>OZ023210.1:35883526-36182214 GCA_963995525.1 Escarpia spicata
GACCCTCACCCCTGTACAGCAGGGAACAAGGAGTAGACACAGAGAGTGGTTCAGTTATACTGTACCTGACCCTCACCCCTGTACAGCAGGGAACAAGGAGGAGACACAGAGAGTGGTTCAGCTATACTGTACCTGACCCTCACCCCTGTACAGCAGGGAACAAGGAGTAGACACAGAGAGTGGTTCAGCTATACTGTACCTGACCCTCACCCCTGTACAGCAGGGAACAAGGAGGAGACACAGAGAGTGGTTCAGCTATACTGTACCTGACCCTCACCCCTGTACAGCAGGGAACAAGGAGGAGTCACAGAGAGTGGTTCAGCTATACTGTACCTGACCCTCACCCTGTACAGCAGGGAACAAGGAGGAGACACAGAGAGTGGTTCAGCTATACTGTACCTGACCCTCACCCCTGTACAGCAGGGAACAAGGAGTAGACACAGAGAGTGGTTCAGCTATACTGTACCTGACCCTCACCCCTGTACAGCAGGGAACAAGGAGGAGACACAGAGAGTGGTTCAGCTATACTGTACCTGACCCTCACCCCTGTACAGCAGGAAACAAGGAGGAGACACAGAGAGTGGTTCAGCATTATTGTACCTGAGCCTCATCCCTGTACAGCAGGGAACAAGGAGGAGACATAGAGGGTGGTTCAGCTATACTGTACCTGACCCTCACCCCTGTACAGCAGGGAACAAGGAGGAGACACAGAGAGTGGTTCAGCATTATTGTACCTGAGCCTCATCCCTGTACAGCAGGGAACAAGGAGGAGACATAGAGGGTGGTTCAGCTATACTGTACCTGACCCTCACCCCTGTACAGCAGGAAACAAGGAGGAGACACAGAGAGTGGTTCAGCATTATTGTACCTGAGCCTCACCCCTGTACAGCAGGGAACAAGGAGGAGACATAGAGGGTGGTTCAGCTATACTGTACCTGACCCTCACCCCTGTACAGCAGGGAACAAGGAGGAGACAGAGAGTGGTTCAGCCTTACTGTACCTGACCCTCACCCCTGTACAGCAGGGAACAAGGAGGAGACACAGAGAGTGGTTCAGCAATACTGTACCTGACCCTCACCCCTGTACAGCAGTGAACAAGGAGGAGACACAGAGAGTGGTTCAGCTATACTGTACCTGACCCTCACCCCTGTACAGCAGGGAACAAGGAGGAGACAGAGAGTGGTTCAGCCTTACTGTACCTGACCCTCACCCCTGTACAGCAGGGAACAAGGAGGAGACACAGAGAGTGGTTCAGCTTTACTGTACCTGACCCTCACCCCTGTACAGCAGGGAACAAGGAGGAGACACAGAGAATGGTTCAGCAATACTGTACCTGACCTTCACCCCTGTACAACAGGGAACAAGGAGAAGACAGAGAGTGGTTCAGCTATACTGTACCTGACCCTCACCCCTGTACAGCAGGGAACAAGGAGGAGACACAGAGAGTGGTTCAGCTATACTGTACCTGACCCTCACCCCTGTACAGCAGGGAACAAGGAGACACGGAGAGTGGTTTGGCTATACTGTACCTGACCCTCACCCCTGTACCACAGGGAACAAGGAGTAGACACAGAGAGTGGTTCAGCTATACTATACCTGACCCTCACCCCTGTACAGCAGGGAACAAGGAGGACAGCAACATTAACATTTAGCTCTTCATTCATTTGCTGTCATTCCACAACCAGATTGGTGGTCTAGGTCCTAAAATTAGTTTTATTAATATCAGTTACATTTTATCTTTTCAAAACCTTTTCAAGTTAAAAGAAATGTGACCTGCCACAGTGAACTGTATATTTAGTCACACTGACCTAATTCGCATCAAGCCAAAGATAGCTGTCTGTCGTGTCATATCAAAGTTGTGACTTTGGCAGAAAAGCATATCTTATAATATCGTCTTTCAATGTCTGGTTCATTTTCCTCAACAAATAATTAAAAACTCATAAAATACTAAACGTACAGTTGCTATGGGCATTGTTTTTTCACATAGCCCAATTTGTAGACTTTTAAAAGTGTGTTTAATTTTTAGTAATAACTCAAAAAGTACTGAAGATATTTCAACAGATGATGGATCATTTTAAAGCTTATAATCCATGGAATCCAAAATGGTACACCACATGTATTTCACAATGTTGCAACACCTACCACTTTGCAGCGGCAGGTCACCTACGAATTGATTTTTCAAATAATATATACCACAATCTAACCAGGGTGGCTAAAACAATTCTCCCACATATCTTCCAGGTCAGGGTAGATGCCCTCCACTTGATTCACCATTTGTGTATGGACACTGTGACTTACACATCTAGCCGAGACTGCGGGACTGCTCTCCTTGTAGCATGACCGTATTTTTCTACTTCATACATCCAAGGCTCGGGCTCTAGGGTTTGAATTCTCGCCTCCCTTACAGTTTTATTCTCGCCTTTGGGCACAAAGCGGCCGTGAGCCCCTGCAACCAGAATTCCAGAAACTGAATTTTCTGTCGAGAAAATGATGTGTATTTAGTGAGAAAATTAACTGGATGAACTAGAATCTGAGGTTGTACATAACAGTTAATATACTTTAACTCAGCAGATTGTGTCAGTAAAACATTAAATGGGCTTTTTTCAACAAAACAACGTTCACCTGTTATGGAATTAATAGGCAGAACCTTTACAAATTATTTCAAGAAAAGTGAAATGCTATGTGCTCTCTCCATCTCCCAATCCCCCTCCCATCCTGCTCTATCTCCATCTCCCAATCCCCCTCCCATCCCGCTCTCTCTCCATCTCCCAATCCGCCTCCCATCCCGCTCTCTCCATCTCCCAATCCCCCTCCCATCCCGCTCTCTCCATCTCCCAATCCCCCTCCCATCCCGCTCTCTCCATCTCCCAATCCCCCTCCCATCCCGCTCTCTCCATCTCCCAATCCCCCTCCCATCCCGCTCTCTCCATCTCCCAATCCACCTCCCATCCTCTAAATAAGATTTAAACAGTTTTAAAAAGGTAAAAATTATTAGAAATGATTAAATAGTTATGTAAAAATTTGATCAAAATAACTTTTTATAATATAGTGCTTTTGTGCAGCTAATCCACATGGGTCCTATAACAATATATGTACAGTTGGACATACAATTTATCAATTCATTGTCAATGTTATATACCCGTTTTCATTAATGATCTATGCATACTGTTGTAGGCAACTTTATATTTGACACAGGGGCACATACTGCATTTATATTTTTAAGTGAGTGCATGGTCAATCAATTCTGTGAACTTGACCAACCTGGACCTATTCCTATGTACTGTGTGCCCTGCCAGTACGCCTGGTTATGTGAACTTTCTGCACCCTGAAAATGTAACACCAATCCACAACCAACAGTGACAAGAATGCCACTAGTCCACACTATCTCTACATGACTAAAGTAAGGTCAGGAATTTGCCCGTGAAGATATACGCAACAAAGTATGTACTTTTGCTGACTGCGATGAAATCAGTGATATGGCGGGTGGTACAGCATACACTTAGTGGACTGCCCCATCAAGACAATATAAATTAAGGTAAGTTCTTATATAGCAGTGTATCCAGTCCTTAGGACTGCTCAAAGCATTTTACAGTTTACTCCCTGGCAGACCTGTTCAATCGAATACCATCTATTCATCTCTGGGAAGCATTCAGCCATGCTGCAATTAAAGCATGAAGTCTATTCCTATACAAATATTCACCACTGTATATATCTACTAGGTACTCATTCATACAGCTGAGTGGACTGGAGCTACGTAGAGTGAACGAACTTGCCCAAGGTTCGACATCGCAGGTTCTCTCAGTCGAGAGTCCAAAGCTCTACCCACTGCTCCACTGCGCTCCACATTCATGTGGCTCTAGACAACTGCCTTCCTAAGGTCCCTTTTCATGTTGTTGTTCCATCTCAGCTTTAGTCTTCCTCTTTGTCGTTTGTCATCCTCTTCTGCTTTCAATGCTCTTTTTGAGAGTGTGTCTTCGCTTATTCTTTGCCCATGTACCGCCGATCTCATTCTGTTTCCAATAATTTACTTACGATTCAGCCATCAATATGATGGGGCAATGGGGCTCTAGAATAATCTTTGCTCCAAAACACACACTAACATCAAACAAGAAAAATTGGGACGTTCCAACATTACCCTAGCCTTTGGTTCCCTGACTTCTATCAATTTTCAAAACTCCTATGTTGCTAATTTGATGGCTTTAAATAATATATTATGTAGGATAGTGGTATATATACAGCATATATATATATATCACTATCCTGCATCTGAGTTCATGATCTATGTTCCATAGAACTATTGTAGATATTTTTACAGCAAAAGGTGCAGGTATTGGTTGAACATATCACGTATTAAAAACTTACATTTCTTGCAAAGTTTGATGCTTCATAACGTGAGAAACCAGCATCTTCAAGGACCTGAAATTAAATGGCATCTACAGTCAATATTTCACAAAATCACCTGTACAAGGTAGCTATTAATTAAAGATCATTATTACAATGGTAGTAGTTCATCAAAATATGTTAGATAAGGCCACACCAATTTGATTGTTCGGATTATGGATTTTTGAGACATTTTTGTTAGGGAGGAGGAGGGAATAAAAATAAAAGTCATTGCACGAGAAAGGTGTTTTGTGTAAATACATGAATTATTATATGAGCCATACAGTACATTGCTAAAAAATTACTTAGCTTTTGTATCAAAACTTACTAGACATATTTTTATGAAAGTTTAATAAAAGTTGAACACCATTAGAATTTCGAATAACAAGTATTGACAACAAGATTTGGCAGATACCATTATGGTGTGTTAACATTACAACCATAAATGTGTAGATGTAGATTATAGGTAGGATATATCTTGCTGTGATAATATTAATTTGACTGGCATAATTAGGATTTGATTGTTGTACCTCCAAATATAACTACATTATTCTATTCCAAAGTAATGCAATGCGATGCTAACTATGCAGGCATTGAAGAGAGTGTCTACACCCGTTTTCCCAGCGTGTTAACTTCATTGGCTAAAATCCAATGTTCAGATTTTTGCATGTAGACAGAATGAGTAACACGTTAAACATGCGCCATGCGCACGTTACTGGTTTTGCCTGTGTTGCATGTTGGCAGTTTATTTTCTTTATTGTTATTTTGTATCGTGTCTAAAATGTCAGCCTTCGGGTTGCCTTTTCGCTTCATTTCGGTGGCACTAACTTTGTCGAACACGGGAAATGACATTGTTGATTATGTCAGACAAATACATTTTTTTTAATTCCTTTTGGGTAGCAGCGCCAAGCTTACATTTCTTGATACAAAACCACACCGCAGCGACTGGTTCAGCCGTGGTTTAGATGAATTAATGACAAGACTTTTGCGGATTCGTCGGGTCGTGCACCAAAGTGCGCAACAATCAACAAGGGTAGAAATAACTTTAAAAAATTCTGGTAGTCAGCAGGACTACCTGGTTAGAGACATCTAGTAGCCCACAAATTGACCAAATGCTTAGCAAAATAATGCGCTGAACAAAAAAGTTGAAAATCTAACGTATTTAATGCACCAAGCAACAAATATACACCAACACCAGTAACATATATACACCAACAACAGGACCATTCATGAGCAAGCCGCAGACTCCGCCAAATTGGCGAGAGTTGCCGCCAGGTAACTGTCACAGTCTTCTGTGTCACTGTTCACGCTGTCACTGTCTGCTTTGCTGCCACCACACGTCTGGTTCGGCCGACGCACAGTCTTTCATGTTCCGGTGGCGCGCATCACCATCTGGATTGTAATTGGCCTCAGTAGGGGTGTGCAGCACCGTTGTCAGTGTCCTCAGTAGGGGTGTGCAGCACCGCTGTCAGTGTCCTCAGTAGGGGTGTGCAGCACCGCTGGCAGTGTCCTCAGTAGGGGTGTGCAGCACCGCTGTCAGTGTCCTCAGTAGGGGTGTGCAGCACCGCTGGCAGTGTCCTCAGTAGGGGTGTGCAGCACCGCTGTCAGTGTCCTCAGTAGGGGTGTGCAGCACCGCTGGCAGTGTCACGGAGCTTGCTTCGCCAGTCGTTCTTCACAAGCTTGGCTTGCGAGAATCCCATCTCGCAGTCTGCAGAATGTGCTGGCAGCGTCAACACCAGGTCGATCAGTTGCAGCACATAAGGGCACTGGTCAAAGTGGATGTCGTTGATAGTTGACCAGGTCTGCTTCCTTCATGAAGGAAACCAACCTGGAATATACACTGCTAGACATCAAATTGTTTGATACTGCAGCTATTCTTTGAACTGCAACCTGAAACATACATATTTGAAACTATATATACTACTATAGCAGCTAATCTGCTACTCATAACAACAGTGCAACAGTGCAACAGTGCAACAGTGGTGTAACTTGATTAGTTCAACTACATCACACCAGGTACATACAAATATAATAAACTCTCACTTCCTGTACAACTTGTACCTGAGTAGAGTCCACTGTGGCTCTGTCTCATACACTGCAATACCAGCTGATGTAATAAACTCTCACTTCCTGTACAACTTGTCCCTGAGTAGAGTCCACTGTGGCTCTGTCTCATACACTGCAATACCAGCTGATGTAATAAACTCTCACTTCCTGTACAACTTGTACCTGAGTAGAGTCCACTGTGGCTCTGTCTCATACACTGCAATACCAGGTGATGTAATAAACTCTCACTTCCTGTACAACTTGTCCCTGAGTAGAGTCCACTGTGGCTCTGTCTCATACACTGCAATACCAGGTGATGTAATAAACTCTCACTTCCTGTACAACTTGTCCCTGAGTAGAGTCCACTGTGGCTCTGTCTCATACACTGCAATACCAGGTGATGTAATAAACTCTCACTTCCTGTACAACTTGTCCCTGAGTAGAGTCCACTGTGGCTCTGTCTCATACACTGCAATACCAGCTGATGTAATAAACTCTCACTTCCTGTACAACTTGTCCCTGAGTAGAGTCCACTGTGGCTCTGTCTCATACACTGCAATACCAGCTGATGTAATAAACTCTCACTTCCTGTACAACTTGTCCCTGAGTAGAGTCCACTGTGGCTCTGTCTCATACACTGCAATACCAGCTGATGTAATAAACTCTCACTTCCTGTACAACTTGTACCTGAGTAGAGTCCACTGTGGCTCTGTCTCATACACTGCAATACCAGCTGATGTAATAAACTCTCACTTCCTGTACAACTTGTCCCTGAGTAGAGTCCACTGTGGCTCTGTCTCATACACTGCAATACCAGCTGATGTAATAAACTCTCACTTCCTGTACAACTTGTCCCTGAGTAGAGTCCACTGTGGCTCTGTCTCATACACCGCAATACCAGCTGATGTAATAAACTCTCACATCCTGTACAACTTGTCCCTGAGTAGAGTCCACCGTGGCTCTGTCTCATACACTGCAATACCAGCTGATATAATAAACTCTCACTTCCTGTACAACTTGTCCCTGAGTAGAGTCCACTGTGGCTCTGTCTCATACACTGCAATACCAGCTGATATAATAAACCCTCACTTCCTGTACAAATTGTCCCTGAGTAGAGTCCACTGTGGCTCTGTCTCATACACTGCAATATCAGCTGATGTAATAAACTCTCACTTCCTGTACAACTTGTCCCTGAGTAGAGTCCACTGTGGCTCTGTCTCATACACTGCAATATCAGCTGATGTAATAAACTCTCACTTCCTGTACAACTTGTCCCTGAGTAGAGTCCACTGTGGCTCTGTCTCATACACTGCAATATCAGCTGATGTAATAAACTCTCACTTCCTGTACAACTTGTCCCTGAGTAGAGTTCACCGTGGCTCTGTCTCATACACTGCAATACCAGCTGATGTAATAAACTCTCACTTCCTGTACAACTTGTCCCTGAGTAGAGTCCACTGTGGCTCTGTCTCATACACCGCAATACCAGCTGATGTAATAAACTCTCACATCCTGTACAACTTGTCCCTGAGTAGAGTCCACTGTGGCTCTGTCTCATACACTGCAATACTAGCTGATGTAATAAACTCTCACTTCCTGTACAACTTGTCCATGAGTAGAGTCCACATAAAACTAGGTATTGTCTTACTCAAGTGTATATTATGAGAAACAGTGTACCTGATTTGGAATTTCCACAGAACTTTCTCCGTCGTCATGACGATAGCGTGGATGTCAGCGACTGTTGCCTCATGTCTCTGCATGGCCAGCGATAGGGTCAACAGCGCACTGGTCACATCGTGCAGAAAGTACAGATACAGGATGACATCCTTCCTGAGGAGATGGCCCAGGTAATTCTTGGCCTTCCCTCTGGTAGAGCTGCCTGCATTCTGTTTCACCTGTAACACAATATCTCACAATGTATAATATGCTAGGCTTCTTCTAAACTTCTTCCATACACTCACCAGGGCTTCTCCTGAAACTGAGCAAACAGCATTACATTATGAACAGCTTATATTGCTTATAATCCACTTAGTATAGTGAACGAAGACTTGTAATTTTGAATGTTAATTACCTGTGACAGATGTGTCTTGATGTCCTCCTATCCCCCAATGATGTTGTCTAGACCAGCTGATGTATGTGGTATCCAGCGACTTCCTCCAACTCAAGTTAGCAGCAATGTGGATAGTTGCAGTGTCTGGTACGTCCGCAGCAGCATCGAGCGGTTCAGTGGTTCTTGTAAAACAAATAGAGCCCCATCATCAGCCACCGACCTTCACGTCGAGTGGCTGCTTCCGCATGGCATCCTTGTAGGCCAGCTCCATCTGGTGTGCAGCGCAGTGCACACCTTGCACAGCGGGTTGCAGCTGTCACAGGAGAGCGACGACGCCATTGCTCTTGCCAACCATCATGCTGGAGCCATCACTTCCGAAGCCAACGAGCTTCTGCTGCCGGAGTGGCATCTCCATCAGGCCAAGCTTGGTCGTAGTGATCATGATGGCAGCAAGGATTCCTGAGTTATTTGCTCTCTTGACGTTGATGTACCCGGCAAAGTTCACCACAATTGCCCCATGATGGACATGGCAAACATGGTTTGCTCTTATCTCCATTGGAGATAAGAGCAAGGAACTTTGCGGGCTGCACATCTTCCTGAGCAACTTCTGCGATATGGTGCGTGAAGACTCTGGCCTGCGTGTCGTTGCGGTAGGATGCCCCAACATCCAGGCCCTTCTTCTCGTCCACACCGCAGATCCACATGTAGTCTGTGTATGGACGAGCATGCATTGCCAGGGCATGGCACGTCCAAAACATGCAGCACAACCTGACGAATGACTGCTTGTTGAGCATGGTCAACATCTTCTCAGCTGGCATTGACCCAACCTTCACCATCTGCGCTGCCTGTACGCCAGCTGCCCTCAGGTGCACCTCCGACTTCGAGTGTTTGACGATCGACTCGTGCCTGTAGTTCGTGCAGCCTTTCACGAACAAAGTGGCTGCATTCTGTTTGGATGCTCTCGACAAGCCGTGCAGAACATTGCCGTCTTGTCATCGGTGAGGCGCAACCACTGGAACTCGTCCAAGTTTATAGCCCCGAACGTGGGTTTTCTGGTTGTATGTTCGAGCTGAAAAGAGTGTTTTGTGACATTTTCATAGAGAAACATTGAACATTGAAATTGCATTCAACCATATTGTGTGCAAGCCAGGTTTCACTACTAAATGTCAATAATTGAATTTATAAAAATACATGAGGATTCAATTTGAAATATTTCCTTAAATAAACAGTAGGAAAACCATTATACATATTTTGATCATAACAGCTGATCATAGATGGAACAAACTTCCACTTAATTTGAACTTTATTATTAATTCACAGAAAATAATAGGTAACCATTCCAGCTGGTGAGCTTGCCTATCATAATAATGCCAGACATGGTGCATCGCTTAGTTAGCTAGTTATTTATTAACAATTATTATCTCAGTGGAAAGGAAATACATTAAGATATACAATTACATGTAAATAGTTTCTCTAAATGATAATATATTCAAGGATGGCATTAGATTTATGAATCACCTCTTGTTAATCGCAACGGACTTTATCCAAGATGGATGCACCGCCAATATGGCCACCCACATGCACAAACACTTATCGAATGTAACAAGTCTTCCCATTTCTTACACAGTTATTGACACTGCATTACGCACAATGCCAAGTATTCTGCTATAACCTAAAATCATATCTGCAACTGTAATTACCTTTTTCTCAGTTTGTTTCCTCCAAAATCCACTGCTGTTTTGGAGCCAGGACATCTACTCCAGTCAAATGCCTCCACACGTTGTATTGTTGATAAACACCAAATCTCAATGGTAGCAAAATAACTCTAACTTGCTCAAATAAAATGATCCAAAAAATTGCTCCGCTCGCTGTGAAGAGCGCTGTAACAATGAATTTAAATGCGCCTCCGGAAACATACATGACGGGAAACCAATGATTACCAGACATGTTAAAGAAATTTAATTGGTTAAAGCGCAATTTTAAATAACTACTTACTACTCCAGTGGGGTTTTAGATTTGATCAATAGGCGTCACTGTCTGTTGTTGAAGATCGACAACGGTTATATATTTCTACACAGAATTTCAATTATCCAACCATCTTGTGTCAGAAAACGTTAGCAAGTCTAACGTAGATGTGTATATATCTCCCGCATGTGGCCGATGAGTAAAAAAAAAGATTCCCGGATTTTGCAGTAGCCCATCAGGCTACCGCTGACGCCAACTTTGGTAGCCCGACCGAATTTCTGGTAGTCCTCGGACTCGGTGTTTAACATACAATGTTCGGTATGATGCGTATATGCTCGGTGAATCAACACAAAATAATTGGTTCGGCATTTCGATCAGAAATAAAAGTTCAAAATTGTAATTTTATTTCCGTTTTGTCAAAAACAACGTTGGCGGGTCCGTAATCCGAATAATAAAATTGGTGTCGCCTAATATTATTATAGGGTAACTGTAAGTGAATGTTTCTATTCTACAAAATATCAGTTTTTTTTATTTCTCTGCAGAAACCAAAACCCTTACCTGAATGGCCGCCTCATACATTTCGGCCATTTTCTTGTTAGGAAGCATCATCTGAAGAGTAACATTTTCACTTTATTTTGTTATATATTCCCACTATGCCGACTGATAGTGCACAGTGATCTTCTATTGATGCGCTTTCAAAGAATCTATGGAACTAACTGCACAAAAACTTCATTAAACAAAGAATTTCAACAAGGATTTTAAAATGTTTCAAGTAAGATCTCTCTGTATTAGGGTTAACAAAATATGTGAAATGATAACCAAATATGATATTGTTAGGCAATGCATATAATAGCCTGGTGGATTTGTAATTTAACTAAATCTATCATCATTCAGTCTTCTTCATTAGAAATACATTGTTTTATTTTTTTCTTGCGAGCTGGCTTTGTATGTTATACAACATTAAATGAAACATAGTGACCTAGTGTGTAAGCTAACCTGAATGCAGCTGCACTAGCAACATACCAGTTTTCGGTCCATAATGTCCTTGAAAAATGACGTTCCTCTTTCCAAGGTGAGTTGATACAAGGAAATATGGTCATCGCACATGTTTATAATCTGCAAAATAATGGATTAATTTGACGTAACATATCTTACACATTTATTCTAAAAAATATGAAATAAACACGCAGTAAAAGGTGTTTTTATGATGCTGTGTATGTTGGACATACAGTCGAACCTCGCTTCACAATCATCTCCATAATGTAGCCATCTTGCAATTAAGGTCACCCAAGGATGGTCACCTTGCCATTCAGGTTATAGATTCCCAAATGTGACCTTAATAGTGAGGTGCCACTCTACTTATAACTGCAGAAATATATTTAAATTAGTAATATTTTAATATATCTACCAAAATATATTAACAGCAAATCATCATCAAACTTTGATTACCAACTGCATCTTGCTTAGTGGATATGAAACTATTCTTTACTTAATGTTGTTATAAGTTACATTTTATCATCATAAATTGTCTAATGAACTTTCAATATTTAAGTTCCACGCCTGCTCATCTGGTCACACACCTGTTAGTTCACCTGCGTAATAAATCACCTGGACAGAATACCTGCTGTAGTTCTTCTTTCCATGCAGATAAGATCTGTCCAGGTCGACCATATATCACATCAACAGATGTCCTGCCTCGAAACAACTTCTTGCATAAGTCCAGGGTTCTAGACAGCAAACAAACAGAAATTATACCATCTGGGAGGCACTAGCCCTGCCTACAAACTGTTGAAACAATGCATAGCTTTGCGTGATTTCACCACCGCTAGTGCAGCCCACCTGTCTGATAAAGCTAAATTCGCAAGTTGTACATAATTGGTGGATCCCACATTAGAGACATAACATGTTTGTAGATACATCAGTAACTGGGAGACAACCAGGACATATTTAATACATAACTTTCCGAGAAAAAAACTCTGTGACATCTATTTTTGTGGCATGTTTTCACTGTTATTCGATTATCATACATAGTTCACTCAAAAACAGCTTTTCTGTTTTAAAATACCAGTTGATGGTGGTCACATTTGTAATGTCAGTTAATTTCAGGCATTATGTAATAAAGCCACCAAAGTCAGTTTGTGCAACTTCAAAGTGGTTATATAACAGTTTATTAGTTACCCCAGACAGTGACTATTGGAGATTGTTTATTAGTTACCCTGGACAGTGACTATTAGGGGTTGTTTATTAGTTACCCCGGTTAGTGACTATTAGGGGTTGTTTATTAGTTACCCTGGACAGTGATTATTTGGGGTTGTTTATTAGTTACCCTGGACAGTGACTATCAGGGGTTGTTTATTAGTTACCTCGGACAGTGACTATTAGGGGTTGTTTATTAGTTATCCTGGATAGTGACTATTAGGGGTTGTTTATTAATTATCCTGGATAGTGACTATTAGAGGTTGTTTATTAGTTACCCCATACAGTGACTATTGGGGGTTGTTTATTAGTTCCCCCGGACGTTGACTATTAGGGGTTGTTTATTAGTTACCCCGGACAATGACTATTAGGGGTTGTTTATTAGTTACCCCGGACAGTGACTATTAGGGGTTGTTTATTAGTTATCCCGGACAGTGACTATTAGGGGTTGTTTATTAGTTACCCTGGACAGTGACTATTAGGGGTTGTTTATTAGTTATCCTGGACAGTGACTATTAGGGGTTGTTTATTAGTTATCCAGGACAGTGACTATTAGGGGTTGTTTATTAGTTACCCCAGACAGTGACTATTAGGGGTTGTTTATAGTTACCCTGAACAGTGACTATTAGGGGTTGTTTATTAGTTACTCCATACAGTGACTATTAGGGTTTTTCACAATTGTCAAGATTAACCTATTCATACAGAGCACACTGATTCTCAAACCCCCTCTTGAATTAGTACGTCAAAATGCTGATAATTCTCTACACCTGTTCATTCAAGGGGGCGCAGTGGCCGAGTGGTTAGAGTACCGGACTCTCGATTGGAGGGACCGGGGTTCAAATCCCGGCATTGGCTGGGCGGTGGTTCGGTACTGGTTCAGCTGCCATGTCAAAATTTTGGCAATTTCATTCATCCTGTCGCCCCCCCCCCCCCCTTCCAACCCACACCATCCAGCGTGGAAGGGTAGGCCAACAACACCAGCATGCAAGTACAATGAAGCCAAGGCCCTCAGTTCCCAGCAGCATCGAAAGAGTCTATGACCAAGGAGGCGGTTCGGGTCAAGTAGGGCTACATGCAGGGGGTGCTAAGAATCTCTGGGTCAAGAAGAGCCGCCGAAAAAAGGTAAGTAGACTAAAGATAGCAACATACAACGTAAGAACATTACTAAAAGATGAACAGATACAAGAACTGGAGGAAGAACTTAGGGAAACCAGGTTGGTATGGGATGTGATCGGGATCAGAGAAGTCAGAAGAAGAGGGGAATGCTTCACTACCTTACAAAGCAGCCACCTACTATACCATTCCACAGTGAACAACGGCCAAGCAGCAGTAGGCTTTCTCATAGACAAGAAATGGAAAGACAATATCGTGAAGGTTAACAGAAAACAAAAGACCACCAAGTGTAGATACCACACAAATCGATTCAAGACTCTTCAGGAACTAGACGACATCGACACCATGAGCGAACACATCACTGAGATGATCCAACTAAGTGCAACAAGTGTAGCCAAAGCAATCAACAGGCATGTAGTGACGAGAATATCGTCACCGACACGAGCACTGATTAAGAAACGACAAGAAATGGTGGATAATGACGACCGTAAAAAACAAATAGAGTGCGCAGAAATATACAAGACCATCAAAAAGAAAGCGAAGGAGGACATCAGGAAGTACAAACAAGAGATCATACGAGAAACGATTATGGCATCAAAGAGCCTGAAGAAAGCCACAAGAACACAGGCACTAGGCCAAGACAGACTGAGTACACTTCTAGACAAGCAGGGTAGAGAAATACAAGACCAAGATATGATCATGCAACGAACAAAGGAATTCTACACCGAGCTATATGACAGTGAACAGAGTACCACAATTCACACTGACCCGAAAGAGGTACGAAGATATGAAGAATGGGAAGACATCAGGTAATGACCAGGTAAACATTGAAACATTAATAGCAGGAGAAGATACCATCTCAAAGACACTGGCTAAGCTGTATACTAATTGCTTATCAGAAAGACGAATACCCACCGCATGGAAGAACACAAAGATGGCGATAATCTTCAAGAAGAGAAATAAGAATGACTTAAAGACCGATACGTCAAACATCTACAAATTACTCACAAAGATACTAACTAATAGGCTAGAGAAGACACTCAATGAAAACCAACCACAAGAACAAGCAGGATTCAGAAGCAGTACTCAACGAACAAACCACATAAATGTCGTAAACCAACTGAAAGAGAAGTGCCGAGAATATAATATCCCGCTCTGCATTGCTTTCATCGACTACAAGAAGGCTTTCGACTCAGTGCAAACTCAAGCAATACTGACCTCCCTTCAAGAACAAGGGATAGAAGACGTGTACATCAAACTCCTAGCTATACAAGCTGTATGTTAAACATCATATATCGGGAGAAAAACAAACATCTGGGAAGAGAGAAGACAAAGGTCATAGACGTGATAGAACAAATCAGAAGACAGAAGTGGACCTGGGCAGGGCACATCAGCAGACTACGAGATAACCGATGGACATTGCATATCACAACCTGAAGACCTTACGAAGGGAAACGATTTAGAGGAGGACCGGCGAGACTGGAAGGGCAGAGGATGACGCAAGACCAGCAGATGTGAAAACGACATGCTGAGGCCTTCGCTCAACCACAGGACACTGCGGCTGCACAATGATGATGATGATGTTCATTCAAACACCATCTCAACTTCCTTAGGACACATTCAGCAAAGACTGTTCTTTTACATATTTTAACCACTGTTTACAGCCATGGCAGCAAAAGGATTGGAACACGGATTCTCTCCATTGACCATTCAATGTTTCAACCATTATGCCACTAGATCCCACAAATTTGTGATGTGTGTGTGTGTGTGTGCAAAAAATCATGGAGAAAATATATTTTGAAGGTGTTTGCAGATTATACTTTTGCATGAATACCTGAGTGCTTCATCCACGGTGTGTTGTCGTCCAAGGATGAGAAGGTCACTGTCACTTAAGGCCTGCCAACAGGCAACATTATATAGACTTGGCAGATGACTACACAACCAGTGGCAGATATCCTATGCGAAGTAAGGACGTTAGCTCATTCAGTTGTATTTTTTCCTAGTAATTGACTCCACCGGTTGCAACTTTACCAACCGTGAGAACAGTGCAGACGTTTGCGCTCCCTATCAAAGACTTCAGGGAATCGGCAGGGATTGTAATTAGTAACAGGACATTAGCTGAATGACTTGTCTTGAATATGGGAACATCGCATGCACGCACACACACCTGCAGTACATTGACGGGTTCTGCAGTTACAACAGCCAGCCACAGCAGTATTTCCCACAGAGCGTGTTTACAATCTAAATGTTTTCTTTATAATTGAACATGTGGTAAAAAACTCCAAATTGCAATATTGTTCCAGGTTTATGAAATACAAGCAAATACAAATTCAGCATATTATTTATTCTGGTATTACGAATATTATATTAAACCATGTGGAACAGACAACCTCGGTTTGAAGATAGACGTTCTGGTAATTTCTAGTATAAAATCAATAACCATTTTCGCAGTATGACCACAAAATATCTTGAAATGATTTTAATCACTCCAGCCCTTTGATCTTTTTAAATACATATATATATATAAATTGAGAAAAACATCTTACCTGTACACCCAATGATACACGATTGATTCCCGCATCCTTGAAGGCACTGAAATTGTTGTGACTAATCAAAACCGTGTTTCATTTATAAATGTTAGATATATAAACATATATCTATCAGTGAAATTTGTTTTGGGTTCATAGGAATTTATTTAATCCGAGATATTAGTGAGGAGTTTATATATACTGTATATATATATATATACATATATATATATATACACATATATATATATATACATAAATATACATATATTCTCCATATATATTATATACATATATATCTATATATATATAAACTCTTCAATAATCTCTTGGATTAATTATATTCCTGGGTATAATTTCCCTAAAATTCTTATTACAGGAAAACTATGAACCCAAAATGGATTTCACTCGTTAAATTAACAATAAAACAGAAATTCTTTTCATTAACAATCTTGACAATCTACTGTGGTACATAAAATAGACGTTACCCAAGTTTGGCGGCCTCAGTTGAACTTGGGTTGACCTCTATAGTGACCTCCGCATCAGGTGGAAGGTCAACTGTGTTTGCGACCGTTTCTATGACCTTGTGAATCGTTTCGGGCTCAGCAAGACTTGGAGTTCCTGTCAACAGTGTAGGTACCTGTCACTACATTAGGGATCATCTCAGAATGTCATGTCTGATATCAGACGAAACTACTTCGTTTGGGGGAGGGGGTCAGAGGCAGTTTCATCTGGTGTCGAACATCAATATTTTATACTTCGAACCAATACTGTTAATATATTGGTATCATCATATCAATGTTTACAAACTTTCGTCTGAGGGGGCTGGGATAGGGGGCTGAGGTCAGATGAAAGTCATTTCATCTGATATCGGACATCAATATTCTGAGATGATCCCTTATCATAAAAAATTCCCACTCATATTTGACATGGGAAACCATAGATAAATTTGTGATGTGTACTGTAAAATCATTGTTTGATTGTAATGATAAAAATTATCTCCTGTAGTGACACAAACTTCAGAAAACTGACTTAGGAGACACAACAAAGTCAAATCATGAAATCATGACAAGAGTGAAGAAATGCATGAATTTAGGGTGGAAATACTATTTTTTAATATTACTTCTTTATATAAGGTAGAGATTCAAAATGTCAAAGTGATGCCTGTTCAATCCAGATCTTATGCACAGCTGCAGGGAAAGCACGCATGCCAAGGCTAAGCTTCTTTTATGAACAAATAGTTGTAAAATAGATGATCTGAGCAATTTGTGGATTCTTGGATGTCACAGGAGATTAGTTAAATAGGGTGGCTGTTGTATAGATAGTTGAATGATTATATAAGGAAAAGTTGTGTTTATTGTGAAATGGCTATTGCAGTTATATAGCAGTATATAATGAATGCTTACCTCCACCAAAGAAGATAGAGTTGATACGTTTCACTTGGCTGAGTGAAAGTAGTGTCTGTAGCTCAATGCGTAGACATTCTCTCATTCTTTTGTGGTCCACGGCATCACTGAAGAATTCACATCAAGGTCAACACTTCCTACATCTGTGATACCTGCTTCAATGCAATGTTAATCCAGCATAGCATTTTCATCATCTCCTTTCGATTTAATACCATGAAATTAATCATCTAATCTGTTTTGCTTTATGTTAATTTCTAACCGCTCTGATATAGCTATATTCAATACAAAACGATGGTTATCATTTGTTTTAATAAAAATACTATAAAACCGGACAACCAAAATATATTTGTACCACTAATAGATATAGCACACAATAATATTGTCAGTGTTATCAGACAGGAATTGTCTATTAAGTTTATTTGATCACATCAAAAAGGTAATGCTAAGCATGCATTTGTTGAATTGCAATATAGTTCTCTTACCTGACATATTTATTGAAGTTGCAATAGGTACATCTCTTTTCGCAGTATGGCCACTGAAATACATCATGCCATTTTTGTTTTACTTTGACGTGATACCAGGTGCACATTCATTACAACTGCAGATCTGCTCCAGTATCCTGTCCTTAGGATTGCTCAAAGCACTTTACACTTTACTCCCTAGAAGACCTTTTCAATCAAACTCCAACTTGACTTCTCTAGGAAGCATTCAGTCATGCAGCAATTAATGCACGAAAAGTATTTGTACACAAATATCCAACGTTCGAAACGGCAACAGGAGGGTTTATACCAGGAATCACTAAATTGAGACGGTTACTACAGTTTGGTTAGGTGACTTCCCCAAAACCCCTCATTAAGGATGAGCAATAGACATATTACAAATTACAGTCAGCTTAAAGCGACCTTGTCTGTTCCGAATCCATTACTTGGAACCAAACTCTCTAGCCAGCGGTGGCAATAGTATTAGTAGCCTCATAGTATTAGCAGGAAGTTCAGTGAATCTGTTGTACTTGTACCTCGTCCCTCATGCAGTCTTGATTGATGGAACCAGGAAGGAACCAGGCTAGCATGCCCAACATGAAAGGTGAATTCCAAGAAGTTGCGGTTAGCCCCACCTGCCTCTAATGTAGATGGTGTTTACTATTTGGGTGTTTCGTACATAAACATTTCATGGGAACACATTTTTAATGCTTTAGGATTATTAAATGCAATTTGGCAGGCAGTATATCTTCAACATATTTATTTTAGTATTAAGAAAACTATATTATTAATTAAATCACCATGAAAAGACATGGTTGTTTTAAATATTTTAATATATCCCAATCATTTTCTTGGTGAAATACTAACATGTACATAGAGAACAGCTTCTTTCTGCACTGATGCTTCATCAACATCCTTAGTGCCAATCGACATCGATGTAGATCTCACAGGAATGCTGGAAATGCTGCCTAGTTGTCTCAAGTCTCGAGGAATCCATCTTGCAAACCTTCTCATTTTTCCAGTACTGTTTTCCTGCTACCTACAATGAAACAGATCCAAACTAAATATAATTCTGATATGTTAAATGTTTAATAATAAATGTATACTTATACGGCATTAATTAAATATGACAATTGTCTTGAATCATCATTGTGTTGTATAAACATATTTAAGTATTTCTTGCAATTAAAATATTAAGTTTTTAAAGCTTTCTTATAAGCTGCTTCACTGTTAAGTTCACACATTGAGACAGGTAAATAATTCAAGAGATCTGCAAGTGACACTGTTAAACTCCTATTCTTTTCTTTATCCTGGCATCAATGCCAGATAGAATCTTGAGACCACTGTTTTAGTATCTTCTAATTGTGGGGTGAAAGAAAAGTAGGGTGAACAAAACTACCGAAGTTTTGAAAATGCAACATCATAAACAGGTGGATTAGAACCTGGTTCCCCCATCCACAATCCGGCATTTAGGCACTGGGTTACCACATCCATCTTTTAATACAAAACAACACTGCCCCGCATAAACACTGCTCTCAGCATTAAGCGTCTGGGCAGTTGTAACTAATACAAAACAGATGTTCATGCAACTGCTTTGGAAAGACACGCCATCGCTTGCTCAAACACGCTGTCCGGTGCAAAGCCACATCCTTCATTTCACGGAGACCACACCCTGACTGACAGGTTAAGTAGAAAGACAATGTTCCCATAACTGTCACCGCAGAGAAGGGGTTTTGCACCGATAGAAAGATAATGTTTCCATAACTGTCACCACGGAGAAGGGGTTTTGCACCGACCGGATTTATATAGGGGTGAATAGTTCGAAAACATGGTGTGCCGCGAAGGGTCGCAAACGGGTCGGGGAGAAATTCCCGGGTCATTTCCAGTTTGGGCCTTGGATATCTTCAACTTCAACAGCTTGTTGGTGAAAGTTTAAAGCAACATCCAGACTTTGCAATACCCCATATTTTATATGTTAACTAGTTCAGCACATAGTGTTTCTATTTATTTACATGACAGTTGTTTTCTTATACATTCCACTCTAAAATTAAAAACATTTTTCCTGTTCGCCTGCCATGCCATGTATCCACAGCATGTTGAGGCTAGGCGTGTATTGGAAGAATAAGTTGTGAGAGCAGTCATTAATACACTGTTTTTGTAACAAAAGCGGATTTGTGTGTCACGCAAGGTTGGCACTGTGAACACATTGGTTGGAGGTTTTATTGGTGACTGTGATAATCGGAGCTGGCATCTCAACGGAGCAGTTCTGGTGTTAGAATGTTAGCGAAACGCTTGGGGTGGCCGCTAGGGCTTCTATATTTATTTTGTGATGTAAACAGAGAGAACGACACGAGCGCACGTGTTCAGCAACTGCATAAACACAGCTATGGCGATGACTACGGTAAACTACCTCCTCGCAACCCCCAAAGAGCGGCAGAATAATCAGCAAGTTGATTGTGGTCGCCAAAAAGATGATGATGATGATGTCGATGAACAAACATTTTGCTTACAATATAACTGGGTCAACGTCATGCCCGCACATAATCAAAACTTTGTTAGGCACTTGTGTAGAATCTAGACCCACCTCCATGTTGCTGTATATTTGCCTACTTTTGATATTTCATTGCGTTAATTTAATCATTGAAAATCATCCCAGGTATATTTATGTTTTATAAATATTGTCTTAAAATACATTTTGAGACCCAAATAGCGTTCCGATTTGTGCCAACCACAAGCGCAGCGGCCATGCATTACTGCTTTGACTAAAAGGTGCACGACCACAAAGTTAACGAACGACCATGTAATATAATATGCTGGTAGATAGTTTGGCCGTTGATGGTATATATATGGTTTGTGTGTGAATTATTAAGTTTTGAGTCTAAAGACTAAAGTGCCTATAAAATAAATAAACAAACAAACTACCCACAACGCATGCGCACAAACAAGCACCATACAACTCCTGCGTTAGCTCAAGTTTGGGCTGTTTGGAGTAAATCACCTAAGACGAGTACTCTTGGCACCGTAGCGCCACCTGGCGAATGGAACCGGCGAATTACCACAAGCGATGATAAAAGTTGCGAATTTTGTTACTTCAATGTGAAGAACATATCTGAAATTTGGCGAGCTGCACACACATACCTCCTACGTGCCACCAACAGTCCGCTTGGTTACCAACACTACATACATTTTGGTTGTGCGTGGTCGTGCGTCTTTTAGTCATACCGCTGCGCCGTGCACTTGAAATGAGCGATAAACAGAGTTTGTTTATGCCAACCGCACCGTCTTTTCGGCCTCAAAAATGCGTTAAGATGCACTATTTATAAACATAAATATGCATGGGATGAATTTGAATGATTCAATTAACGCAGTGAAGTATAAAATGTAGGCAAATATACAGTTATAACGGCAAAATTGAGGTGGGTCCGGATTCTACAGAAGTGCGTAAATGTCATTATGGGTACGAGCGATAATGAAGCATTGTCGCAGTTATGATCGGTAATTCTCCAAACATCTTTCTCGTCTGCAAATACCCTTCGAGTCATCTTCAAAGTAATCATAATGGACTCCGAAGTCCATTTTATAATACTTATTTACTAATTGTAAATTATGCAAAATCACCTGATGCTAATAACCCACAAACAGCTCTCACAAGATGTGGCTTGACATATTTACCGTTTTCGCTGCAGGCCTTCTAGTGTCTCCCTCTATTGGATACTTCAGTATTCTTCCAAAATAAGTTACAAAAAATCTCCCCCAAAATTGGAATATATTAATGTAAGTTGTTCTTTAAAGACAAATAGATAGGGAGTGAAGTCTGAAATGAGGGTATTCTTACCATAGTGTACGTGTATGTGTGTGTGCGTGCTTGCGCGTACGTGTATGCGCGCGCGCGCGCGTGCGTGTGTGTGTTAATTATGTACATATACATATATACTTGCCAAGTCTGCGGAAAAGTCTGCTGGATGTTGGGTGTGTCTCCCGGTCTCCCGGAATACAGGCGATTAATTCTCCCCGATTTCTGCTGAAAATTTCCAGCAGCACCCCTCTCCAATACCCACCCATTCCAACCCCCAATCCCCTCCGCTCCCCACCGCTCCCCACCCCTCCCGGTTTTCAAGAAAAAAAAGTTGGCATGTATATAGTTATATGTATACATATGTATGTACGTTAACACACACACATATATATAATATAAATATTCTTAATTACTGAATGTTGCACGTGTTTGTGATATTCAGCGTGAATCTATATCATTCTGACATTGAGTTTACAGCGACCGCGCATGTACACGACTATAGCGACAAGCCGTCAATAATTAAACATCGCGTTACCACACTGTCATTCCGTAGTTGAGACACGATACTTATGTTACATGGTGTCTAGAAGTAGCTCTAAAATAATGCAAAAGTTGTTTTAGAGACCGAAACTACAGTTCATGCCGTGAACATTGGAGGTCGGGGAAAACCGAGATTACCCGGACGATCGAAAATTTCACTCCAAAAATTTCGTTCTCACATGCCCCTTTTGCAATTTTATTGCAGAATAGTATTGAAACTCGTCGTAGTCAACTATTGGATTAGTATGAAATTACGTAATTTTATGTTTGTTTCATTTTTATTTTAAGAGGCATGTCCTGTGGAACAACGGTGGTCTAGATGTTGTGGTCACTGCCAACCAACGTGCGACAACCGAAGGCCTAAATGCTCGTACAAGTGCGCTTACGGGTGCAAGTGTCGCAACCCGGAATTCATTCTCCACATCCCCCTCCCTCCCTCCTTCCCTCCCTCTCTTCCCCCCTCCCGTCCCCTCTCCCTCTCTTTCTCACTCACTCACTCACTCACTCACTCACTCACTCACTCACTCACTCACTCACTCACTCACTCACTCACTCACTCACTCACTCACTCACTCACTCACTCACTCACTCACTCACTCACTCACTCACTCACTCACTCACTCACTCACTCACTCACTCACTCACTCACTCACTCACTCACTCACTCACTCACTCACTCACTCACTCACTCACTCACTCACTCACTCACTCACTCACTCACTCACTCACTCACTCACTCACTCACTCACTCACTCACTCACTCACTCACTCACTCACTCACTCACTCACTCACCCGCCAACCCGCCCGCCCGCCCGCCCGCCCGCCCGCCCGCCCGCCCGCTCGCTCGCCCGCCCGCCCGCCCGCCCGCCCGACCACCCACCCACCCACTCACTCAGTCATTCATTCACTCACTCTATTTGTTCTTGGTTCCATATCTTTCATATTTTTAATCCCTCCATCGTTCAAATTGAAAATGATACTACCATGAATTGGCAAAAGGGAGCAAATTACTTTTTGCGAAAAATATTTATATTAGTAATTAAACCGAAGTGTGTAAGTTCCATATTATCACACAATAAAACACACTGTTTAGATCATAGATTTGCTACACATGACAGAATCAAGATACAATGGAACTGCATTTTATCTTGCAAGAAGGGAGTAGCCTAACTGTGCTTAGGCCTAGACAATGGTAAACGACTGTAATCGTTTTGCATTGTTACACAATTCACGTATAAACTTGAGGTTATTCAAAAATATATTTTATAACACCTGGTAGTTTTTGTCAGAACATTATTTCTGTAAATTAATTGACAGATGGGAACAAGAGTCACTAAGTTAACAGATGAACTATGAACAAAATGTATGTTGTTTATATGCCTAGTTAAATAGTTCATAGAATAATGTAGATAGTTAGACCTACCGTGCAAAATCATGACAAAAAAAGTAAAACGAATACATGTTTAGTCCAATGTCTCCAAAGCATTTCGTTGCCACATTGCTATTTCACGGCAGAATAGTCTTGAAAGTTGCCATAGTCAACTATAGTATTAGTGTGAATTTATTGAATTCTACTGGGCTTTTTCTGTTTTTGTTTTAAGAAAAATGTCCCAACAATATTGGTCTAGATGTCGTAGCCACCTGTCAGCCAATGTGCAGGCTGAATTGTTCGACCAAGTGCATTTTGGGATGCAGGTGTCACATCCCGTGAACCATTCTTAACAAAGGGAATTGTATCAGATCGTTGCAGTGTCACGGTAGGTACTAGACATAATTAACACTCATGATGTCATGAAAATAACACAAAATTATCATGTCTCTCTAGCGGGCTATCTTTTTCTCTCTCTCTCTCTCTCTCTCTCTCCTCTCTCTCTCTCTCTCTCTCTCTCTCTCTCTCTCTCTCTCTCTCTCTCTCTCTCCTCTCTCTCTCTCTCTCTCTCTCTCTCTCTCTCTCTCTCTCTCTCTCTCTCTCTCTCTCTCTCTCTCTCTCTCTCTCTCTCTCTCTCTCTCTCTCTCTCTCTCTCTCTCTCTCTCTCTCTCTCTCTCTCTCTCTCTCTCTCTCTCTCTCCTCTCTCTCTCTCTCTCTCTCTCTCTCTCTCTCTCTCTCTCTCTCTCTCTCTCTCTCTCTCTCTCTCTCTCTCTCTCTCTCTCTCTCTCTCTCTCTCTCTCTCTATACAAAACAAATTCATAAGACCCTCTATGTATATATATATATATATATCCCCTCTCTCTGAAACTGAGGTATAGTAATTGACACATAGATGGTCTTATGAATTTTTTTGTCTAGGTTGTCTGTATTCTAATTAGTTAAGATTAGCTCATTTGTGTTTCAGGTGTAGCCAGAACAGCAATTTAGCGGTAATTTTAAATGAGCACGGTCCGTGATTACGTGGTGAGATGAGCGTGACCGGATTTCGCCATCGACACGAGAGTGACCTGATGCGACGTGCGCCATCGATATATACGTGACCGGGTGCGACGTGCACATCGAGTCGAGCGTGATCGGGCGCGCGCACACACAAACACACGCACACACACGCACACATGCAAACATACACACACAAGGTGTGTGTGTTTGTGTGTGCTCGCGAAGAAGGGGGGGAATGGGGGTGCTGTTGACAAAATTATCGTCGGCGTAACTTCTCCTTATTGTAATTTGAACGGAGGTACATTTCAAATGGTATAGGCAAGCATGGTCACGTGGGGCCATTCAAAAAGGTCTACGAGCACGTAAAATTACAAAGGTCTATAGGAGGACGTGTCCCCCAGGTCCCAGCCGGGATCCGCCTATAACATGGTCGTTGTTATTAAATTGTCACGTGTTCTTATACGTATATTTTAAATTAATCTTACTTTGTAATTCTACTTATATCTCCCACCGACACTTTCGATGCGAACGTTTGGTCATAGCATTACTTTTGATACCATTGCAATTCATTGAGAGTCACGAAATCGCGACAATTGTTATGCTATTGAAAATAATTCCCAACACTTTGCTTGGGCTAACCTCCCTCACTTACTGCCATCCAATCAATAAAATAGTGAAAATTATAACATTTTGTTTCTGGTAATAGTTCCCGTTCAATGCCCGGAACATTTGGTTTCAGCCGACTACGAGAACTTCTTGTAAGACCCCGTGTCATCTCCGCTGTCGACGGTGGCCCTGAGACCTCGTGTCATATCCACTGTCGTCTATGGACCTAAGACCTTGTGTCAACATCGCTGTCGACGGAGACCCTACGACATCATGTCATCTCCGCTGTCCGCGGTGGCTCGGAAGCCTGGCGCAATCTCCGCTGTCGACTGTGGCCCGAAGCTCTCGTGTAATCTCCGCTGTCGACGGAGGCCCTACGACATCGTGTAATCTCCGCTGTCGACTGTGGCCCGGAGCTCTCGTGTCATCTCCGCTGTCGACGGTGGCCCTGAGACTTCGTGTCATCTCCGCAGTCGACTGTGGCCCTGATACCTCGTGTCATATCCACTGTCGTCTGTGGCCCTAAGACCTTGTGTCAACATCGCTGTCGACGGAGGCCCTACAACATCGTGTCATCTCCGCTGTCCACGGTGGCTCGGAGGCCTGGCGCAATCTCCGCTGTCGACGGTGGCCCTGAGATTTTGTGTCATCTCCGCTGTCCACGGTGGCCCTGAGACGTCGTGTCATCTCCGACACATCATCATACGACAATTGCGTTAAGATTACCGTATTACTGTAATCCTTAGTATATGGTATCTCCATGATGCTTATTGTTAGTTAAGAATAACGACAGTGCTGTTGACTTACCATTGATTAGTTGTTGACACAATTAGGCTTCAGTTGATGTTTTGTTACTGAATTGGCTGATATCAAACTACATGCATCATCTGCAAGCCTGTAGATGAAGCAGAAAGCAGAGACAAATGCCGTCAACTGTGACTCTACAACATCGCCACAACATAAAAGCTAGAAGACAAAAACATTGTGTTTGCGAATGCTGTTAGAAAGGAAATGTAAGACACTGTGTAGACGCTTGTTCCCATGTCACATGTTAGATAGTTACTTAATATGAAAATGAATGAATTAAAGTGATTGTGATATATATTTTTATGAAACTGTGCTGGCAAAACTTGGTTGGGAAAGTAAAAAACAGAGCATGCAGCAAACGATGGTATTGTGTTTTATGTGAAACCATCAATAAAAGTTAAATTAGTAAAATAGTATGTTTCCCGTGATTAATAGTAGTTTATTATAGAGAGATGGGGGAGGGGTGAGAGAGAGGAGAGAGACAGAGAGAGATGGGCGCATAGTGATGGCATGTCTCTAAAAGGGCCAAATAGGGAAACAGGAGTTCATGGATATTTTTGAGAGGATGATTGGTTAGGTTATGATGGTAGTGATGTTGTGTATTGAGGGAGAGTATAATGCATATGGCGGGGTAGTGGAACCAGGTGAAGAGGAGAGTCTTGGCAGATACGGGCGGGAAACGAGGAATACACTGTTGAGCTCTAATAATGATAAAGTCTTCCATAGCGCTGTATCCAGTCCTTGGTTCTGTTCAAAGCGCTTTACAAAAAAGTTCACAACTGTATGTCACTCATTTAGGTAGTGAAAGCGATTTAATAAAGGTGTGTCTTCAGCGCCGTCATAAACGACGCAATAGTGTCACACTGTCTGACTAACTGTAGCAAAGCTCTGGTGGAACTGATGGAGATTTTCTTTCATAAACAAGAGAACCGCGAGGACACAGGAGTAGACACCAAAAGGCACAATTAGATCTACTGGTAGTCCGGAAGCAGCAGGTATGGAGGATTACGGAGATTGCAAAGCAGTCACTGGAAAGTGCGTCAAGACCCAGCAGAAGACAATGATGCTTGTTTGTTGTGCGTAGTCAGAAGGAGAAACAAACTAAGACCGCGGGCAGCAGGTCTATTAAAAGGTGGAGCAGACAAGACAATAGCACCGTTGAATGCAAGGAGTGGATGATGGTAGAGGTCAACGAAGAAGCTGATGGTTTGGAGGAAGAATGGAAATATAAAGAAGCATCCGATGAAGCCTTTCTGTTTGTGACAGTAGCATATACAAAAGCGACGACACTGCATTATAATAGGACAACTGTTTGTGTATCTTCTTCAGCATAGGACGTAATTTAATATTATGTTTCTTCGGAAAAAGGGAATGTGGAACCCTTCTTGAGATAAAAGACAGACGCGACACGTCAGAATTCTAACACGGGTCTACTCTTTACATATATCTTCCTAGTCACTTTCGTCACTTTCGTCACTTTCACCATATGTCAAGACGTCGTCCGCATCTTCATCACCCGTCGACATCGGTCCGACGACACCGAACATCCTGGGGTACGGCAATCCCTCTTGCAATGTGATCTCCACGTCCGACCACTGGTCGGCGGCAACATCATACTGCACAATGGCCGCAGAACCATCGCCCCCAACACCCGCGAGCAAAATGCGACCGTGCCAAACAACAGCCGAGCTGCTGAACGTCTGTCGCGGCCTACTGAGCTTCTCCCAACTGTCAGTAGCCGGAGAGTACCGCACACATGCCTGCGTTGTTCCGCCCACCACGTACAAACGTCCGTTGAACATGACAGCAGCGGCACGGTGGAACTTATGAGGAATATCCGCCAGGGCGCGCCACTTGTCCCCGGTTGTGAAGAACTGGGTGCAAAGAGAGCTACCGGTGTTGTCGAATACGTAGAACCCGTTATCACAGCCGACGACCAGAGGTTCTCCCACTGTATGCGGCATATCGGGTACGGACGACCACTCGCGTTGGTTGTGATCCAGGTGCTCAACACACGTGAGCGCGCCTCTAATGTCGCCAGTGTCGTACCTGAATACAGGTTTATAGCCGCCATAGCCGCCCACTACGTAGGCGGCATTGCCGAGCGCGACACTGCCATGACTGTAGCGTGCAGTGTTGAGCGGCGGCAGCTCTATCCACGTTTTCTTTCGGAAGTCAAACTTCCAGTTTCCACCGCAACTATTATGTTCGTGACCGCCGCTTGTCAACAATAGGCCACTGCCCAGTATGCACACACCGTATCTCTGTCCGATGGACTCTGGCAGACGCGCCAGTCGCTTCAACGATCTGTGGTCTTCGTGCCAGTACTCGATACAATTATACGAATGGTTGACGACGATGAGTTGCCGCTGACAGCTGGTGCGTGCGTTCAGCATAGCGTGGGTGGTCTTGCTGAGGCTTGAAGCAGGTGTCGCATCGTGCATCTGCGCTACGCGAAGGTAGGCCAGGGCTTCCGGGGTAAGATCTTCACAACTGTCGATCACTTTACGCAGGTAGCTGCATGTGCAGAACCGTAAACGGACGCGTTTCAGAATCGTCAGCAAGGATGACTTTCTCTCATCGGGGTCGTGTCTGACCCAGTTCAACACGGCCTCGAAAACGGCGTCCTCCGAGTCGACATTGACGTCGTCGTCGCTGATGTACTCGAGGAGTTCTTCACTCGACAACTCCACGAACTCGGTAGTGGATGCGATAGACACGAAATCTGCCGCCATCAATCGCTTGGTGATTCCCGCCAGTTGTTTGAGTCGGTAGAACAAAGCAAAGCGGTACGTTCTGACACGACTGGTTGTATCGACCCGTTCCGACATAAACTTATCACAGGCCGCCTTGAGGTCGTCCAACAGCAGGAAATCGCTCGCCTCGACCAAGGTCTGCACGTTGTTCATGGTGATCTTCATCTCAGCAGTGTACATGTAGTCAACGACGAGTCTCAGCGTTGCTGGGTCGATCTGCAACGTGACGGTGGCGGACGTACTTTTGGAGAGATCGGACAAGAACATGTTGTGGAAGTACGGACTAGCCGCTGCCAGCAAGCTGCGGTGACAGAAGGCGCGGTAGTCTCCCGACGCCAACGTCACATCGGTGAACTGCTCGTTCTGTCGTTGTTTGTTCATTTTTTTAAGAAAGTCATCCCGGTAGACGTTGTTGATGTAGTTTGTGAATGTGCTGGTTGGTGATGCTGAAACAGAAAGGAAGAAGTATTACTAATTAAACATACCTGTAGGATGTGTCCGGAACAAATTAGGGTTGCGTATCTTAGAAATCCTGAACACTACACAAACACAACAAATGATGATGATGTCACAGTTTTAAGTTTATTGTCTTAAGATTATTACACAACATGATAACTTTGTGAATTGCATGCTGAAGTTATTGTATATGTTTTCGGTGTAAAATAATCGCAAGTCGCTATCGATTATTTGTGTTACACATGCAGCTAGCCGTCGAGTGATTGACGCATGCGCACACTGGCACGACACAGCCAGGAAGTTGCACACTGCACAGCAGCGGAATAACGTAGACTGGGCTAGCCACCAACAAGTGCACTGTCCAAACATCGATCCGTTTCCGGTCGCGAGCTCCTTTCAACACTTGGAGGGAACTCGCGATCGAAAGATCGAGAACCTCTGCTTGGAGATTGCAATAAGTGGTGATGAAGTCATTTTTTTTCACTGGCAACCGGTTGTATGTAATAGGCGTACGAAGTAGGAGTGGATCCGCGCAGGACATGTTTTTTCATTTCACGTCTTTGAACTTGAGGAAACATTGTTCGCGAATTTCGTCCGAAAGAGACGAGACCAGCGGACGGGACGTCAAATACCGTTCAAATTGACGAATCGGTGGCGTAGCCTTAGCCTCAGGTTAAGAGGTTTAGGGATTGTTACTTTATTCATATTGGAAGTTAATTAAGGTGTTGTAATTATAACAGGGTTGGTTCGTTGTAATTTATTTTAGGTAACCATGGTTCGGAGGAGAGCACACTCCTTTCGTTGTTGAAGCATCGTGAAAATCACACCTCCTCCTCCCCGACAGGAGTTTGAGGTGGGGTGGCCGCCTTGCAGATTCCTTCCATGGCTTACCCGCCGTCTTCAGCTGTCAGTCATTTTAACCGGATAGTGATTTTATCTAAAGTAAATGGCTGGTCATCCGACGTACCATTTCGTAAAACAATACAACTGAAAGCCAAAGAAATGTATTGTTTGCATCACATAGTTGTGCAGTCAAAAGAGGTGTAGATAATATAAACGATCGAAGCTAGTGGCGTCGCTATGGTAACGTCCACACAAGGGGGATTGCTAGATAATATACACCAATACACTGATCGTAGTTCACAATTCCCGAAATGCTCCGCGCCGAACAAGATATAAATTTCCCTGCAATATTAAAGGAGTCGTGCTAACACTCAGCCCTTTGGGATGTAGGCACTGTGCCGTTTGATGCTCCATCGTGAATATACTGTACCTTCTGCATGTTGTTTCCAACACGACGATATCCGAGAAATGGTCTGATCAGGTTGTAATAGGGCCTGCAAGTGTGTCACGAGATATGGCGAGATTCCGCGCGAGTGGAGCTGACTGGCGACATGCACAATTATTGTCCACTGATTTTAGCATTGCGTAAGCCAGGAAACAGTTGTTGACGTTTATTTTATCGGTTTATTGTAGCTTTGTTAATTGTGTTATGGCATTAATTATCACTCCTTTTTATATGAATTGTACACCAGGGAAATTAAAATGCAGAGAAGAAGCCAGGCAGCAGTCGACGGCGGTCCTATACTGACATTTGTTTTTGAATCCGTATTTTTTCGTCTAAATGAAATTGATAATAATGCTTAGTTAATATGTAACAAGAACCATGCAGTACATATTAAAATATGAAATATAACATGTGGATTACATAACATGATTAACAGTTACGTAAGAAATGGGAGTTAAAATGAGATGCAATGGATTATCGCTTGTCATAAAAACCGCGAATGTTAAAATGTTATAAGTTGTTATTTCGACACAGTTCGGTAACGATTTATATCTGAAAAATTGTCTAAATGCACACAGTCATCAAAAAAGTGTGCATTAGTTCAATAAAATGTCGTACTGGGCAAAATTAAGAATGCATAGTTGTCATTGTTAATAATAAAGTCGCCACCATGGCTCGTCAAATCGTGATAACAATTCAATTAAGGTACACGATTACCACGAACATTCTTAACGGCAGTTTTTTCCCCACTGCTTCATGCAACTTGTGGTCATCTGTCGGAAATCGGAAAAAAGAACCTGATTTAGAAAAAACCTCGATGATTACAACCAACAACAAAACGTATGCTATCCCCATTATATAAGTGTTAGATCCTTGATCGCGGAACCGTTTACCATGCCCCGTTTCCTCTTTTCCTTTTACATCTCAATGTGTCACAATAAACGTGTTCGTACTTTCTCTACGAGAATCTTCATTCTATAATGTTGCTGTACGCACAGCCCACGGCCAGTACACGACATTAATTGGCGACGAGGTAAACTGACAACTCTACGAGTTACTTTGAACTAGACTACGTCTAATTTCTGTGTGAAAATGGAAACTGTCGCTGACGTCGCACATTTTTCGCTGGAGCCGACTGACAGCGCAGGCCATCGTGATCGTTGGGTGAGGCGCTTTGAGAACTTTGTGGTGGCTAAAGACATTCAGAACGATACAAGAATGTGAGCGATGTTGCTTCATTATGCTGGTGAGGCAGTGTTTGAATTGAGTGAAGCAGTGGGGGTGACAGAAAATGATGATTTCGCAGAAACCAAGCGGAAGCTCACTGATTACTTCAGGCCGCAGTGCAATGAAGAATATGAAATATTCAAGTTCCGACAGGCTGAACAGACGTCGTCAGAGACGCTGGACCAATTCAATGCACGATTGCAGCAACTAGCCAAAAACTGTAAGTTCCATGAGAAAGACAGAGAAGTGAAGTCGCAAATCATCCAAAAATGTGCCATGTCAAAAGTGCGTGACAAGGGGTTAAGTGAACCTACAATCACGCTAGAGAAGTTACTGACGTTCGGGCGCACACTGGAAGCTACGCTATAGCAGTCGAAAATCATGAGAAACTCTTTCGACCGTACCGAGGCCTGTCCACGCCGTATCGAATGACATGGGGCGGCGCAACTCTTCACGTGGAGGTTTCAGCTTTGGTCGCCAGGTGGCGACACACAGATAGCAATCCACCAAGAAAGCGTTTTCCGCCTGATCGCCAAGGGACGCCACGTCGAGACGATCGACCAGTCGTGAGTAGTCAGCAGCGGTACAGACGTCACAAGGGGGCAGCACCAGCATGCTCAGGCTGTGGTGGACCGCCACACGACGATCGGCGAATGTGCAAAGCTTGGGGCAGGAGATGCTACAAGTGTCAAAAGCTAAATCACTTTGCTAATGTGTGCAATGCAAACACTCAACAGACACACTTAGTAGAAAATGACACACACTCGCAACGCAATGACAAGTTATGTGAAGACACATACACACTTGGCCTGTATCACACAAGTGACACCCACACCATACCACCGTACATTTGCAATGTCCAGATAGAGGGAAGTGAAGTGGCTATGGAGATAGATACCGGAGCAGCAGTTTCGCTTATATCGGGGGATGAGTGGGCTAAAATCTGCAAGACATCTGTGCTCACTCTCGACACGCGTAACGTTCCGAGGTTGCGAACGTACGTATGTACCACAATTGAGCCTTTAGGGCGAGCGCAGGTGAACGTTTGTCACAACAATCAACAGCACAGGCTGCAGGCAATCGTAGTGCCTGGGTCGGGACCTAACCTGCTGGGAAGGGACTGGCTGACAGTGTTGAAAGTGAACTGGGCTACCGTGAACCAGGTAGACAGAGAGGACTTCCTAAAGCCTTACGAATCAATGTTCAGTGAGGGACTAGGCACTCTAAAGGGGCTGACTGCGAAGTTCTACGTTGATGACACGGTTAAACCGAGGTATTGTAAACCTCGACCTGTACCTCTTGCTTTACGAGCCAAAGTAGAGGACGAGTTAGATCGTATGCAGAAGGCCGGAATCATCCGTCCTGTGGAGTATTCTGAGTGGGCCGCGCCCATTGTACCGGTCTTGAAGTCTACCGGCGCAGTCAGAATCTGTGGCGACTATAAGGTAACCATCAACAGAGCCGTCAAGGTAGACAAGTACCCGATCCCGAACGTATCTGATCTACAAAATTAGCAGGTGGTACACTGTACACAACGCTGGACATGAGCCATGCGTATCAACAGGTCGTACTGGATGAAGAATCACGTCCGTTGACTACAATCAACACGTCGAAAGGGCTGTTCGCATTCGAACGTCTGCCTTTCGGTGTGAGTTCTTCTCCAGGTATCTTCCAGAGAATCATGGAGCAGTTACTACAGAACATACCCATGACTGTAGTCTACCTCGACGACATCCTGGTCACAGGAAGAACGCCAGAAGAGCATGATCGTAATCTGGCTACTGTGCTAACGCGACTACAAGACGCAGGGTTACGCCTGAAGAAGGAGAAATGTGCGTTTCGTCAGAAATCGTGCACCTATCTAGGTCATGCGATTGATGCTGAAGGTATTCATCCTACGGAAGACAAAGTGCGAGCAGTACAGAACGCGCCTGCACCACAGAATATACAGGAGTTGAGGAGTTATCTAGGACTCATTCACTACTATCACAACTTCTTGCGCAATCTCAGTACTCTGCTTGCTCCGCTGCATGAAATAACACGCCAACACACAAAGTGGAAGTGGGGTCCGGCGCAACAAAAGGCTTTCGATGAGTCTAAGGCACTGCTTGTTTCTTCAGATGTGCTTGTACACTACAACCCTGAACTCCCGATCATCTTGAGCAGTGACGCATCTCCTTACGGGATTGGAAGCGTACTGTCACACAGATTGCCCGATGGCAGCGACAAGCCTATCGCATACGCATCACGCTCTCTCTCCACAGCGGAAAAGAAGTACGCACAGCTGGAAAAGGAAGCGTTGTCGTTGGTCTTCGGGATATCCAAGTTCCATAAGTACCTTTACGGGAGGGACTTCACGTTGCAGACCGACCACAAGCCGTTGGTCGGGCTGTTGAAGGAAGATCGTGCCATCTCCGCAATGGCTAGTGCACGCATTCAGAGATGGGCACTAACACTAAGCAACTATCAGTACCATCTGGAGCGGACCGGGTACGAGTATCTGTCATGCAGACGGATTGAGTCGCTTGCCGCTACCAGACACTCCTGAACGAGTACCAGTCCCGGAGGAAGTGGTTCTAGCACTTGCAACCATGAACGATACACCCATCACGGCAGAACACATCGCTAAATGGACAGCAAACGATCCGATGCTGTCACAAGTTCTACGGTTCGTGGAAGGAGGATGGCCTAACGATGTACCACGCGAGTGGGAGAGTTACTCTCGAAGGAAAGACGAACTGAGTGTCCAACACGGGGTGCTGATGTGGGGGGCAAGAGTCATCGTACCACTAAAGGGTCGTGACACGTTGTTGAAAGAACTACACGAGACGCATCCGGGCATAGTGAAGATGAAGGCGTTAGCCCGAAGTTACCTCTGAAATCGAGATGTGTGTTAAGGACTGCACGACATGCCAAATACACAGCAAACAACCACCAGTGGCACCACTGCATCCATGGGAATGGCCGGGACGAACGTGGCATCGAATACACATTGATTATGCGGGACCGTTCGAGGGACGTATGATACTCATCATAGTCGATGCTCACAGCAAGTACATCGATGCACACGTTGTATCAGCTGCGACAACCAGTGCAACTCTCACGAAGCTAAGACAGACGTTTGCGATTTTGGGTCTACCAAGCACAGTGGTATCAGATAACGGAAGCTGTTTCACCAGTGAGGAGTTTGAACAGTTTTGTCGAGCTAACGGAATCAAACACATCAAGTCTTCACCTTATCACCCATCCAGTAATGGCTTAGCTGAACGCGCCGTTCAGACTGTAAAAGCAGGGTTGAAGAAGACAAATGGCAACCTAGAAGATCGTCTCTACACCTTCCTAGCACGCTACAGGGTAACTCCACAAGCTACAACCGGCAGAGCTCCAACAGAGTTTGTGTTGAAGACACCACCGAGCACACGACTGGATCTTCTACGACCATCCATTCAGAACCGAGTCTTGCGCAAACAGGAAGAAGACAAAGAACGCCACGACCAGAGAGCAGTGGAGCGAAGTTTCATGACGGGAGACTGTGTCTGGGCGTTGAACTTTCAGGGACAAACGAAATGGGTCGCTGCGGTGATAGAGAACCGGCTGGGTCCGCTGACCTTCGAGGTACGTCTGCAGGATGACAGAGTGTGGAAGCGTCACCAGGATCATTTGCGCGAGAGAAGGCCGATCGAGGCGACGGAAGAGCGTCTGGTACCATTGAGGGTTGAAGAACCTCAACTTCCACCGAGGCTTGCAGAACGTGAAGTACTACCTTGGTTCGAGCGAACAACATCGATACCACTATCATCTGGCAACTCGGACGTGACTACGGGTACCGCCACAGGAGAGGTGATCTCAAGACCAACAGTTGAACGGTCGCAGTCCTGTGTGGTACCAGACGTGGTAGTACCGCTGAGAAGATCACACAGAGTGGTGAAGCCACCGGACAGATTGAACTTGTAAACTTGTGAACTTGTCATAACGGACAATGCATAGATCAAGATAGCCAGAATAGACTAGGTTTCGGTAGATGTGGCTAGTCGTGAGAGCACTAGATTAGTACTATAAACAATGGCATACTGGCTATCTTAGATATGACATTGATACGTATAAGGGACTCTTGTTTGCGTTAAAAGTTTACAATTTAATAATTATACTAATTATGTTCTTCTTAAAGGGGGAGGAATGTTAGATCCTTGATCGCGGAACCGTTTACCATGCCCCGTTTCCTCTTTTCCTTTTACATCTCAATGTGTCACAATAAACGTGTTCGTACTTTCTCTACGAGAATCTTCATTCTATAATGTCGCTGTACGCACAGCCCACGGCCAGTACACGACAATAAGATGACGTAAATGGAGTCGATGTCGCCAGATGACTTCAGATCGAAAACGAGGCGCGAGACTTACAGTGCCCCGGGGCCGAGTGCAGAAACGTTTGGATCAATCTAGTTGAAATGAACAACCACTGATTATTTCAATAACAGCCTTTGCTGGATACAATAATCGCCGAGATCACTTGGCTAATATCATACAGGGTCTACGGTAAACAAATAATTTGCACCGGTGGCAGTGGGAGGGATTATACCTAGGCCTATTATAGGCCTATTCTGTGCACGGAGAAAAGGAGAACTGCTCAATAAGTATCCTAGTTAAACTCGAGTTTACCGATGTATGTAGATCCAATGGCTGAGTTCCTTTTGCTATTATTGCAAACTCATGGCTACAGCATCAACGCAGTTTATCAATGGCGCGTCTTATAGTTGCAAGGCTTTTTGATCATCCATATCACCTCAGTGCTGTGGTGGCGTTTGCACGCAGGACGTACGGACTTCGTTATTGGGCAGCAAAAGAACAGACGGGAAAGTTTATGGGTTTCTTTGACTTTCCCAAGACAGTGTTTGCTTCACTGCATGCATACATCGTTTTAAATCAAACGTTCTATATAGAAAAAACAAAGAATATGTTTTACCTGCATATCAAACAGGATCTGGCGCAAAAAAATTAAATTTTCTTGTGGTTATATCAATCGTTTTTATTTTCGGAAACTCACCATGTTTTTTCCTTCATTGACGACTTCTATCTATGAAAATTCTGAAAGATCCTACGGTCAATTTAGGGTGCATATGAGCTAGACCTACATGGCCTATACCTATCTGTTGAATTCCAGGATGTTTTAAGTTGTTTAATTGTTATCAATTTACTCGATTTTCCGCTTTATATATTAATTGTGTATTTGAATAGTCCCCGGCCGATTTTTGTGATCCCCAAATCAACGACGCCACGGGCCTGACAAGTAGACCACGTGAGCGTTGGTTAATTTCATAGTGAACGATTGACAAGAATGTGTGCGGAAACATAAGATATATAGGCCGCGACGTGTGGAATTTGTAAATCGGCTACGAGAAGTGTGCAACAAGTATTTACTGCTTGATTAATCCCTTTTCCGTCAAATCCTACAATTTGGCTTAAGAGAAAATAAACAAGAAATGGGGGACGTATAAATGATCCATATCGTTTTTTTATTCAAACAAACTGGATGCTGTCTAGCCTAGTCTATAGTACCCGGCATCGCCGTGGTGTGGCACCACCGTTTGCAACCCTCGCTAACTAACCCTCTTGCATTTGGCTCAACCTAACACTAAAAAGCCTGTAGCCATAGCAGCCAAACATGTCTTTGTCAACAAGTGTCTTTCATGTGTTACTTTGTGTGTACAGTACGTTCTCAGTGGCAACAGACCGTACCGTTTAAAAGTCACTGGGCTGGCGATTGATTTGCACATGACCAACCCGGAAGGCGGAAGTAAATAATAATGATTATGTCCGAAAGTCTATGACTTTTCTGATCAGTCTCGGACTATTTACCTAGCTGTGTTAATTACTGCCATGCCACTAAGACATATAATTGTGGTATATGTTAACTATACGTTGGCACATACGGTATGGCAGCGAGGTGTAGACAGATTGTACCTACAGTAAATTATTGGCCTATATATACTGATCGATATTATTCCCTCGTTACTTTTGTACCATGGAATCGGGAAAAGATTTGGCAGCAAAACATTCGACATTATATTGTATGTTGGTGACATTGTCAAGTTACACTATACGTTACCCATGATCTCTGGTCGTCTGAATATCGAGAACAGACGTCGAGTAGTGAGCCTGCGGTCACTAGCTGTTTCCTATACTCAGTTACATATCAATCACGTGACTTACTGCCTTGCAGTTTGTCGGCAGTCCGTTAAGCCATAACAAATGGCTGCCTAACACGAGGAGGGTTCAGACATTCCGTCGCATGTTTTGTTGAAGTTCTCCCCCCAGACGTTTTTGTATTTATAACAAAAAACATGTTTAAGGCAATTAAAAGTGTTTCAGGCGACAACGGTATGTGGGAATGTTTGCTAGAGCAGATGTCATCCCGCCCTAGTAATGCAAGGGAGGGTGGCTTTGGGGGATGAGCCCCATTGTTTTTCGAGGGGTTGGAGATAGGAATAGCCCCCCAATATTTAGGGAAGGCGCGGGGTGCATTTTTGGATAGAATTTTGGTGAGCCTCAATGTTTTTTATGAACCTCTAGAGGGGTGCAATCGGAGGTTTTTGGAGAGCCTGAAAGTGTTTTCTGCCGGTGTCAAAAGGCGGTGCATTTGCAAGCCTCGGTGGGTTTTTTAATTAGAGGTGTTTTGGATAGCCTTAAGGGTGGTTCATTTGGAGTTTTTTTGTCAGTTTCGTGGGCTTCAACATCCCAGGCATTCGAAAACAATAGCAACACACGCGTGCTTTAGCGTATCAAGATGAAGATTATAATTCCAAAGTAGTTGTACGAAGGTACGTATTACACTATCACAGTTAGCAACAAGAACGCGTAGCCGTGTATTAATTCAACGAGAATTGCAACTTGCGAATGTCTACACTCGACTCGAGCCTGACAAGTCTAACTTCTAAGACTAAGCCTAAGTCTAAGACAGTCACCATATCAGCCAGAGATTCAGTCAGAGTGACAACGAACATAATATTTGATATGTATTGTATTTGATTACGCAGGATGTTGTAAATAAGCTGTTATTCCGACAATACATATTGAGAGTAGATGACGTGAGGGTGCGAAATGACAAGTAACATTGCTTTGGCAGCAGGCCCCTGTTGATCGTCCAAGTAACTTAGTCAGGGAGCATCCGTAATTTTGTGCAACAGAACGTCAAACACGGAAGTATTATGTTGGTGATCGTAATTATTAAAACATTTTTTGTGACTCATATTTTTGATACTATTACTGCAGAATATTGTTGATTTGCATTGTATTTTATGCAAAATAATTTAGATTTTTATGACAAGCATGATGGTGATGATTTTATTCAATATAAAAATGTAAACGTGTAAATACATAAAATATAAATACACCTAGAGTACACCATATATAAGGATTATACAAGAAAATGCACGCACTTGTCTCCATTGTGGTCCTTGATGCCTGGCTATAGTGTATGTAATGCATTAATTGGTATCCTGTGATACCTTTCAACTGACATATGCCGGCTATTCTTATGTATTTACCAATATATGTATATACTCTCACCACAGCAATATATGAATACATAATAATATATGTAACTTGAATTGTGATATTGCTAGAGACCACACTGCAACCCATGAATGAGAATGAGAGGAGGCAGAAGAGGGGCTAGAGGCGGTCACCCGGGCCAGGCAGACACAGGGAGGATACATAGTCTGCGGCAGGCCCACATTTGATCAATTCAGGTAATTTCAAATTTATAACAATCAACCACGTATAAGTTATCAAAAAATTATAATGTGCACATTTAAATATACCAAATTTGTTTTCATACACATTTTAATAATAACATCTTGGGCATGGAAAACTAGATTGACTTCTGCACTTGTATATTATACCCACAAGTGTATCAACACAGACATATTAATACACCATTAGTAGTCATAGTCATTCTTGAAGAAGGTAGACATACGTATTATGAACCTTTGAATACTTGACGAGGAAAATATATTGTTAACATCACAATAACACCTCATTCTGTCATTTCCAACATTCACCTTGACCATTCAACCTCACGCTTAAAATGTAAAACATGAATATGTATAGTAGTTACATGGCAGATACTGACATGAAGTTGTATACTGAAAACAAAACTAAAAATATAAATGCGCTTTACTGATGAGCAGAATTCAAATCAGTCTATAATATTGACTAAGATCAGGCGTCACTGTAATGAAATTGAAAAAATATAAATTCATGTAATGACAATGAACACCTAGTAAAGAAAAATAGTTAAAATTGTTCACCGTTTTGAGATATTGCATATTCCACTAATGTCTGCATGCTGTATCAAGCCACCCTTCCCCAGAACAACCCTGGTAAACACTAGTAGTTAAGGAGGTTAAGTACCGTGCATGGTTTGCGCTGCGCGGGTGCAAGTGCAAAGTACCCGGATGTAGGTTAAGGTGAAGTACCCGGATGTAGGTCAAGGTCAAAGGTCAAGGTCAATGACCCGGATGTAGGTAACATGGCGCACGGTGGCGCCACCTATCGGATATGCCATGAACTAAAACAACCACCTAGCGGATTTTTTCGAACTAGATTGGGTTGACCAGTAGCGCCACCTATCGGATTTTTTCTAACTCAAATGGGTTGCCAAAAGAAGCGACACATAGCGGATTTTTTGTTAACTAACTTCACCTAGCGGATATGTCGTGAACTACAAGTGGTGTCATCTGACGGACAAGTTGTAAACTAAATGTAGGAGTACTGCCCAAATTCGTGTCTCTTGCACGCTTGCGTGCAATAGAGCCCCGTGACGGATACTTCACGAACCTCAAACACCATCCCCTAGTGGACAAGTGAGCGAACCCCATGTTAAAGCATAGGGATTTTCCCCATGTTAAAGCATAGGGAATTTTCACCATGTTAAGAGATAGGGATTTTCCCCATGTTAAATCATAGGGAATTTTTACCATGTTAAAACATACGGATTTTATCATCAACTGAAAGCACCCCTGTTAGATAAGTGGTGAACTAAATAACTACTCTGCAGTCCGCACTTGTGTACATTCTACTCAGCCGTCCGTGCTTTTGAATTTTCTACAATCTGTGAACTTTCGGCACGCCCACGTGACTTTTCGGCACATTTTCTAACTATATAAGCGCGGTGTTTTGCCAATCGGACCATCATTCGTATCACGACGACAGCACAGCTAACATCATCATCATGTTGAAGACACCCTACTACCGACCTCTCAATGCGGCAGACTCGAGCGACGAGGACGAGCCGACGAGCCGCCCCGTCATGCCGGTGATCAACCGTCCTTCCGGGCCGTCGGAACCAGACGTCGTGGACATCTCAGCTCTAGAAACATCGGTAAGCGCCGACGCCGTTATCGAGATCAGAGGTCTCCTCATCGACAGAGTACGCCAGCACACTCCCTTCTACATCGGGTGTAGGTACTGCAAGAAGCGTATGATTACCGACGATAGGGGACATTTGCAATGCGAACGACACGGATACGTTGCCTCTGACATACATTTCGTGGTGCGCATGTGTTTTGTCGAGATTGCGACGGGCCGATCTATATGGCTGACTTTATTCGACCGGTGTATGGCTCTTCTCCTTGACGTGAATGCCGATACGTTTGCTGTTATGGACGAAACGATGCAGACTTACAAACTGAACTCGTTGACGGGAACTCGTGTGTCTCTCACCATAAAGAAAACTCGACGAGACACTTACACAAACTTCAACGTCACTCACGTGGAGGTGATACACTAGGCTCCGTATCCTGTTTCAGCCTCTCTCTGGTGTCATCCCTGCCGATGTGACAACGCCCGCCGACACGGTCGATGTGACAACTTCCGCCGACACGACCGGTGTGACAACTGCCGCTCCTGTTGCCACTGGTCCGAACTTTACGCTTGAGTTTCCGGCGATGGAAATGAAGAAGACGATTGCACGTCACATAGCATGTGCCATCGTCGAACTCTCGAGACGACAGTGTCTCGCTTGCGAGATAGACGATCCTAGTCAATTTCATCACGATTGTATGTTACCTGATGACATTCTAATTTATATGCACTTTGACGAGGCTGTGGAGGCCATTAATTCGACTGCAGTGATGAAAGACTGGTTGTGTGTTTTGTTAGACGCAGGTTTCAAGCTATCCGACCTAACGTCCGATCACTTGTGCACTATCGGGAGTTGGTTGCAAGAACCGTTTTCAGAGGAGTGGCGAAACAAATTAAAGCAAATTGTTCTGGCAGTAATGGAGGATGATATGTAAATCTGTCTTGTGGTTTTATGAGCCCTTTGGTGACATTAATTCAACTGCAGAGAATGGAGCGCGACCTGTAAATATGTTTGTGTTGTATACGAATAAAATGTTCAAACCTTATATTGTATCATTTTTTGAAGTATATGTAGTATAAGTACCATTCATCTTAGTCTCTTTCATCAGTTGCGTAAAGTATGGACACGAGGTTAGTTCATCCTTTTACTTGTATCGTTGCTGGGCCGACGGGCTGTGGTAAAACGACGTTTGTTGTCTCTTTACTACGTCATTCTGCCACACTCGTAAACTCACCGCCCGAAAAGATCACGCGATGTTACGGTGAATGGCAGGCGTTGTATTTCACGCTCTCTACGATACATCCGAACATAGAATTTGTCGAGGGTCTTCCCGATGTATCGTCTTTCGATCCTAAAACGAGAAACTTGGTAGTTATCGACGATCTCATGTCGGAAACGGACGAGAGGGTCACCAAACTATTCACGAAGAAGAGTCATCATTGCAACACGTCCGTAATATATTTAGTGCAAAATGTATTTCCCAAAGGGAAAGAGAGTCGCACTATAAGTATAAACGCACAGTACATGGTACTCTTCAAGAATCCTCGCGACAATACACAAGTGATTAACTTGGCCAGACAGATGTATCCGGGTCGAATAAAGTTCATGCAAGAAGCTTTCAGAGACGCAACGTCCGTACCACACGGGTATTTGTTCGTCGACCTCAAACAGGTCACACCGGAACACTTGCGCCTGCGTACAAATATCGTTAAGGAACCAAACAAATTTCAGTACGCCTACCTTCCGAAGATATAAATAGAAACACGTCGAGACACTCATCATTCGTCATGTCGGCGCGAGTGAAGAGAAACGCGTTGTGCCTTTGTCTCCTCGCTAAAGCGGATCCTGCTTTAGCCATCATCGACAAGGGAAAACCCGATCTGGTACACAGTCTGTGCGAGTGTGCACAGAACATATTAGAAGGGAACATACCACTAAAGAAAGATCACAAGACTAAACTGCGTCGGTACAAGAAGGACCTCAGAACCTTGGTCATCAGGAAAACCGGTCTTCATCAGAAGAAACGTATTCTACAGAAAGGTGGTTTCCTTGCAGCCCTACTAGCTCCCTTGGCTACGTCCCTTCTAGCCCCGTTGGTGACAACGTTGTTGCAGTCGTAACTACACGGCTATGGAACACACAAAGAAGATGGCGCTGGTCGATCCACGCATTTTGGATAACGTTCAACTGCAACCTCCTTCGACCAAGCCTGTTTTGCGTCGACTGGATGACGAAATGCAAGGCATATTAGAACAAAGCGATATGAACGAGAGGGAAAAGGTCGTAGGGAGCCGTATTAATAGTCTTGCACGACAGGACACCGGCATTATTACGCCATGGCTCCTCGCGTAGGTAAGAAGACGAAGCGTTCACACGATGCATTGAAAAGTATTTACTACGACACGAAACTAACCGGAAGTTACGGAGGCATTGATGCCCTGCATCGTGCTTCACGTGCTTCACATGCTTCACGTGCATCATCGAAAGAGGTGAAACGGTGGTTGTCGGAACAAGACACTTACACACTACACAAACCGGTGACATATCGTTTCAGGCGTAGACGTGTCGTAGTGGGTGGTATAAATCAACAATGGCAGGCCGATCTGGTAGATATGTCACGTTTGAAAAGGTACAACGACGGTTACACTTTCATTTTGACCGTGATAGACGTGTTCTCCAAGAAGGCGTGGTCTGTTCCTGTAAAGAACAAATCGGGACCGTCACTCACGACGGCGTTTCGTCGGTTGTTAAAGGACAATGATGGCCCACTGTCATTGCAAACAGATAAAGGAAAAGAGTTTTTGAATAGGCAACTGCAAGAGTTTCTGAAAGAGGAAGGTATCCACCATTTTACGACACACAACGAAGAGACCAAGGCGTGTATCGTGGAACGTTTCAATCGTACTCTGAAGACACGTATGTGGAGATATTTCACGAAAAACCAGACGTTAAAGTACCTGGACGTATTACACCACCTAGTCGATTCGTACAACGACAGTTATCATAGAAGTATTGGAATGGCACCGTCTGAAGTGAACGTGGTCAATCAAGAAGAGGTTTGGCAAAGGTTGTACGGAAATGAAGGACACGGAAAAGTCAAACCGGTTTTAAAAGTGGGCGACCATGTGCGTATCAGCAAAGTCAAGAGACAATTCAAAAAAGGTTACTTACCCAACTGGAGTGACGAGATATTTACTGTCAAATCAGTTCATCATTCCGATCCGCCTGTTTATCGTTTGATTGATGATGAAGATTCGCCGATAGAGGGAACATTTTACGTACAAGAACTACAGAAAGTGGTTGTGACCAAGGATAAACTCTATCGTGTCGAGAAAGTGTTGCAGCAGCGCAAGCGAGGAAAAAAGACACAGGTCCTGGTCAAGTGGGTAGGATATCCCGACTCGTTTAACAGCTGGTTGGATAAAGCGTCGCTCGTCGCGTATAAAGGCTAGTACACACCAGTCGAGTCGTCATTCGTGTCATGGAAGATACGACGGCCGTTCGAGTCGAAAACACAGAGCTCGATGACACAGGTAGTAATAGCAGACGTTGGGTGTTGTTTGGAAATACGTGCCCGAAATCGGAAATCGTCTTCTTCTGCCAAATCGTCATACTCTACACCGTTATATTGGTCAGTATCTACAACCTTACTAAAGTAGACGGAAACTCTAATCTGTGGACGGCTTTGTTGAGCAGTTGCCTGGGGTACCTGTTACCTAATCCGTCTATGAAACGCGGTGACCATGTCGTCTGATTTTTACCTGACATTGCCCAGCAACGCATCTATGGAGTTAAATCCTGACAACACGTTGACCCACTATGTCACGGCTTTGCCGCAACGCATCAGTTTAGTCGGTCAATGGGAGTGCGGACTGGTGGAGATTCAATACCCGCACACTTGGTACAACGTGAGAGAAGAGGACGTTTATTTTGGCGTGAAGGCTGATGGTATGCGTTATGAGGTGAATATCGAGGCAGGCCATAACCGGTAGTCCCCAAGCGCTCACTCGTGCAATCAACAGAATCATAAAGGCACCGATAAAAGAGAAGCAAATAAAACTGAGCTACAGTGACACCACACAAAAAGTGACTATACACATGGTAGAAAACACATCATTCTCAGTGTATTCGTTGAAACTTCAGCGTTTGTTAGGTTTAAGCCAGAATGTTTACACCACACCCGAAGAAGAAGGATCAGATTATTATTACGTTAAAGAAGCCGAATCTGTGGTAGATATGGCGCAGGGTTTTTACTCGCTGTACGTCTACACGGACCTCGTGGAACCGCGTGTGGTCGGGGATGTCGTCGTCCCTCTGTTGAGGGCTGTACCCATAGAAGGGAAACACGGAGACGTGATGTCAAAAAGTTTTGACAATGTACAATACGTGCCCGTCTTACACAAAGAATTTACGACCATTGAGATCGATATAAGAGACGACACGGGACGTCGCGTACCATTCGAGCAAGGTAGAGTGATGGCAACACTTCACTTTCGACGAAGCAAACCATCATTCTTTGAAACCTGAGTCGTAATCATTCTTACGAAGACTACTACGTCAGACAAGTCGGCGACGGCTTGCCCGTGTTTGTTGGGGCCAGTTGTTGAGTAGTTACCTAATCCGTCTATGAAACGCGGTGAACATGTCGTCTGATTTTTACCTGACATTGCCCAGCAACGCGTCTATGGAGTTAAATCCCGACAACACGTTGACCCACTATGTCACGGCTTTGCCGCAACGCATCAGTTTAGTCGGTCAATGGGAGTGCGGACTGGTGGAGATTCAATACCCGCACATTTGGTACAACGTAAGAAAGGAGGACGCGTACTTCGACTTGTCTTGTGCGACAGGGGAGCGAGGGATTTACACCGCAGGTGACGACGGTGATACTCAGATTCACCGGGAAGGGACCATCCCTCACGGCTTTTACAACAGCGCTCACGAGTTGATGCGCAAAATCAACGAGGCACTGAGGAAACTGTGTACCAATAAAGTCAAGGTCCGTCTGAAGTTCAGCCCCATCTCTAACCGGATGAAGTTGCAGCTATCGCCGGGTGTTAAATTTCACATACCCCCTCAGAGTCATCTGAAGACCGTACTAAGCTTCGATTCGTGCGTGATTGCGAGCCCACCCAGCTTGACTCGTGACGTCGTCATCACCACCGATCCCGTCGCGTATACCTACGAGTACAAGGGTCGGTATACGGTGGCCATGAATCAGGGAGTCGACACCCTGTACGTCTACACGGACCTCGTGGAACCGCGTGTGGTCGGGGATGTCGTCGTCCCTCTCTTGAGGGCTGTACCCATAGAAGGGAAACACGGAGACGTGGTGTCAAAAAGTTTTGACAATGTACAATACGTTCCCGTCTTGCACAAAGAATTTACGACCATCGAGATCGATATAAGAGACGACACGGGACGTCGCGTACCATTCGAGCGAGGTAGAGTGACGGCAACACTTCACTTTCGACGACACAAACCATCATTCTTTGAAACATGAGTCGTAATCATTCTTACGAAGACTACTACGTCAGACAAGTCGGCAACGGATTGCCCGTGTTTGTTGGGGCAAGAATGCAACGAGGTCACTGTCTAGGTAGTTTGTTCGGTGGCCTCATTCGAAGTGCTATGCCACTCATAAAAAGAGGCGCACTCGCTTTGGGAAAAGGAGCGTTAAAGACAGGTTTGGGTGTGGCCGGTGACGTGTTGTCTGGACAGAGCATTAAAGAATCTGCAAAGAGGCGTGCGAAAGAAACCGGAAAGGACATGATCAGTAGAATGTTGGGAAGCAGTGGGCCTCCTGGTATACGCAACGCTCCTATAAAACGCAAGCAGACGAGTAGCCTAGCCAGTATCGCCAAGAGACGCAGACGACAGAAGACGCGTCGAGACGACATATTCGGCTAGACATATGGCTTTTGTCCACCAGTTGTCGTGTGAGGGAGTCAAAAGCGAATTGGACCTATTTAGTTTACCGACGACACAAACGAGTATCGAACACGCACAATGGATCGAGCATCGACCTGTCGCCTCGATAGGTTCGGGTGGTCCTATCGAATTCTTATTGCCCGGATCGGGAGACGATTACCTGGACGTGGCCAATACTTACCTGTTGGTGCGAGCACGTGTAGTCAAAGGAAAACGGGGACGACATCGATCAAGCTCCAGCTGTTGGACCAGTAAACAACTGGATGCATTCTCTGTTTAGTCAAGTCGACGTGTCTTTGAACGGTACCCTCGTCACACCTTCAACGAATACCTATCCTTATCGAGTGTACATAGAAACGTTACTGAGTCACGGAGCAGAAGCAAAGAAGAGTCAACTGACTAGTGCCTTGTGGTACAAAGACACGGCTGAACACATGGATGCCACCGACGATGCAAACAAGGGACTGCAAAAAAGAAAGACCTATATTTCCCGTAGTCGAATCGTCGATATGATGGGCCGTCTACACGTCGACCTCTTCTTTCAAGACCGCTATCTATTGAAAGGCGTCGACGTGAAAATTCGACTAGTACAGAGCAAGGATGCTTTTGCACTCATGGGTGATGATGATGGCAATGCCAATTACAAGGTACGCATAGTCGAAGCAATTTTGTTTGCACGAAAAGCTAAACTGAATCCTGCCGTACAGATGGGTCACATCAAAGCGCTACAAAAAGGAACGGCCAAGTATCCGTTGCGAAGAGTCGATTGCAAGGTATTTTCCATACCGCGAGGTGCCATGTCACACACTCACGAAAACGTTTATTTGGGTGTCTTACCCAAGAGAATAGTCTTGTGTTGTGTAGACAACGACGCTTACAACGGGACATTCGCCAAGAATCCGTTCCACATAAAGCACAACAACTTGAACTTTCTTGCATTGTACGTCGACGGACAACAAGTTCCGGCGAAACCACTCCAGCCTAATTTCAACGATGGTGCCTACGTGAGAAGTTACAGTAATCTATTTGCTGGAACGGGAAAGATGTTTCAAGACGAGGGAAACAACATCAGTCGGGACGAGTTTGCCAAAGGATATACCCTGTTTGCGTTTGACATCACACCAGATTGTTGTGACGGTACCCATTTCAATTTGGTACATAAAGGCAACCTACGAGTCGAGATGCACTTTAATCAACCTCTCGATCAAACGATCAACGTCATCGTCTACGGAGAATTCGAGACGGTTTTGGAGATTGACCGCAACAGAAACGTCGTCTACGATTACTGATGGATACGGCACAGATAGAAAGACTCCTTGCGGCGGATGCTTACACTAGGAGCATTGTTCGAGACGTACTACCTAAAGACGGATTACCCACTTCTCCTATGAAGACCTATCCGACAGCTTTCGTGTGCAACACTCATTCGAGCAATGAGCCGGGCCAACATTGGATCTGCATGTTTATCACAAAAGACGGACGTGGAGAATACTTCGACTCCTACGGTTTGCCACCTCGACACGACGAATTCGTGGATTTTCTACAGAGCAACTGCGTGACTTGGATTTTCAACAAGAGAACGCTTCAGAGCCCGCTGTCTAACGTGTGTGGACAATACTGTGTCGTATACTTGCTGCACCGAAGTCGATGCGTACCCATGAAGACGTTTGTGAACACTTTCGGGAACGATTTAGTGAACAATGACTGTCGTGTTTTCGATTTTGTTAAGAGTGCCATGTAATGTTCGCATGTAATGTTGGCATGCACGTTCTTGTATTACCTTAAGTAAGCAATAAAAAGTCGACACCATATGTGCGTTTGTGAAATGATTTATTCAGACACCCAAGAGAAAGTGTCAATCTTATAAAATCTTGTAAACCTTAACTATATAGAAATTGATTCCATATGATAACGTTGACAAAACAATTGTTGTCACTGAAACGAGGAAAAGCGAGGTGTATCTTGATGAAAACGAAAAAACAAACACACACTCATCCAAAACGTCAACACAATTTTATTTGAATATTCCCCGTATGATCTCTCTTGAACACTGTTCCTGTGAATTGTATGTCCCAAGCGAATCTGTTTTTGTCACAAATCGGTAATACTAATAGGGTGTCCAACGTGTGATTTGCAAAGGTGTCGCCGAATGAGCTGCGCGCCGCGACGATGCATGTCGTCTACGATTCCGACGACGACCACTGTCAAACGGAATGCTGGTTTCCTTTGACATGTCATCGTTCACTGATGCTGTCTGCATGTAAAGCCAACGATCGAGATTACCCACTAAATCCATTGGCGTGTTGACGTCCTTGAGACCACGAGCAAATGTTTCCCATCCCACCGGTTCAAAGGACTTCCGTTTTCTCAACACGTCGTTCACAAGGTCCATGATATTACTTCCGGGAACCGCCTTGTTTCCATACATCATCTCACCACGATCGTTCCAACTCACGGCACCTTTCATTTTATCGATGAGTCTTCGTGCTTTCTGCTTCATGGTTTTTGGAACACTATCGATGATTTCGTTTTCGATGTTCTTATTTTCGACGATTTCATTTTCGTTAGCAGGTTGTGCTTTGTTTTTCACATCACTGGGAATTTTTTCGATGACCACACGCACGGGTTCTTGGATACGTTTGTCGGAAAGATCGTTGTACCGACTCAATACCTGGTTATACAACACAACTTTTTCCCTCTCGTGTATATCGTTTCGTTCTATTATGTCTAGCATTTCATTGTCGAGTCGTTGCAAGACCCTTTCGATAGGATTAGCAGGAGAAGGACGTTGCGGTTGAATGTTTTCCAAAACACGAGGATCGACCAGGGCCATCTTCTTTGTATACTCCATGGTCACCTGAGACGGAGACGGGAATGTCGAGCTTGTTGAAGGAACCGTAGGTACATGTGTCATAGTGGTCACCTGAGACGGAGACGGGAATGTCGAACTTGTTGCTGGGGCCAGAGGCGAAGGTGTCGTAGCGTTTGTCGACGGTCCACAGCGACTGTGGGCAATGTGGCGTTTCAAGTTGTCCCAACGTGAGAAATATATCTTACAATCCGGGCACTGGAAGGCCGCACGTGATGCTGGTGTGGGCTTGTTGGTAGCTGGTAGACGAGTCGATAAGCTCATGATGTACGTGTTTACTGTTCAAAGGTAAAGAACGGAATGGCTTTTGGACCTCGTCGGTCTAAGTTTTGTTTGTACAACTCGTTTTATACCTGCCTATTGCAGTCGAATTCCGTCGAATCGTCGTCCATCTCTAACCCTCCTCCTCCTCCTCCTCCTCCTCAACACGTCCATCTCTAGCCCTCCTCCTCCTCAACGCGTCCATCTCTAGCCCTCCTCCTCAACACGTCCATCTCTAGCCCTCCTCCTCAACGCGTCCATCTCTAGCCCTCCTCCTCCTCCTCCTCAACGCGTCCATCTCTAGCCCTCCTCCTCCTCCTCAACACATCCATCTCTAGCCCTCCTCCTCCTCCTCAACGCGTCCATCTCTAGCCCTCCTCCTCTCTTGATTGAGTGAGTGAGTGAGTGAGTGAGTGAGTGAGTGAGTGAGTGAGTGAGTGAGTGAGTGAGTGAGTGAGTGAGTGAGTGAGTGAATGAACAGACACGAAGGGTGAGTGAGTGATTTGAGTGAATTGTTAATCGAGACTTAGACGAGTACCTTCACTTGTGAAGTGTGAGACACGAAAAAAGACACAAGATATGGTTTGCACATTTTATTACAACACAAACGTATTTACATGTCACGCTCCATAACTGCAAGAACCAGAGAATGAACATTGTTTCGTCACTGCTATGACACAGTCTTGCAATGAACTGTCGATATTGCACAACGCAGTGTCTACAAGTAATTGTCGCGGACATCACACAATAGTTTTCCGAGAGTGTTTCGACCATTTTTGCAGCCACGACCAAGTCCCCAAAAGCCCTCTTTCGATGGTACACGCTCCACCAGTTCAGCATTTCCGGTTGCCAACAATACGGTTCGCAAATCCTTTGACGCAGCGAACTTTGCGAGGAGCAAATGTTGCATCCAGTAAACACGGACATTGTTTCAACCAGATCTCGTCTCTCCAATCTGTTTGCTTTTTCGTTTTACCAAGTGGGCATGTTTCGCAGTTTTGATCCGCTCTGCGCATTCGACGTCGCCGTGATACAATGCCTTCCTGTAATAATAGGCATGCTCGACCGAATTAAAGACCCGACCGAAGGCTTCGACCCTACATGGGTAAAGGTTTGACAAGGGAGAATCGGCCCCTGAAAATTCAACTCGTTTCGGTTTCACAACAACCTCCATTTCGGGTTGAGGTTCCGGTTCCGGTGCGGAGACGCTTGACGCAACGACTGGTTGATTGACAGACCCTGAATGTGGACGGCTGGTAGATGCTTCGAGCGGTCGGCTGATTGGTTCGTCTACGTTGCTGTCGCTGAAGGCTGCAGGCGCATGGTAGTTGGGTGTTTTGAGGTTGGCGCTATCGTGGTACAACGGTGATGATGGTCGGTTGACATCCAGTGACTGCGGTCGGGTGCCAGATGCCACGAACGGTCGGCAACACGGTTCGTCTACGTCGCTGTCACTGAAGGTCGCAGGCGTGTGGTAGTTCGGTGTTTTCAACATGATGTTAGCCATGGCGTCGTCGTGATACGAATGATGGTCCGATTGGCAAAACACCGCGCTTATATAGTTTGTAAATGTGCCGAAAAGTCACGTGGGCGTGCCGAAAGTTCACAGATTGTAGAAAATTCAAAAGCACGGACGGCTGAGTAGAATGTACACAAGTGCGGACTGCAGAGTAGTTATTTAGTTCACCACTTATCTAACAGGGGTGCTTTCAGTTGATGATAAAATCCGTATGCTTTAACGTGGTAAAAATCCCTATCTCTTAACATGGGGAAAATCCCTATCTCTTAACATGGTGAAAATTCCCTATGCTTTAACATGGGGTTCGCTCACTTGTCCACTAGGGGATGGTGTTTGCGGTTCGTGAAGTATCCGTCAGGGGGCTCTATTGCACGCAAGCGTGCAAGAGACACGAATTTGGGCAGTACTCCTACATTTAGTTCACAACTTATCCGTCAGATGGCACCACTTGTAGTTAACGATATATCCGCTAGGTGAAGTTAGTTCACACAAAAATCCGCTAGGTGGCGCTTCCTGGCAACATATTTTAGTTTGGGGGAAACCCGATAGGTGGCGCTACTGGTAAAATAATGTAGTTTGAAAAAAATCCGCTGTTTTTAGTTCATGACCTATCCGATAGGTGACGCCACCGGCGCCACGTGACCTACATCCGGGTCATTGACCTTGACCTACATCCGGGTACTTCACCTTGACCTACATCCGGGTACTTCACCTTGACCTACATCCGGGTACTTTGCACTTGCACCCGCGCAGCGCAAACCATGCACGGTACTTAACCTCCTTAACTACTAACACTGACTGTTCCTAAGATATCAACATGTATAGATGCAGCTGTAGTAGAACATTTCTTGCTGCCTTTTTTCTTGTGAAATGATGCAGGTCATACATGAAACATTATTATATACTGATTATGACAATGAACACATCATAATTATTTACTCCCAACACTACTATGATGCCTGTTTTTGTTTACTGAATATATGCTTTTTTTACAGGAAATTGAACTAGTGTGCTTAGTACCACTAACTCTCCAAGTTAATATGGCATACTGGGCAGTTGTATTTGTCCAGGATCTTGGACAAGATTCTACAGTCATGCAACATGCTGCATATGAACAGTTTATCATATGAATGTCCACTGAATGTCCACTGAATGTCCACTGAGTGTCGTGTTGAATCCGTGACAGATTCCCCAGTGCCGATGGGGTGTACACTGGCTTCCAAGTCAGTCAGTTAGCTTGACTGCCTGGAAACAAATGTAGAATGCAGGTTGCTCGACATAAGAATGTGATGACGCCTGACTAGCTCTGTAGTTGGTGATGGAACGGTGGGTGCCAGGGTCTGCAGAAGTGACAACAACTTTCGATGCTGTCAGACAGGTTCAGTGTCGAGCATTCTTCGGTGAACTGCATCGGTTTAGATATCGATGACATCACTGTATGTTTTCGCTGTCTTTGATGGTACTGCATACCAGCTTCCTGACATTTTGCTGTACGTCTGCATCTACCTATACCGGAGACAAAATGACAATTAGGATGGCTCTGACATGCATGATATTTTTATATGTGACGACACATTTATCAAAAGTCAATAATACAAGGTATTTGTATTCAATTCAACTATAACTTTTAGCAGTGTCCATGAAAAATTACATTAATTATCCAGAATTGTTACAACTGGTAGGGTTTCATTGCCTTTGTGTTGCTGATAGTCAGTGGCAGCCAGCTGAGTTCTTGCAACATACACCAGGCACAAGTTTGTGAGGAAGTAATGGTATTGAAAGCCTTTTCACATTTTTCAACAACAATCTGTTGATACACTGACAGCAGCATTTTACTTGTTTAAATTATCTATGTATCACGAGGACTGTTATATATTTTTCATGCCATGTATAATTTTTCTAAATTATTCTTTTTTATCACTGTTTTATATTTTCACAATTTACATTAATTTTCATTTTGCATGATAATTAAACAACACTTGGGTAAGTTTAGTTCTGATATGGTGTAGTATCCAGTCCTTGGGATTACTCAAAGCGCTTTAAACTTTACTCCCTGGCAGACCTGTTAAATTGAAAACACCATCTTGACTTATGTGTGAAGAATTCAGCCACACTGAAATTAATATGCAAAGATTATTCATACAAAAATATCCACCGTCTGTAGCCGGTACTCTTCATACAGCTGAGTAAACTGGAGCAATGAAGCATGTAGCGATTGTACATGTAATTCTCAGTCACATGGGGATGACCCTGTCTAGTCTAGTCACAATTTTTTGCGAGTTGTAAACATACCAAGCATTGCACATACTACAACAGTTTTGAATTTTATATCCTATTGATGTTTTTTAACAAAAAATCATAATATAGTTATTTTTATTTGATATGTACATATTAAATTTGTTCAACTAAACATCGTCCTAAAGAATTTGTTCTCATTGGTTTACATTTTATGGGCATTAAATGTAAACATTTGTTGTTAAATACACATAATTGTTTAGTCACTAATTTTGTGAGTTGTAAACATATAACTAGCATTTTATATCACATGTGTAGTGTTGTTTTTTTTGTAACAAAGAATTGTGATAAAAATAACTGTTTGTTTTGTTATATGTACCTGACATTTTTTCAACCTCTTCCTAATTTTTGTTTCTATTGTTGCTTTGCATTTTATGTGTATGTGATATTAAAAATTATTACATTATACACATCAAGTACAATGATTGTACCTGTAGTTGTATTGTGCTTTTCATAATTTTGTAGTCATGATCTCATCAAATAGTTTCAATAAAGTGTTTTTAATTTACATTGTCTTTACTTTAATTCACATGCATTTCTAACAATATGCAATTTAACGAGGACACCCATTACTGCAAAATCCTAATGCAGACAACCAAAACTATCACATACAGTGGTGGAGTCTGGTCTGGGGGGCACAAAAACCTCCACTGGCGACTGAACCAAATGGTGTACCGGTAGTCTAAATTTTGTCGCTATCAAGCCGCTATAACTTCAGCTGCTCTGCTGTCTCGGCTGGAGTGGTGATATCGGAAGATGGGGGGGGGGGGGGGGGGGGGTGCTGTTGAAACATTTTCAAAGATGGTGTACCAAATAATAAGATTGGTCAGAATAAAACAATTGTCAAAACAACCAAACACATGTTTGCATATCTTCCAAATGTTATGCTATGATTTATGTATATATATATATACAGCTGTATATATCACGTTTGCATACCAGCAGCAATTAATACTTACGTTTACTTACTGTCCTGAGCTGCATCCAGCCTCAGCAAGTGACTGGACACCCGACAGTGAGCTGCCTTTGCTATGACCGCTGATGCTCGATAGAGCCACCACAGATCTTGTCATATGTGATGGCTGCAGTGGTGTTGAGGTAGTTCACGCCTTTGTGTTGAAGCTGTCAAACAAAGTCATGAATTGGAATATGGAATGAGTCAGATTATTTGTGAAGGTGAACATGGTTTGACAGCACTACTACACGTAAATATATATAATATTATATATGTATGTAAATATATGTGTGTGTACATGTGGTGTGTAACTTATAAACGTTTTAATTTCATTAATAGGTTAAAATATTTTGCACGATCATTTGCCCAATGGTCATTTGCCCAGCACTCAAGTGTGAAAAGGTCATTTGCCCTGTTGTAAAAAAAATACAATAAATGATATGAGAGTGGCAAAGTTATTATTGTATTTATTGTAAAATTGTAGTATATAACAAACAAAATAGACAATTTACAAGTGTCAGAGCCAACAATGTGAAACAATTTGGATTGTGCACCATCCAATTGCCAGTATAATTAACTACCTGTAAGTGCAGGTAGAGCATAGGTGGATTGGAAAGAAGGTCACAGAAAATAAAGTCACAAAGTAATTTTATTAAAAAAAAAAAAGTTTTGCAATTTTTCACTGATAGTACTAGCGACATTATATCATATGTCTTATTAAGAGTCTCCCCAACCTTACGTATTATTAAAATAATTCCACACATTGTATGTTTAAACAGGTTAAATTAAGTTATTTTGACTTCTGAACACACACACACTAAAATATACATTCAAAGATACAAATCAGAAACTGAACATAAGCATCTTGTGCTGTGCAAGCCAGCAGGTGATTATAGAGATAAAATGTCATGTGACATAACATTAACATTAAAGCAGTTGCAGCCTTTAGCAGATCTGTGCGCCAGCATAAGCATAATTATTATGAAATGCGGATATATTGTGTCACGTATACTTACTTGCATTGTATATACACATTTATGTTTGCAATACAAACATTCCAAATTAAATAAAAAGAAACATAAGTTAAAAAAATGATCTGCAAATGAAATGTGCTATGTAGTTGACAGTTTGACAACCACCCTATCATACAAACATTGAATAATTGTACACACATTAGACTGGTCAAACCAGAACATAACAGTACATTAATACCATTACTTAAACTGACATTGGTTGTAATGGTTTAGAGCTGCACCCAGCCTCGGGAAGAGACTAAATACCTGACAGTGAACTGGTTTTACTGCGACCACCGATACTCGATAGAGCCAATGCAGCGGTTGTTGTCTGTGGTGGCTGGATTGGCGTGGACGTCATTTGCATATATTTGTTGTGAAACTCAAGTGAAGGCATAAAATGGAATGGCCAAAATTGATTAAATTTTACATTTTTTAATAGTACTACTACCCCTAAAAATGGACAGCGTAGTATAACACATCAAAATAATATCCAGGCTATTTAAATAACTTTCAGAAATAATAAAATAAATTGTCCTCCTATGTTCATACACCCGGTGTAGTTGTTTTCTTGTTCCCTATCAAACTAAGGTTAGCATAGAGGCCTAGAAGATCTCTATCAATGTGTATACATATTCTACACTTTTCAGAGATGTAACTTATAAACTTTTCTTTATATATTATACATACTTCTACACATACTATATGCAGTTTGGGTCGTTTACCCCTTAGTAATATATGTAGACTATTACGGTCACAATATACATATAAATGATAAGTATTCTCTACAGAAATCATAAATTATTACTACTCTTTAAATTTACATAATACAAGATTATTAAATTTATATTTTATTACAATCAGCATTCATGTTGTACATCACACATGGACAAACAGTAAAGAAGTGTTATTTTGTATTCTACATTGCTGAAGGCAAGTAAAGATATATTTATATCATACAAAACATGGTAGTAAATCTCATAGACTCATACTGCTATTGAGTAGGCATGGGTAAAGCCTAAAGGTCAATTGGTAGCTGTGTTTTACTGGGTATTATGTGATTCCTGAGGTGATTGTCACTGATCTGCTGTCAGTAAATGTAACTAGCTTTGATGATCAAAGTGCACACTACAAGCAGCCAGTGACTCAAGTTTCAACTGACATCCAAGAAAGCAAGTACTTATAGTTAGATCCAGGCAATTATTTTAGGCATTCGATTATTTTATTAGTCTCAAATGTCCAGCCAGTGGCAGTGTCAGTCAGTGATTGGGAGTAACGTGTGAATGTCCAGTGGGTGCTACAGCTTTATTATGTATTACATTATACATAGTTAAATATTGATATAATATGGCATGTCCTTAAATATGAAGGCATAATATCTACATTACTGTATATTAATTTGCGATGGAACGACACGGATTGATGGAACGTCGATGATTGAAACGTCGCGGAACGTCGATGGAGCGGATTTTTAAGTTCATCTACCATTCGGTGTGTGCTTCGCAAGAGACTGACACTTCGCACTTAGTTAACTATTGATATAATATAACATGTCCATCAATATAAAGTCATAATATCTACAATAATGTATATTCATGTGCGATGGAACGTCGCGGAACGTCGATCGAAGATGGAATTAAGATGGCGGACGATGACGGCTTTATTGTTTTGGCTGTTCCATCTATTGAACACACAGTCGTGTGTGTGTGTGTGCTTGCTGATAAATTCAATATTACTAACCTGTCCAGAAGAAACTTGGCGAATGCTGCATCACTTTTCACGCCAGCCGTTTCTTTCGTTCGGTTTCACAAATCCATAACCTTTCCAATATACACCTTTGTACGCGGATACTCTCTGTCTTTCCGCTCTCACCCTCTTTTTAGCCGAGTCGGTGACATATATCCGTGGGCATCCCTTCGTCACAGATAAAATTATCGAGCTATCACTTATACAAAAAATGGATGGCGACTCGTAAATACGTAATGTTGACTGAATTCAGGCACCGAAAGGTGGGGGTCAAAGGCCGATGTCGCCGCATATTCCCGTTCACGTGACTATTACACGAGAGGTCTATCTCAGACCACATCCAAGTTCAGATATGTGTCTTGATATTCGGTTAGGACTGACCGAAAATCATTTTATTGTTTGTCTGTTAATTTCACTAAAACGAAGTAAAGCATACGTACAAATGAACCAGTGTATCAATAATGAATACCTGATACGATTACGTTTCGTGAAATTAGTCTGACAAGTGAGGAGCACAACAATCGAAATGATTGAGCACCTTTAACGCTGCGCTACTGCGCTACACTGGAAAGGGCAACGTTTGACGGAGGTCACGCGCATATAATTTTGATTGTGATTTAGGCAAATCGCGGCATACTGTATCCATAAACAATGCTGGTAACAGTAATATATAAGTGAATTACATTACTACAGCGGTATAGCACCTGCTAACATTCCCGCACATAGTTGTGTAGTGTTCAACTCTGTATAGTTCAATTACTGACTAACTGAGTGATTAGTATCGCCACCTAGCGTATCGAGTTAGACTGAAGATCCGGGATAACTACATCCGGGCGGTTACAGTAAACAAACGTTTTCTCAAAGCTCTCAATAAACAGACTCAAAACATCATATTTGGCGACGAATGATGCAGGTGTGAACTTCGCAACAAAGTTAAGTACTGCAATAATGTCCGATCTGCTAACGTATCCACACTTCGATGTTTTTTAGTGTAAGCGGTGACGTCGCAATTCGCTGGACCAAATGGGTCGCTCGCTTCAAAAATCTCATGACGGCGTGCAACATCACGGACGACACACGTCAACGCGCACTACTGCTTCATTATGTGGGTGAAGAAACGCACGATATCTTCGACACGCTGCCTGTCGTCGCTGGTGACGATGACGAAAACGAACTTGACAAAGCAGTCAAAGCACTCACAACACACTTCGCTCCAAAGAGAAACCGCGAGTATGAAGTCTACAAGTTCAGACAGGCAATGCAGGAGAAGGGGGAAGACATCACCGCGTACTACACGAGGCTGAGGCAGCTTGCAAAAACGTGTGAGTTCTCCGATATCGACAGAGAAATCATGAGCCAGATCGTACAGAACTGCGAGTCTAGTCGGCTTCGACGGAAGGCACTAAGTGACCCCGACATGACATTGACCAAACTGGTGGATGTCGCAAAGGTCATGGAACTGGTGGATGTCGCAAAGGTCATGGAAATGTCCGAGATGCAAGGCAAGGACATAGAACGCGTCAATCACAACAGTCAGTCGGTGTCTGTCAACAAGATGTCAACCCACAAACCCAAACAATCACAGTGGGTTACGAAACCGAAGGACGAGAATAACGTGTGCCGCAACTGTGCGCAGACATGGCCGCACCCTGGAGGGAGATCGTCCTGCCCTGCCGATGGGAAGGAGTGTATGAACTGTCACAAGATGAATCACTTCGCTTCATGCTGCCTGTCTAGACCAACAACGCGCAGACCGACGAAAACGGAGAAACGTAAACAGAACACGCATAAACCACAGAGACGAGGTGTACACATCGTTGCGGCTGAAGACAGTTCGAGTGATGACGCGTGTGTCTACAAACTATCACTGTGCAACGTCGGTGTCAACAAACGCGATGCACGTCCACACTTCATTGTCAATGTCAACGGCCACGAACTGAACGTCATTGCTGACTCGGGAGCTGAAATCAACATCATCGATGAATGCGACTACGCCACGATGACACCACAACCGCAGCTGAGCCGCGATGACACGAAGTTCTTCCCGTACGGATCTACAAAGCCACTTCCTGTCAAGGGTATCTTCACGGCCACTGTGGAATCTGCAACACAACAAAGTGACGAACTGTTCTATATTGTAGCGGGCTCAGGTGGCTCACTTATAGGATGGAAGACGTAAAAGCGACTTCATCTGGTACGAGTCGTGCAACCGCTATCGACCAACCAGCCACAGGCTACAGCTATCGATCGCTTAGTCTCCGAGTATGACGACCTTTTCCAAGGTATCGGTCAACTAAAGGATTTCAAAGTGAAATTACACGTCGACGAGACGGTGCAACCTGTTGCGCAACCACACAGGAGGATCCCGTTTCACGTCAGGCAGCAACTGGAACAGGAGTTGAAGCGAGACGAGGAACTCGGCGTCATCGAGCGCGTCGAGGGGGAAACGCCCTGGGTATCGCCATTGGTCGTAGTACCGAAACCGAGAAGTGAAGGTCAGATCCGGGTGTGTGTCGACATGCGCCAAGCGAATCAGGCGATCACGCGAGAACGTCACATCACGCCGACCATCAACGAGCTTGTAAACGACCTCAACGGTGCAGCTGTGTTCAGCAAACTCGACTTGAACCAAGGCTACAATCAGCTGGAACACGAACCGTCATCGCGACCTATCACCACTTTCTCCACGCACATCGGTCTGTGGAGATATAAACGTCTCAATTTCGGTGTATCTAGTGCAGCCGAAGTGTTCCAGAATGCCATTCGCGAAACACTAAGTGGCATATCCGGTGCGATCAACATCAGCGATGACATTCTCGTGTTCGGCGCAACGCAGAAGGAGCACGATCAGCACACGAAGGCGACGTTCCAACGACTGCGCGAACATGGTCTCACGCTGAACAAAAATAAATGCTCTTACAACAAGGGCACGCTTGAGTTCTTCGGGTATGTCTTCTCCCGAGGAGGACTCTCTGCTGATCCAAAGAAGGTGTCAGCGATCCAGAATCTCGACACTCCGTCAAACGCAACGCAGGTCAGAAGTGTTCTCGGCATGTCCAACTTCTGTGCGAGATTCATCCCCGGTTACGCGACGATGACGCAACCTCTACGAGAGTTGACGAAGAAAGATGCGCTTTGGAATTGGACGGATGAGTGCAGCACGTCTCTCGCCTCTATACGTCAATCGCTATCGAAGGCGCCGGTGCTGGCGTACTTTGATGAGCGAAAGAAAACGGCAATCTACGTGGACGCCAGTCCTGTCGGCCTTGGCGCAATCCTCACACAGAGTGCCGAGTCAGACGAGCGTGTCATCACGTACGGCAGTCGTGCGCTAACCGCCGTGGAACAGAGGTACTCCCAGACCGAACGCGAGGCGCTGGCCGTCGTATGGGCCTGTGAACACTTTCACCTATACGTCTACGGTCAACCGGTCGTGGTATTCACTGACCACAAACCGCTAGTGTCGATCTACGGCAACCCAAAGTCTTAACCAACAGCACGCATCGAGCGGTGGGCAATCAGGCTGCAGCCCTACAACGCCACCGTGGTCTACCGTCCGGGGTCAGATAACCCTGCATACTTCTTGTCACGACACCCATGCCAACAAACGCGTCAGACTTCCCGTGAAGGTCGCTGAGGAGTTCATCGATTACATCTCGATCAACTCCGTGCCGAAAGCGATGTCGATCGAACAAGTGCGATGCGCAACAATGGCTGACGCGACACTACAAGCTGTAGTACAAGCCCTAGGCACTGGAAAATGGCAGCAAAACTTGTCAGACAAGGTAGACGTCGAGTCGTACAAGTCCTACTAAATGCTGAAGAACGAGCTGACGACCACAGTTGACGGTGACACGATTCTTCGTGGTCATCGGTTGGCCATCCCCGCAACACTACAGAAATGCGCGATCGACCTTGCCCACGAAGGTCATCAGGGAATCGTGAAGACAAAAGCATTGCTGCGAGAAAAGATTTGGTTCCCCGTCATCGACAAGGTGGTCGAACGTCGTGTCAAATCATGCATTGCGTGTCAAGCGTCTGTGCCAGAGGTCAAACGTGAACCTTTGCAGATGAATCCACTACCCACAGCGCCCTGGACAGAAATCAGCGCAGATTTCGCAGAACTACCCATGGGACAATACTTGCTGGTCCTAATGGACGATTACTCAAGATTCCCGATCGTTGAAATCGTATCGTCAACATCGGCAAACGTGGTGATCCCTCGTTTGGACAAAGTATTGTCAGAGTATGGTACGCCCGACACACTTCGAACGGACAACGGTCCACCGTTTAACAGTCGTGACTTTGCAAACTTTGCTTCAGATCTCGGTTTCCGCCACAGGAAGATCACTCCGTACTGGCCGCGAGCGAACGCCGAAGTCGAGCGTTTCATTCGAACGGTGAAGAAAGTCATCAAAACATCTATCTGTGAGCAGAAAGACTGGAGAGCCGAGATGAATCGGTTCCTTCGCAACTATCGCGCAACTCCACATACGACAACCGGATCTCCTCCAGCAACACTTCTATACGGACGATGGATGACGGTCAAGTTGCCACAAACGACACCCGAGCCGTTCAACAGGAAGGACGTACAACAACGCGACCAGAACAACAAAGCGAAGATGAAACGTGCAGCTGACGACAAAGCGTACGTCAAGCCGTCGGCCATCAAGGAAGGTGACGCGGTCATCATGAAACCGCCGATGAGGAGGCGCAAAATCGACCCAGTGTATGATCCACGTCCGTACCACGTCACACACGTCAAAGGTTCCATGGTCACTGCGCAGCGTGGAACGCATCGAGTGACGCGAAATTCGTCATTCTTCAAACACGTCACGAGCAACGTAGTCGAATCGGAAGATGAGTCGAGCTGGGATGATGACATCAGCACCGGTGACATCGGTGACGCCGAAGATCAGCAAATCCTGCCTGATGACGTCGACGAGATGCCTCGCTATTCAGCTCGCATGCGCAATCGCCCGCGACATCTCGACGACTACGATGTGTACTAATTCGTATCACTAACATAATAATGCCTTGTCATACAGACACTACCCATAACAATGTTGTAGTCTGGCTAGTAATTGTTTCCATGCAAGGACACTATGTAATCGGGCCTATGCATTTTTACTAATGTGTTTTTTTCTGAACGCTGTATCTTTTATCCAGTTTGGGGAGGGATGTAGTGTTCAACTCTGTATAGTTCAATTACTGACTAACTGAGTGACTAGTATCGCCACCTAGCGTATCGAGTTAGACTGAAGATCCGGGATAACTACATCCGGGCGGTTACAGTAAACAAACGTTTTCTCAAAGCTCTCAATAAACAGACTCAAAACATCATAAGTTGTCGCTTTAAAAAAACGTTTGGCGCTAAACAGACAACATAATGTCTGAACGATCGACGTGTTCTGTATCCCGTAATATCCATTAGGACCAATTGAAATGCTCTATTAATTAAAAACTATAATTGTGCGCCAGCGAGTGTGTGCATCCCCTTGGTCTAGGGGTGTCCAAAAACACCACTGGCGGTCTAACCAAATTCATATTTGGTGGTCTGAGCTAGAGATTCAGCATCACTCTGCTGTCCCGCTCTCGGATAATGACATCGGAGAGTGGGGGGAGGGTGCTGTTAAAAATATTTCGCCGCCGCCGTAACTTCAGCTTCTTCTAACCTAAACGCGGGCACATTCCAATGGTCTGGGGGCACGTAAAGGGGCCCATTCAAAAAGGTGCACGCAAAATTCCGTATCCCCAGAGGCCTCCCTTGATCCCCCTATGATCCCCGTGTCCCATGCCATGGGTTGGTGTTTACCTTGGTGGGGGTCACTATTTGAAAGGTGGATTTAAATTTAAGGGTGTGGGGTGGCAGGGGTTTCAATGCCATATTTCTCACTGGTTTTGTGGGCCAATTCACACCAATTGTTCAGCACTAACCCTCCTACCTCCCACACCCCACCACCGATGATATTTCCCAGCACCAATTAAACTTTAGTTAGCCAACGCAATCATGGCTGCAGCAAGTACCACCTTGCATTTATTTCATTGAACAATTTTTTTTAAATGATGAGTCCGATTCTGGAACCAGCGAACACGCCGATATGTCTTTGTGTGATAGTGTGACTTCAAATCCCGGGAGTCTGGTTACACATTAATGAACCATTGTATGAAATGCTTCGTATTAAATTCAGTGCCCGAGGCCAAATCTGTGGGTTCTTGCAATATCAATAGTTATGACGGCAATGATTTAAAGGGTATAGTTAGGGCGTTGATGGGAACAAATAAACGAGGAAGGGAAATCATGTGATATGACAGTGGAGATGTGTGGCATAGTGAGGGATGCTAGGGAGACAGTTGGTGAGACTGTGAAACAAAAGGAACAAGAGAAGAAGAAGACAAAGGGACGGAGGAAAAGTGCTCGGCAGAGGAAAGATAAACGGGCCAGTGGGGAGAGATCACCATGTGATCAGACCGTAGAGAATGAGGAGCGATACAGGTGATCAAGAGGTGGATACTGTTTCAATAATCGTTAATTGACAACCGATTATGTATCACGAAATGACTTTTATGAAACTCGTGTTGGCGTGGTCGAACCGGAACTGAGACTGCGCATGCTCGCATCAAAGATTGTAAACACGAAATGCAACTCTAAGAAATGTCACGTAACATAAACGTCAATAGCGCCATCTGGCGACCGGATAGAATAACTACTTATTCTAACATCCCCTCTTTTTTTAAAGAAGCAGAATAAAAAATGTTGGCTTTATGAGCCCATGGCAACATAACAACACAATGCAATCTAACCCTATAGTCAATTGGGCCACTATACTATAATGATCAGAGGCTACTAGCACTTGATCAGGTTTGGACAACAGAGGGTTGGGGCTGGTCTTCACTGGAACCGTGCTGGCTTTGTGACGACTCGCCCAAAGCGCGTTTTCACTGGCGAAACGATTTTCGCAGGATACGCGGGCACGCTCGGTGTAGGAGTTGTCACTTCCGGCGCGATGCTCGGCACGTCACGCGGTTCGTCTTCCGGTAGCGTCTTCTGTTTCCGTTCACGCGGCTGTTCGCGTGGTTGCTGTACGCGTGGCTGTAGTTCGCGTTGTTGTATGAGTGGTTGTCGTTCGAGTAGTTGTTGTTCGCGTTGTTGTACGAACTCGTGGGGCGCTGTGGCATCGTCTCGTAGATAGCGTCGATTGCGTCGGAATAGACGACCTTCACTTTCTACGATGTACGACCTGTCGTTACAGTCATCGACGACTGTGCCACGCGACCATTTGATCGGTTGGTGTTTCTTCAGCGACTGGACGAAGACTGGAGTGCCTTTCTGTACTGGTCTCAGATCGCTGACACTTCGGTTGTAGTATCGCTGGCTCTGCATTTGTTTTGTAGTCTTACGTGAAATCGTTTGCTCGACCTCGGGTATCGCTGGTTTCAGCAGAGACTCGGCCTGTGGGACGACTGCTCGTGTGCGTCGATTCATCAAGCGCTGTGCCGGACTGCTGACCATCTGACTCATAGGAATATTGCGCCATTCCAGGAGTGCTTTCATCGGATCGGAAGATTTCGCTAGCTGCTGTTTTGCAATTTTGACAGCGGCCTCCGCCTTTCCATTCGACTGACTGTGATAGGGTGACGACAACGAATGTTCAAATTCCCAACTCTGCGCAAAGCGTTCAAACTCAGCGCTTATGAACTGTGGCCCACCATCGGAATGGACTATGTTGGGAGATCCGTGACGTGCAAATTGCTCTTTACACGCCTCAATCGTAGTGACCGCTCGTTGATCATCTAGCTTCGCGATCTCGAAGAAATCGGAGTAGTAGTCGACGATTATGAGGTTTGTGTCCTGACCGTGCGCGAAGAGATCCATTCCGACCTTAGCCCACGCTCGCGGTAGAATCGTGTGGCTACGAAGACTCTCTTTCTGTTGCGTAGGTCGTTCTCTGGAACACTCACTGCATCGCTCGGCCGCCTGTTTTACGTCGTTTGTCATACCGTGCCAGTAGAGACTGTCTCTGGCTCTGCGTAGAGTCGACTCAATGCCTTGATGACTGCTGTGTAGTCTCACTAACATGTCATTCTGGAGTGACTTTGGGATGAACATACGCTCTCCTTTGTACAGGATACCGTTGTGCCCAGCGATGACGTCTCGAAACGTCCAGTAGACTTTCAGGTCAGACGGTAACTGTGACCTGTCCTGTGGCCAGCCTGATGCGACCAGCACGAGTAGTTTCTGCAGAACCGGGTCGTCGGCTGTGGCCTGACGTATCGCGTCTACTCTCGGCTCGCTGATGTTGACGTACTCTCTGGGGTCGACTGTCTCGACTTCCTCAGCGATGGCGTTCTCCGTTGTTACCTGGAATATCTGCTCCTTCGTCAGCTCAACTGGTTGTCTACGTGTTGACGGCGCTCGCGACAGTATGTCTGCGACGAGTTGCTCATTTCCTGGCTTGTAGACGACTTTCATGTCGTAGCGCTAAAGTGCCATCATCATGCGTTGAAGTCTTTTCGGAGCCTCCAAGAGTGACTTTCGGAAGATCATTTCCAGTGGCTTATGATCACTGTGAATCGTCACGTCTGGATGTCCATAGATATATTGGTCAGTAGTAATACAGGTTAAGTATGATGGACGCTGGCGCCCCCTGGGGGAAATCCTATGTTAAGAGATAGGGATTTTCCCCCAAGGCGCGCCAAACCCTTTTCCGCCAATTATGCAAATTAGGTATTTGGCGCGGGCTGGGGGGAAGTGCAATTGACCAATCACGAGCGAGCTGGGCATTGTGGGCGTGGTTAGTTATGCAAATAAGCTTGGAAAAGTAGTTCCGATCCCATGTTAAAGCATATGCCATTTTTATCGCAAAGGTATCCGACCACTTTTCGAATTTTAACACCATGTTAAAGCATAGGCCATTTTTATCGCAAAGGTATCCGACCACTTTTCGAATTTTTATCCCGTGTTAAAGCATAGGCCCTTTTTATCGCAAAGGTACGCGACCACTTTTTTGAATAAAATAACATATACCGAACACCATTTGAATACGATACTCACGAGATTGCTTGATCCGGAGGCCGAGGCTTCGCCAAGGGACCGACCCGTTATTTGTTTGACGATGACGTGTCCAATATGTGGTGTTATAGTAAGGCGTAATTTATAACAAAAGGCTTATAAATTCAACGGAGGCCGTTTTATCTGAAGTAATGTATACGAAATGTAGATTACATATAGGACTATGTTATACCAGAGCCTATAGCCTCGTTTTTTCGAACAGAGCGACCATTTTGGAATTAGACCTTTGGTGTCTGTTACAAAACCCGTACTCGAGACGTGTCTGGACATGTTTGTTTGTTGCAAGCACGCGCACCCTGTATGACGTCATGGTACGTGCTGTAATTTTGTACACGGGGTGAGTTGGTCAAGCAGATAGTGCTTTGGTTAGACCTTGTATTGAACTTGCGCGTATGTAATGTAATCCCATCATGTGACGTCATGGTGCAGTGACGTCATGATCAGTGACAGCATTAAACTGCTATGCGCAGTAATTTTGTACACGAAGTGAGTTGTTCAAGCAGATAGTGCTTTGGCTAGACGTCAATTAAATAAGTAATTGCGCATGCGCAGTAGTGGCTATTCTTATATGTCGTGGGTTGTCGACCATTTTATTAGGTGTAGGCCTCTCATAGTCTATACATTTACAACTTTAATATAGGTCCAAACCCGATAAAGCATAGCCATAGGCATAGGCATAGAGGCTAAAGGCTATCTGGCCTACAGCGCATAACCAAGGAAAAAAACTTACAAACACTGACAAACAACTTACAAACACCGATACACAACTCAAAAACACCGACAAACTATACCGAGTGAAAAATGTCCCTGTTAACCGGTATAAACTGGTATAAAGCAAGCCTCAAGGTTCTGTGTCGAAAAAACATCCGTGTATTTGTCCCGTGTTAAGGCATAGGGAATTATACGAACTTATCCGCTAAAACATTCAAACTACCAGCTATCTGTGTAATATTTTGATCAAACTGGTTGTCATGTAACAGTATTCGTCATACGAAATTTGTACTTACCGAACTTTTTGAAGTTATTATAGCAGTTGATAACCTGTACACAAACCGGTTCTAAACTGTTTTGAAGAGGTATTCCTTGTTCAAGGCTCATCTACATGTATGTCTCATCTACGCCTAGAGACCAACAATACTGTTTCAGCATTTTACGTATGTACGTATGTACGTATGTACGTATGTACGTATGTGTATAATTGCGTTCAACATTATTATTAAATAAATAAACACGCTATGTGCGATGCACAATGGCGACTCGATCGTCTTGATATCAAAGATCATATAGCAATAAAAGACGGCGCAGTGCTCGCTATCTACATTGTTCGAGGAAAGTGAAGCGTTATGTTAGAACAGTACAGACACACAATAACCTCCCAGATAAGATGTACCAGTATTTATATAGTTTACCGTATTAAGGGTCAAGTGTACACATGTCCATTATAACGTTTTTATCTTTTTTCGTACTATAGTATTTAAATTCGTGCTTCTTCAGTAAAACCTTCGAAACTGGCTTCTGTCGTAAAACAACTAACCTGGCATGGGTAACCGAAAATGAACTCATAGATTCATACATAGATACATACATGTTTTACGACAGAAGCCAGTAATCTACATTTCGTATATATTACTTCAGATAAAACGGTCTCCGTTGAATTTATAAGCCTTTTGTTATAAATTACGCCTTACTATAACACCACATATTGGACACGTCATCGTCAAACAAATAACGGGTCGGTCCCTTGGCGAAGCCTCGGCCTCCGGATCAAGCAATCTCGTGAGTATCGTATTCAAATGGTGTTCGGTATATGTTATTTTATTCAAAAAAGTGGTCGCGTACCTTTGCGATAAAAAGGGCCTATGTTTTAACACGGGATAAAAATTCGAAAAGTCGTCGGATACCTTTGCGATAAAAATGGCCTATGCTTTAACATGGTGTTAAAATTCGAAAAGTGGTCGGATACCTTTGCGATAAAAATGGCATATGCTTTAACATGGGATCGGAACTACTTTGCCAAGCTCATTTGCATAACTAACCACGCCCACAATGCCCAGCTCGCTCGTGATTGGTCAATTGCACTTCCCCCCAGCCCGCGCCAAATACCTCATTTGCATAATTGGCGGGAAAGGGTTTGGCGCGCCTTGGGGGAAAATCCCTATCTCTTAACATAGGATTTCCCCCAGGGGGCGCCAGCGTCCATCGTACTTAACCTCTATTACTACTTTGGTCGAATTTGCGGCAGGCAAACACGATGGCAAGACATTCAAGCTCGATCGGTGTGTAGTTGCGTTCACTCGCTGTCAGTGAACGCGAAGCATAGGCGACTGGCTTCTCGTTTTGTAGAAGTGTCACTCCTAGCCCCTGCGTACTTGCGTCACATTGAAGTACCACCAGTTTCGTCACATCGTAGTACGAGAGAGAACGTTCTGCGGTAGCGATGTCCTTCACTCGCTCGAACGCTTCTTGTTGGTCTGGTCCCCACACGAACTCGGCGTCTTTCTGCACCAGACGTCGTATGGGCTCGCAGACTGCAGAAAGATTCGGCATGAATTTCGCGATGTAGTTCGTGAAGCCCAGGAACCGTCGTACTTGTTCGACGTCCATATCGGCGTCGGCATATTCTTGATGTCGCACACTTTATCAGGATCGGGCTTGACCCCGTCCGGAGACAACACATGCCCGATGTACACGATCTCTTTCATGTGAAGCCTCATTTTGGATCTGTTCAAGTTCTGTTCGCGAGCACGCTGTAGTAGCTTGATGAAGTTGCTGTCATGGTCTCTGCGGGCCTCTGCCTCTGTCTGACCACGACCGACGATCAAGATGTCGTCAGCTACTGTGGAGATCCCTTCGAGACCCTCCAGCGCTTGCTGCAAACGACGTTGACATTCCTCCGGACTCGACGAGATACCAAATGGCATACGCAGCCATCTGTATTTTCCTGCCGGAGTCCAGAATGTCGTCAGGTAACTGCTTTCATCTGTCAGTTTCACCTGCAGGAATCCGTCTTTCGCGTCGACAAGGGAGAAGATTTTCGCATTCGTCAGCGTTGGCAGAACCTCTTCGATCGTAGGTAGCGAGAAGTGGTTGCGTCGAATCGCCTTGTTCAGGTCAGAGGGGTCGATGCATACTCGCACCGAGCCGTTCGCCTTACGTACTGCCAGACATCTCGAAATCTACTGAGTCCTGTGCCTCCAGTGCCTCGATCTTCTTTAGGAACTCGTCCTTCAGTGCGTAAGCGACTTTCCGTGGTCGATTCTGTACGGGAGCGACAGTTGTGTCAGTCTCGATGTTGTACTCACTCGGAAGACACCCAAGTCCGGTGAAGACATCCGCATACTCCGTTATGGCAGCATCGATGTCGTTTGTTCGATCCTCGACCAGGCTGACGTGTTCACTCACCGCGATCAGATCGAGTTTCAGACACGTGTCGAGGGACAGCAGTGTGGCGTGCCTCGTTTTGACGACTTCGAAGATCAATATCTCCTCACGCTGGTTGATTTCTCGGAGTGTTAGGGAACATCTACCCTTCAACGGCACCTGCGAACCATCGTACATCGTCAAGTTCGAGGTACTCGCGCGTAGTGGTGGAGAGCCCAGTAGTCGATAGTCGGTGACGCTGAGGACATTGCATGTTGCGGCGGTGTCTAGTTGACATCTCAGTGTAGTAGGAGCTGAACGACTCTCCGATGATACATTGATCGTTGCCATCAGACGTCGACCCTCCTTGTCCACTTGTATGCGTAGAATGCTGGAATCGCTGTCACCGTCGACGAGGTAGACACGCTTCGCCTTTGACTGTGCCTGCGGCGCTCGGCAACACTTGACGTAGTGATTTTTCTTTTTACAGGCGTAGCACTCACTGCCGAATGCTGGACATTGTCTCGGCGGGTGCTCTGTGCCGCACTTCCCACACTTGTCCGTTTTGTTGCTCGACGTGTGAGTCTGTTGAGATCTCGGCCTGCGTTTAGCCTTCTTCTGTCTCGTCTTGTAGACCGCCTGCACTTCCTCGTTCAGTTTGAGCTTCCGCATTTCGCCTTCCGTGTCCTCCGCTAGGCGACACAGGGTAATGGCTTTCTCCAGGTCTAGGTTCTTTGTTTCAAACAGACGCCGACGCGTCCGTTCTTGGTCTAACCCCAACGTTAGCGCGTGAAGAACCATGTCGTCCCTCAGATCGCCAAACGCACATTCACGGACCTGCTTCTTTAGGGCCGTAATGAAGTCATCAATAGAGCGATCGTTCTGCTTCATGGTGAGGAAGTGATGTCTGGATGCAAACACGCTCACTCTAGGACGGCAGAATTCATCAAACTTCGCGATGACGTCCTCAAACGTTGGAACACCTTCAAACGTGAAGTTGTCATAGATGTCATTCCCTTTGTCACCGATACAGCGTAGTAGAATCGCCGTTTTTGTCTTTGCGTTCGCGTCAGCTTTGTCACTGGCGTCGATGAACTGCGTGAACTGCTTTTTGAAACGCAGCCATTGCTCTGGCAGATTTCCGGACACGGGAAGCGGGTCGGGGAGAAGGAATCGTTCCATCACTTTTGTAGTCAAAATAGAACGGACTAACCTTCTTTCACCGCGACTTTACGTTCACTGAGTTCCAATTCACCTCTAGTTCGCTCTTTCTGACACCATGTTTCAATAATCGTTAACTGACAACCGATTATGTATCACGAAATGACTTTTATCGCATCAAAGATTGTAAACACGAAATGCAACTCTAAGAAATGTCACGTAACATAAACGTCAATAGCGCCATCTGGCGACCGGATAGAATAACTACTTATTCTAACAAATACTACAGAGGCAGTTGGTAAGACTGTGAAACAAGACTGAGAAGAAAGCAGATGGAAGAAGACAGTGTTCAGCAAACGAAAGGTAAACAGGTCGGTGTTGAGGAGCTGCAACAGAAGGAAGGCAAGATTTATGCAAAAGCAGTAGTTAATGGGAAAGAGATCGAAGAAACAGCGCGTAGTCATGGAGGATTCTATTATCAGGAAATTGGACAAGACAGTAAACAAGGGGAGCAGTATGTCTACCAGGGGCGAAGATAGAGGATGCCACAATATAAAACGAGTAGATCAGGTCATGGGTAACGGCAACGGGGATCTATTCTTGTGCACGTGAGCACCAATAATGCTGAGAAGAAAGGTACGACGGCCATCATTGGCAAATATAGGAGACTAGTTCGCTCACTGAAAGAGGCACGCTTTGGACAAATCATGTTATCGGGTATACTGCCGAAAATGGGTGACAGGGGACACACTGTTACAGAAGTTGTGTATGGAGGAAGGAGTCGGCTTTGTAGACATGTTGGCAAGCTTTGTAGGGAAGGAAGATCTATTTATGAGTGATGGACTTCAACTAACAGGAAAAGGAGCAGCAGTTTTAGGGAGTGAATTCATCAGGTGCCTAGTACAGGCACAGTTGAGTATATAGACTAGATGCGCAGGGGGATACGTAGAGCCACCTCAAAGAGATGGTAGAAGCAAATCTACAAGGAAAGGTTAACCAAATATCCATAAAAATGAACTTAGATTTGTATGCTTAAATGCCAGAAGCATATTAAATAAGAGAAGCGATTTAGAAATCATGGTAGCAGATATTGACCCAGATGTAATGGGCATCACAGAATCAAGGGCACACGAAGATGCTGAACTAGCTTTATCGGGTTATGTCATGTTAAGAAAGAACAGACAAGAGAGAAGAGGAGGCGGGGTCATTCTTTATATTAAAGAATCTATACAGGCATATGCAGTACGACTGAAAAGTGAAGCAGATCACGAGGAAGCTATTTGGTGCAACATAGTTACCAGAAAGTCAACAATAACAATATGACTAGTTTATTGTAGTCCTAGCACACGACAAGAAGATGTAAAACTGCACAATGCTATAATGGGTGATTTGTAATCACGACATATTCAGTGGAAATCACTAGAGTGCTGGAGGTGATGACCATGCAACAGTTTCTGCTTGTAATACAGGACTGTTTTCTTACTCAACATGTTTTGGAACCAACCAGAGGTGGGAATGTGTTGGATTTAGTGTTCTCTTCTGAGATGGAAACGTGAAAGTATATAAACCTCTGGGATCTAGTGATCATAACCACATCCATTTTAATATAAAAGTACAATCAGGGAATAATGGTAAAAAGCAACGGAGGATAAACTTCAACAAAGGCAAATATAAACAGATGAGAAAACATTTAGCACACATAGATTGGACTACCTTAATTAATGAAGAACAAAACAGCAACACAATGTTGGACCGTTTTGAAAGATGAGATTGAGAGCCACTTGAAAACAGCGCAGGAAACGTAATATCTGATGGCAGAGGCCCTGAATGAGTTCTTCAGCTCAGTGGTTACCACTGAAGAATCAGTTCACTGCCAGTACCAGTTACTAAATTTAAGGGAGATGAATCAGACCGTTTAGGGCAGTCGTTTGTTACTCCAGAAATGATATCAAGGAAAATTAAGATGAAAGAAAAAAATCACCTGGAATCGACGGGATACCACCGAAACGGCTTAAAGAAATTGTACAGCAAATCAGTACACCACTTGCTATATTCTTTTACTTGTCACTTAAAGAGGGAATCGTTCCATTAGAATGGAAAGAAGCAAACATTATGCCATTGTTTTAAAAGAGATCGAGGAGCAAGACAGACAATTACAGACCAGTTAGTTTAACACCAGTTTTATGCAAATTACTAGAAACGCTTATGAGACCACATGGTGCAATGCCTTGTAAAACACAAATTAATAAATGAATCTCAACATGGGTTCTTAAAGACTAGGTCTTGTTTAATCAATCTCTTGTTTTGGAAGAAATTACAAAGTGGGTAGACGATGGGTCTGTCAGTGGATGTTGTCTACTTAGATTTTCAGAAACTATTTGATAGTGTCACATAAAAGATTGTTGCTTAAACATAAAGCACATGGCATAATGGTTGACAGACAGAAGACAGAGAATAATAGTAGAGGGGGAGATTCCAAACTGGAAACCAGTTTTGAGTAGAGTGCCACAGGGGTCAGTGTTGTCAATATTATTCTTTATGTATATTATATATATAAATGATTTGGATGATGATATATCAAGCAACGTACTGAAATTTGCAGACGATACAAGTGTTCAGAAGAGTTAAAACTGATGCAGATAAACACACTTTACAGGATGATCTGGCCAAATTAGTCAAATGCAAAATGTTTTTCAATTTAGGGAAATGTAAATGCTTTCACATAGGACATGTAAATGTGGACAAAGAATAAATAATGGGGAATACCATACCAGGTAAAATAGGAAAGGAAAAGGATTTAGGAGTGACGGTTGGTGTCGACATGAAAGTTTCTGAGCAATGTGAAATTGCTCCTTCAAAGGGTAATCAAATACTAAGGCTAATTAGATGAAATATCACATATAAGAACAAATGGCTGATTGTACCACTGTACAAAGCAATAGTTAGACCTCATTTGGAATATTGCATACACGCATGGAGGCCATATCGTAAGGACATAGATAAGCTAGAAAGCACACAATGAAGAGCAACTAAGCCGATTCCTGAACCGACAGATCTTAGTCTTGACCATTAAAAATTTACAATGCGGGTTGATAACATTAGAGACTAGGAGCCCAACTAGAAGTCTTTAAAAATATTGAATGGTTACGAAGATATTGGTAGAAATATTTTCTTCAAACTAAAAAAAGGCAGTAGAACTAGAGGGCACAACACGGCATTAGTCAAAGCATAAGTTAGATGTAAGAAAATACTAATTCTTTCAGAGGACAATAACTGACGAACAAATTATCTGATGATTGTGTTAATGCTAGTAGTGTAAATGTTCAAAAAAAAAAAACAGTTATCTGTGGAGGGAGGGAGGGCTATACGTAGTTAGAAGTGTTGGACCTCGATAAGCCAGACTTCCTTGTTCGCATGCAGTCTGGAGCTTGTAGCTCTGGACGGCAATCTCGTTAAAACTGGTAGAAAGAACAAATCCACACTTGATTGTATCAATGATAATTAACAAGAGCTGACACTAAGCAGGCACTATTGGATACGTGTTGTGTACTACAGATGAACAGATACACAAGTTATTACATCTTCAATAGTTTTATTCCCTCTGAATCTCAGCCTACATAGAAATTGGCACCGTTAAGCAAGAATATAACACATTAAATCTTGACAAAGAACAACAAATTAAACTGATCACTGGCCTAATGGAACGTAGGATATAAACTCTGGCTGTGCTGTGAAACGCCTGTCCAACCCAGCCATATTATGACATGATTGTGGAAGTAATTAGGTAACTTAGCACTAAACCATTTGGTGAACTCAACGATAGAACAGCACATTATTACTACAAAAAATATGTGTGCCTTACTTTACAAAACGGTGCAAAGTCAGAAATGCTGAATACTGCGTAAATCTCATCTTGGTCATACCAGTGACATGGAATATTAAAATAACAGGAGCACGTCCTTGTAATAACTCATTTCTCACACCTGCACCTAGCTATTGGCATCGCCCACTCCAACAAGTTCTAGCGTCAGTGTGAGTCGCTTGGTAACCTGTGGGTGACACGAACTATTGGCACCGACAGGTAACTTTCACCTTACACCAGTTCTTTAGAAACAGCTGTGTTTGATAAAGTAGTCCATGTACGACGCATCGTCTGTTCATTACTTGTGTTTGTGCTTCTTGTGTTTGTGTTTTCGGTGCTTGTGTTTGTGCTTCTTTTTCTTCTTCTTCTTCTGCTCATCGGTGCTGCTTTCCGTCGAGTCCTCCATTTTCGACGTCTTCGGATCGCTCTCATCCTCACTGCCCGACTGACTATCCTCATTATAGTCCGGCTCAAAGCTCGCCTCATCCATCACTGAGATTTTGCGACTGATGTGTCGACTCGGCTGCGCGTGCTCCCGATGGCTGTCCTCGGCTCTGTCTTCCCTTGACTTTGTCGCCACGGACTTGCTGGGTTTGTTCTCCTTCTCCAAACTGGCTCGTGACGACGTGATATTATTAGGGTCAACCTTTGACACTGGCTTATGCCGTGGCGCGGCATCGCGGCTACTGCCTCTGCTGCCTCTACTGTCCAATTTCAGTGACTTCACATCTCTCGCTTCATGATGCCTATCACCTGCATCCTTCCGTTTCTCCCCTGCGTCCAGATGCTTGCTTCTCGCTTCCAGATGCTTGCTGCCCGCTTCCCGAAATTTTTTTTCTTCCTCTCGATATTTTCCGCCTCCTTCCCTGTGTTTCTCCCCCGCTTCTCCGCGTCTCTCTCCCTTCCATTTCTCCGCCTCCACTTCCTTCCTCCGACCCTCTTTTCCCGTAGGTTTTCCCTCTGTTCTCGAGTGATGCTTGTCGCTGGATGACGATGTGATTGTGATCTGAACGGAGCTCGCTCCGCCAGACACAACCTTACGGTCACGCTCCACTTCTTTGTTGAACTTGTGGGCGGTGGACCGTGACGGTGGTGGTGACACAACCGCGGATGCTACCACCTGGGGGCGCTTTTGACTGAGCACCTTCTCAGCACTCTCGATCACCGACCTGCAGGGTACAAGAATGTCGGTTTTAATAATAATAATAATAGGGTAACTTCTTTTGCACCTACATCCTCAGCGACAGGTCAAACCCATTAGTTACGCTGTCATCAACATCACCTACACTCTACATCACCTACACTCTAGCCTACTCAACTCTAGTATGACAAGTGATAGACGAGGGGGGGGATAGCGATGGACCAAAACCATTACATTACACTGTCATCGACATCGCCTAGACTGTAGTAACTGTATAGGCTGTAAATGATACACTAAACTCCTCAATAAATACACTAACTTAGTCTTAGTACAGTCAGTTGGCCTAACACTAGAAGTACAACACTCACTACATTTTTGCATTACACATTTCTTTTGGGTTGGCGGTGGCATCGTTTTTGTCATAACACTGTTTCCTATTGGTTACATTACGACCAGACTCAGCGAATGAAAAACCATGTCACAACATGCTGCATACATATGCTGCCACCTGCTGAATATAGTGGAACCTAAATTTGAGTGATTGCCCAACATGGTCAGTCCGTAATATTTTCATCCCTCACCGTAATACCGTAATTTGAGGTGACTTTCCGGAATGATTCCGGACAATCCGGAATGGTTGGCAGGTCTGCATTTGGCAGTGGCAAATGAACCATTCCCTAACTATGTTTCAGTTTCTTTTTGAGTGTTTACATTATTTTCTACATTAATTTAAGAAACCCGAATTATTTTAAAAGGGGATTTGATACTTATAATGGAATGTCTAATCATAAAACTGATTGGGGATCCATTACATTATCCCATATATATGTTTTACTACGATTGCAAGTATACCTAATCATAACCAGATTGTCCTGTCCAGTTGTGTGCACATGGTGACTTCACAAGACCAATACAACTTAGGCAAAATCCAACAGTTCAGTTCCTGCAGAAGGCAGCAGAAGGTTGTAAAAACACATAAAGTAAGTTAACTTTGTTATTGTTTTTTTTATAAATATACAATAATTTAATTCCCATCTTCATGAAAGGGTTCACCAATCTGTTAAATGTGAGAAACCATCACCAAAAAAAGTAAACTGACATTCCTCAAGCATTATTTATTGCAAATTCTTGTCAAAAATAAAATCTACCACATATGGATGCTTACTTTTAGAAAAAATATCCTTAAAACAACTCTCACCTTGGCAACGACCTTTTGACCTCTGTCTTGCAACGAGGTGACATTCCCGTGTCACTGATGTCATAATCGTCACGCTCCCATTTTGACAGCTCCGGGGGCGTGACAACAAGTCTCAGCTGCTGCGGGGGCTCCTTCCCGGGAGCTGAATCTTCCTTTTCCATCTTCACCTCAGCCACCTTATGTTCTACCTCTGGTGCGGGAATGTCATCCTCGTGACAAGTTGTGTCCGCTTCCATCTTCGCCTTCTTAGGTGGACTCACGACCTCGGCAACAGATGGATACGCTGACCCCGGCCGCTTGACCGACTTCTCGTTGACCTGTTCATCCCTGTTCAATGCCTCTTTCTTCACCTTCTTGCTGCTCTTCACGCGTGCCACCTTCATCTTGGACTTTCGTGCTTTCTTTGCCGGTACCGCCACCTCTCCGTCTGGAAGCGTCTTCGCCGTCGACTCCACCTTCGGCATCTTCACACCAACAGCTGCGGCCAGCACTTTGATGTCGGCTGGTTTCTCTGTGAGTTTTGCACGCAGGTCTTTCGATGGCACTACTGCCTCATCCCTGCGCTTCCTCAGTTTTCCATGCGGGGAGTGAGACGACCCACGGTCAGACCCCTCCTTCAGCATCATATGTCTCAACGCCCCCTTCTCCTCCTGGCTGTTAGAGGTCGCTTTCTTCACCCGCATTTCCTTTTCGCCGTCCCGAAGTTTTGCCTTCTCCCGATGTGTCTTGCGCTCCTTCTCTCCCCTCTCGCTCTCTTTATGCGGCAGCTTTGAGTCTTTCGGGTCGTGGTCGTGTCGTGAGCTCTTCTCCTTTTTCATCTTCTTCACCTTTGATCTTGACCTGTGCATGTCCATGATGGGAGGTCGTGGCGGTGACCTCCCGCCACTGCCGGCCCACGGCATATCATATCTGGGCGGTGGCGGCCCGAAGCGGTCCTGCATGTCCCGCATGTAGTTCTCATAATCTCGGTAGTACTCGAGCCAGCGCGGGTCAATCCGCTCGGGGTACCTGCAAACACACCATTGTCTTTGATATTTGTGTGTAAGTTTATATATATATATTTATACACTTTATATTACATATATTTTTTATGGCTTGGATTAGAGTCGATGAACAATTGAAATTTCAGTTAAAAAAATTAAATACAATTTCAGAAATAAAACAGTTCTTCTTACACGGTGCACTTACATGTATCTACTATGACAATACATCATTATTGATCAAACACAACTTAGTAAGTTATTACAGGGTGCCATAGTTCCCATTTTAGTATAATAGATCAGTGCGGTGTTCGTGGACACTAATAGCTCGATGATCTTGCGCCTATTTTCCCCCTAACGGCAGAAATACGGGGTCCATGACCGACCGCGTTATATCCGAATCCGCGTTATAATGAGGCGCATTATAACGAGGTGCAACTCCACACCTATTAAAATGTCATGAGAAGTACGTGGGGTCACAGTACCTGTACATTTCCTCGAAGCGTGGCTGAGCTGCGTAGGGATACGGGTATCGCTCGGGGGAGTATGCCTTCATCCTGCCTGGGGAGCGGTCCCTGTAGTATCCCGGTGGTGATCCCCAATCCTTCCCTCCGCGCATGTATGGTGGCATTGGTGGGGGACCGGGTGGCGACCGTGACCTACGACCTCTGTAATTGTACAAACCTCCTGGTGGCCCACCAGGTGGCGACACCTTTTGACTGGGTGACCTTGACCTCCTCTTCCGTCGACGGACATGAGGTGACTTTGATAATGATCTTGATAGAGATCGACGCCTGACTCGGGATCGTGAACGTGACCGAGACAATTTAGAAGACCAAGATCTGGAAAGTGACGAGGATCTGGTGCGTGACATTGAGCGACCGTACGACCTTGGTCGTGATCTTGACCTTTTCTTTGACCGCGATCTTGACCTCTTCATCGACCGTGAACGCGACCTCTTCTTTGACCGTGATCTTGACCTCTTCTTCGACCTTGACCTGGACCTGTTTTTCGATCGAGATCTTGACCTGTTTTTTGATCGAGACCTTGACCTCTTTTTTGATCGAGATCTTGACCTCATCTTCGATCTTGACCTAGATCGCTTCACTGATCGTGACCTGGAGCGAGATCGTGACCTTGAATGTGACAATGCCCTGGATTTTGACCTGGAAGATCGTAGCCGAGAGGAAGGGGATCTGAAACAGCAACAACAACCATCACAAACACATCACATATCCCTGGTTCAAACTATGGGCTGTATCAATTACTTGTAATATACAACCAACAATACATATTTATAGGCTGACCAGATGATCCAATCCAGCCTTAGAACGGGTGTTGACAAGTTTTGCTTTGTTAGCACTCATGAAAAGATTGGAACCAGAAGCGTATAGTGGAGTCGTTAAGTCAACATTTTAGTGAAATCGTGACACGCTGGAATGCTGGAACAAAGCACTAAATTTGGCACAGATATACCTTAGGGCCATACAAAACTTTTCAGTGGGTGCTGCCCGATTTTAAAGGTCAAGGTCAAAGCTTAGTAACTTTAAAATTCCATTTCTATTAATGTCCAATATCTCAACATATAAATAATATTTTTGAATGTTCTGAAACATTGCTTTATATTTTGAAAACACTCCTTTCCACAGGATGATTTAATAATTTGCATAAATTTGCCAACTGAACGATTACATATATATCATCTTCTTTTTATCAGGGCAATTTCCAGAGGCCTCAAACAAAATATTTTGCACACATATACCTTATGACCATACATAACTTTTGAGAGGGCTGCACGGTTTTGAAGGCCAAGATCAAGGTCAAGTCAAGGTCAAAGATAACAAATACAGTAGTCCCTCTCTTCAGTGGACCCCCTGATGAAGGGACACCTGCTATATCGGGACAGCTCGTCAATGTACAGACCGTTTTGCAATGTTTAATGTCCCTCTGATGAGGGGACACCTCGTGTACGCAGACAGCGGACAGGGTATTTTGGTTATATGTCCCTCCTAAGACGGACAGTATTCATTAATTCGAAGATTTTTTGCCCAATTTGTTTAGAAAATGACGGACATACAGCTTGGTGTGTGTCAATGGTAACACCAAGTACACGTGTACCCGTAACAACGAGCTTGTCTTCCTTGCTGTAACAACGAGCTTGTCTTCCTTGCTGTAACAACGAGCTTGTCTTCCTTGCTGTAATCGTTGTGTTTATCCAAACTACTTAGAGTTCCTTTGATTACGGTCTGTAAACTTTAGGCAGAGTGAATGTGGAGAAAGGTAGTGTTAATTTGGTGCTGTTATCAATCACTTTTGCAGCCAGCGAGACCATAATGGCTTCCTCGTTTGCGCCTCCAGCCCCAGTTAGGGCTTTGGCTTGTCGTCGCTTTTTCATCTTGTAAATTGCAATTAAGATTCACAAATACCATGTATAAAATGTTCATCTCAATTGTTTTCAATCTAGCCCAACATTAAGTCTAAACTGAAGTAAAAATAATAAACAAGCGTCATCAAATTACGTTGCGCTACGCCAAATGGCAAATATTACCAGTGCCTGGAATAGATGAACTGGTTGCCTGCGTTTGAAACAGTGGAACGCATTATCAAGTGACGCACAATTTGTGCATTACTGAATCTTTCGAAATTGGATGAAAAATGAAGTGAGACATTTAACGATTGTACCGTTACCGTTTTTAATATTTAATTAACGTTCACGCCGCATGTAGCAACTGATTTAAATATTCGGTTGATCATTTCCAGCTTATTATTTTAGCCGGTAGGAGGCAGCCCAAATCGTCAACTTGCGAATTACTTACAAAATATTTTAGCTAAAGAATATCTTTATTGTTTGAGAATACCAATTTATAAAAAGTTGTAACGGAGATGTTTTGTTCAACATGTTTGTTTGAATGCTGCCATACGCGCAACAAATTCTACTGCAACGCCGGGCTGATACCGTTGCGTCGGCTAGTGGCAGATAGTGAGTGACCAGTGCGCGGTTGTGGAAAATCTCAGATCGACAGAGGGAGTCGGGTGACAGTGCCGTGTGGTCGATATGACTTCATGACCAACTGATTCAGTATCACTCTTTAAAAAAAAATGTTCTCTGTCACTAGCAACTGACAGGGGAACACGAGGTATCATTGGAAAGCTGAATTATTATTCTTCCTGTGGCATTTTTATTAATTACGTTTTATCGCATCATGATTCAGTAATAGCTAATCACAACCAAGCTTTAAAATGTCATAGTAGTAGACGCCCAAATATGGCCGATTTTACTACACTGTGCGTCAGGAATTTACATTCCCATTCATATGGTTTAAACCTGGAAATGGAGGTACCAATGGAAAGCCCAATGATTGGTCTATCCAAATAAATTTAGGTAAACGCTCAGCCAATCAGTGCATGGCTCTAAAACGTCTTCTCGTTGACGCTGGTTTCATTCCATCACTTGTTTTTTATCTTGCTTCGATGATATAAGTTGAATTATTTCAAATGTCCGAGTCAGTATATCGGAAAATACATGACAGTATTTATGGATCAAGTTATTATACTAGTTACACAGACTTTGGGGGCTGTTTTGAAGTGGATATTATACAAGTTGCTGGCGAGTAACATCGCCGGACATCGTGATCTCGCACCCGGACGTGGTCCGATTCGGCTGGCCTACTCGGTCCACCAGCGAAAGATACGATGCATTCAGAGTTCAAACACAACATGTCCTATAACCTGATGACATATATATGTGTAATTAGGAACTGTAGGTATTACTTACTTGATTGATATGTAAGGAAATTGATAATAGATACGTCATGTTATCGGACAAGTGTGCCACGGTGTGCAACAGTAGGCCTACTAGGCCGTAGGCCTATTGCCGCATTGGTTGTATTTGAACATTCTATGAAAAATACAATAAAATGAAAAGTTCTGAATATATTTGAGTCTAGTTTTCATTATCACGCAGCTGAAATGTACAGCTACATTTGTCACACTGCATGCATGAACATACAACCGCTCAATAATTATTTTGTCACTGGGCAAACTTGGGTTTCTACTTTACCCTCGTTCTGACGTTCATAAAGAATAGTTTAAATTTTACACACGTCAACCTATAAAAATTCATATAAAAAAGTCTTCTGAGTATATTTGATTAATTTTGTCTGTACTCATTAGCTTATATACATGGCTACATTTCTCTAATTGGACATTGATACATACAACCACTTGGTAATTAGCTAGTAGTAGGGTGAAAAAAATTATTGTTTGCATTATTTTTGATAAACTTTAAACAGTTATATCTTCATGATTATTTGATGTTATGCAAATATCACCACTGCATAATAATAAAGGGTCTTTTTGCCAACAAAATGATAGCTCAATCTAATTTCTGCGATAATTATTAGTGAAGTTATGATTTTTAAAAGCACCTCTACAAATAGCTCCAAATTGTGCATACCATGGAAGTTGACCATTGGTCACCTGTAGGGTTGAAGGAACAATACGAAATGGAGGACAGTTTGGTACACAATGTTAACGTCTAAAGTTATCAGATTCACTACATACTACAAGGTGTCTACATTTGTCTAGAAGATAACACTAAATATAGTATAACTGTTATTTCATTTTCATATCATAACTTTAGTGTTTGAGTGTTATAAAAGTTGTTTTAGTGTAAAATTTATGATTACTGAATATAAAAAAAAACACGCTTCATGACAAATTAATGACCCTGGACACCCATGATTGCACGAACGCAATGATAGTGCAAGCACTGCACTCAATGGAACGTTTGGGGGATATAGCAGTATTCCAAATACGTCAAGGATGTGCTTGTTGAAAGGAAGACCTCCATCCACAAGGCCTTCAAGAAAAACCAACTGCCCCTATTCAAGCGTCCTCACTCCACTATGACGAACTCGCAGGGGAAACAACAATTCCAACACATGAAGAGTGACTGCAATCTCTTCAGCCAGCTGTTCTTCACTGCACAAATCTGTAACACCAAACTGGAGGAGTTTTTCGCACATGAAAACCACCTGTAGCTGCCAGCATTGTCGCTGCATGGGAAACTTTGACCAACAAGCACCAAATATGAGCTGTTGCATTGTATTGAACCAAATGTCGAGCAAGAGGCACCCTCTCATTTTAATGCCAAAGTGTTTGATGGCGCTGTGATAGTGCACGCCCTACCACTAGAAAACACATTGATGTTTGGTGAATACAGTGACACCATCTTCATTCCCTGGACGGACTGAAAGACAACTCCAAGGCTGCTCTAGAAGTGACATTGTCTGGGACACATACTGACCTGACAGCTTGAAAGCTACAACTCGAGAAAAACGAGGGAAAGGCGTCCGCAGAAAGGTGTCCCACGATGCCAAATTGTCCATGTATATTGCTGGCTTCTTACAGGATGCCACAAACAAGGAAGAGCTCTTAAAACTTCTGACGAAAGATGTTGTCAAACATGACTACCCACAAACTAAACATGTGTATATTACCACTTGTTCAATTGTAAAGTCGAATCGCGCTAACATATCAATGTCGGCGTATAACCACGAAGAGGTAGACAGTAGAATATGTCTACATGTAGACTATGCTCTAAATGAGGGGGCAACTACTGTTCTTGTCAGAACCGTAGACCGATGTAGTTGTTATTTTGGTGGGAGTCTTTCACGATCTTGTTCAGCACCATCCAGGAATGCAGTTGTGGGTTGGCTTTGGTACAGGAAAGCGCTTCCAAAAGCCAAGAACTTGGGGAGGAAAAAGCTTGTGCTTTGCTGTTTTTTTACGCCTTCTCAGGTTCTGATGCAACATCTCAGTTCAGCTTGGAAGGCGTGAAAAGAATATCCGACGGCCACAACTGGGTTCACCATCACATCTCAGACTGGATTTGTTCCTTTGGAATTTACATCTACAGCATTCAAGCTGATCGAGCATTTTACATGTATAAGCACAACATCGCATGTCAAGGTGAATGACCTTCGACACGAGCTGTTCCCAAGGAGGGTGAAGATGATGGAGAAGATTCCTCCAACCAAGAGTGCACTGGTTCAACACACAAACTGATGCCTATATCAAGCCAGTATCTGGAGAAATAGTTTGAAGCCTATCATAGCTGCACCAAACCCTGAAGGCTTTGGGTGGACAAGAGGAGACACCGGATGGCGTCCAGTCTGGACAACACTACCAGCTGCTGCTGTTGGCTGAACAGAACTGATCAAGTGTGGTTGCAAGGCTGAACCCAATTGTGTGAAGGAATGTAAAAGCAAAAACGCCGGGCTCACGTGCACAGCACTCTGTCTCTGCCGTCGACTTTGTGAGGGTTAAGAACACGCTCATGTCAGCGGCTTGTGAGGAATTAGTTAGTATTGTCAGCAATGGAGGTGTTAGTTACTTAGGTAGTTAATTAATTAAGTAAATGTCATTGCCTCTATTAATGTAGATGTGCACCAAGTATCAGTGTTCAATGTTATATTACATGTGTGCAGCTGCATGTCTCATTTGAAATTATTCTCGTGTTAAAGGAAATAAAAATAAGGCATTAGCTAAAATCCTTTTTTCCATGTGTACACAAAGTTTAACCTTGTATACATTTGACATTAAAAAAATACAGAAAAATACATTTGTAGCATCAATTCGATTTTAAACCCGTCTGTGTAGCGATTCCCACGGAAAATAAAAATTTATTGATAGTGACGTCACTTATGACCCACACTTGCATCAGGCCGACCCTTTCCATGCATTCAGAGCATGTTTACAAGTATAGCTTTTGGGTCGAAACAAGCGTCAGAATGAGTTATTGTGCAATATACCGATGAAATACAAACACTAGTCATCATAGAGGAACAAGCACTTATCTTACGGTTCCACATGAATCCAATTTTATTCAAAATGAATGCGAATGGGCCTACAAGTCGACTAGGTTTCGCCGAGCTTGGGCTCGTTTTCAGAATAATTATATCAAATGCAACCAACGGGAGATAATCTACACCAATAAACATACATAACAAACATATATCGTATCCAGCTACAGAAAGTAACGTGTATAATCTCATAATATCACTAGAATATCGATGTATGAAGGCGGAGTTGTACAATTTATTATAACGACTTAAATCAGTCAGTGAATTTCTATCGGTCCTGTTAGCTCAGTTGGTAGACGCGTTGGTTCCTTCGCATTTATTTTGCAATCGGGCGACGCCGGTTTAATCCCCATACCAAACCATTGATTTTTTAAAACTTTTTTTGGTTTGTTTTCACAAAATAATATAAACCAAATCATTTTTATACTATGATGCACTGCACGGGAAGTAGATTTTTGTAAACATACTGTAACCTTCTGAAACACAAATAAATATTGTTCGAGTGTTACTATATGGTAGAAATTAAATTATGACATCATTTGACTTTTGACCTTCACCTTGGCCTTCAAAACCGGGCAGCCACCTCTCAAAAGTTATATATGGTCATAAAGTATACGTGTGCAAAATATTTTGTTTGGGGCCTCTCTGGAAATTGCCCTGATGAAAAGAAGATGATATATCTGTTTTTGTTCATTTGGCAGCCATTTTGGATTTATACAAATTAGTAAATCATCCTGTGGAAAGAAGCGATTCAATATATAAAGCAGTCTTTGAGAACTCTATCTAAGATAATAATGTGGCAATGTTTTGAGTGAACAGAACAAACCACACATGTGAGAGTCTTCCATATTTGACAACATTATCTAGCATGCACCTGCAAAATTTATATTCTTTTCTAAACTCAATGATTCTCCACAAACATTACCAACATTAGCAGAAGCCTCCATGTCCTTTTATGTGGGCAACTTGGGACTTGGCTTGTTCCCACCACTCAAAGTGACATGGACTAGCAGTAGGAACTGCTGCAAGACTTACTTGGAGCGAGACCGACTTCTTGAGCAGCTCCTGTTCTTGCGTCTCTCTGAGTGATAACGCCTCAGCTGCATCTCAAAGTCATCCATAGGGTCGTGTGGAGGGGGGATTCTACAAGCACATGCATCAGCAGCGTAAATACCGTATTCATTCTATTAAGCATCCAGTATGCTTAACAAATATTTGAGATGCAAAAATATGTCAAATTTTTCATTCCAATAAACCTACAGGGGTGTACACCCATTTTCTTTGGTTCTTGGAGTTCCCGAGTACAGCCATCTCAGTAGACTTGACTGGCAAGCAATTTATGCATCCACATTTGAACAAAAGGATACCAGAACACTGTAGTCTGATCATTTATGTGTACCTTTAATTTTGTTTCATCACTGAGCTTTGAATCTAGTGATAGTGGTAGAAATTAAATAACAATGATGGATTCAACAATCAAGGTCGGCATTGGAGTTCACTGTCACTGTGTCAGATGGTGCTATAAAGGAGGATTTATGCTAATTAGGGCATTTACACTTAATATAATGAATACACTACGTGTATTGTCTTCTTCACAAAGACCTCTTCATTTGTGAACATCAATATGACAATACACAGCAACCTGTTTGTAATGCTTTACAAACAGGATTCCCACAACTTTTTTCATATCTAACTTTTACGTTATTGTTTGAAAAAATACCCAGAATTCAGAGACTAAATGAAGACAAGAAACCAGTTGTTTTTATTACATAACAGCCTTTCTAAAATTCCATGTGTCCATTTGCAAACAACTAACATGTTATGATTGTTTATGATAACAATGCATGCTATCCTAAGAGTTCTACTGCTTTAGGATTTTAACATTACAGCTGTTATTTTGATATTATAAATGAGCCCAAGTTCAACTGCGACAAAGGAAGAGACGTAGCTGTTCAACATAAGACATCTCACTGTGAATTACAAACATTTGCAGTAACAAATTTTTACAAGTGATTCTACACAAATGTCATTCAAACATAACATTTTATTTATTTTTTGCCACATTATCATTACAAACACATTAAAAGCCAACATCTTTATTTAATTAGATTGTATTCAACTAAAATTACTGAACCAGAAATGATGGTCAGAATTCTCTTGTATGTAAAACAGCTGTAGACAGCCTGACTAAAGGATCCTCTCAAAATTACTTTCATTTGGAGGGGGGTCAGAGTCAGTTTCATCTGGCGTCGTACATTGATATTTTATGCTTCGGACTGATACTGTTAATATATTGATTATCATTGTATCAATGTTTACAAACTTCCATCTGAGGAGGGGGCATGGGAACAAAGTAATTTCATCTGATATCAGACATCGACATTCTGAGATTATCCCCAACTGGTTGTCAACATCCACAGACTAAGTCGCCTCTCTACTTACGGCTTGCTCTTCTCCAACAGACGCTGTTTCTCACGGTAGAACTCTTGCTCAGACATGGGTGGAGGGCCGGGGGCTGGGAAGGGTGGCCGTGGGCCCCAGGTGGGGGGCAGCGGGAGTCTGGGATCACCCCCTGGGGGGCCTGGCATGCCTGCAGCACATCAAACGCTCAGTCCCTGCTAGTAAATGGCTTCATCACTTACAACACAGGTGTCAGTCTTGAAGAATAGACTGATATAACATGATACTTCACTATCATGTAGTTTGTAATGTCATTGTGGGCTAACCAGTAACTAAATAAGTTAATAAAATAAAATAATAAAAAACAAAATAAAAATGTGCAGTTCATGCTTAAAACAAAATGGGCTTCTATAATATCAAGTACTACTTGTCTCACTTTGTCATTTTGCTTTTTTAGTATGAACTTTTTTGTGTGATTTAGAGATATGTAATTGTTATAAAAGGTATCTCTATTGACAGTAATCACACAAAGCTATTGGAATATGTAAAACAATTATTTTGAGTATTTTTGTATAAAAATAACCCCGCTATTTTAGCTGACAAAATGACTTACCCATCTGAGGCCCTGGTGGCACTGGGCCCCTAAATCCTGGTGGCATGGGGCCTGGCATTGGCATCATCGGCATGGGTCCCTGCGGCATGGGCTGGTGTGGGGGTATCATCTGAGGCGGCATGGGCTGGGGGGGTGGTTGTTGAATGGGCCCCTGGGGTCGAAACTGGTTGGGCATCATCGGCATGGCAGCACCCGGGGGTGGTGGCTGCTGGGGCATGCACTGCTGCTGGTGTATCGGCAAACCTGGAGGGAGCGGGCCGGTCATACTGCAAACAAACATGTCTGATAACATCCATGGAGGAGGCGGGCCGGTCATACTGCAAACAAACACATCTGATAACATCCATGGAGGGGGCGGGCCGGTCATACTGCAAACAAACATGTCTGATAACATCCATGGAGGAGGCGGGCCGGTCATACTGCAAACAAACACATCTGATAACATCCATTGAGGGGGCGGGCCGGTCATACTACAAACAAACATGTCTGATAACATCCATGGAGGGGGCGGGCCGGTCATACTGCAAACAAACACATCTGATAACATCCATGGAGGGGGCGGGCCGGTCATACTGCAAACAAACATGTCTGATAACATCCATGGAGGAGGCGGGCCGGTCATACTGCAAACAAACACATCTGATAACATCCATTGAGGGGGCGGGCTGGTCATACTGCAAACAAACATGTCTGATAACATCCATGGAGGGGGCGGGCCGGTCATACTGCAAACAAACATGTCTGATAACATCCATGGAGGGGGCGGGCCGGTCATACTACAAACAAACATGTCTGATAACATCCATGGAGGAGGCGGGCCGGTCATACTGCAAACAAACACATCTGATAACATCCATTGAGGGGGCGGGCCGGTCATACTACAAACAAACATGTCTGATAACATCCATGGAGGAGGCGGGCCGGTCATACTGCAAACAAACACATCTGATAACATCCATTGAGGGGGCGGGCCGGTCATACTACAAACAAACATGTCTGATAACATCCATGGAGGGGGCGGGCCGGTCATACTACAAACAAACATGTCTGATAACATCCATGGAGGAGGCGGGCCGGTCATACTGCAAACAAACACATCTGATAACATCCATTGAGGGGGCGGGCCGGTCATACTACAAACAAACATGTCTGATAACATCCATGGAGGAGGCGGGCCGGTCATACTGCAAACAAACACATCTGATAACATCCATTGAGGGGGCGGGCCGGTCATACTACAAACAAACATGTCTGATAACATCCATGGAGGGGGCGGGCCGGTCATACTACAAACAAACATGTCTGATAACATCCATGGAGGAGGCGGGCCGGTCATACTGCAAACAAACACATCTGATAACATCCATTGAGGGGGCGGGCCGGTCATACTACAAACAAACATGTTTTGTAACATCCCTGGAGGGGGCGGGCCGGTCATACTACAAACAAGCACGTCTTATAACATCCTTGGTGGGGGCGGGCTGGTCATACTGCAAACAAACACGTCTTATAACATCCCTGGAGGGGGTGGGCCAGTCATACTGCAAACAAACACGTCCTATAGAACGGGCTGGTCATACTGCAAACAAACACGTTTGATACAATATGACAGAATATACACTGAGCGTGGTTTTGCAAGATTTATGACGACGTCTCTGTTCAACAAAGAATGGCATTGACTATATTCGCCAATATTTGTTCAAAAGGCAGACATTTACTTTGTTACCATGGAAATGAGGAGTCAGGCTAAAAAATGCTTTCCATTGTCGACCTTTGCAAAATGGTCATGTACCGAGCAAAATTTGTCAACAGATGGAAGGAATTGGTAAGAAACTAAGGAGGACATGCAGTATTAAAAGCTACATTTTTAGATGATGGCAAAATGAAACTATATTTCTTACTGACTTAATACTGATAAGGAGTAACTTCCACAAAGTTGGTGCGGCAACCGAAAAGGCTCAAGTTCCAGCAATTGTCTTAACTAGAGGAACCAAAAAGTTAACAGTCAGCCGGCGGAAGCTGCCTAATGATTGTTGCATGTTGTGCCTCTGAGCTCAGCTTCTTGGGGATATACGCGCAAATAGACAGACGTTTATTATTATTATTAAAAGAACGTGAAACGGTTCCCAGAGGAGTAAAATCAAATGGAATGAACTGGTGATATGAGGATGATGTGTAACAGCAGTAACTTACTTCAAGGGAGGTCTCATTGCACCTGGCGGAACATTCCCTGGCATGGGCACATTATTCACTGAAATAGACCAATAACATCTCATTAACATTTCCCCAAAGCTGACTATTCATACTTCAATTCAGTTCAACGAACGTAAATCTGTAACTTAAATTTTTGCTTCCATTGTCCACTGCAACTGTTTGTGAAATCCTCCAAACTAAGGCCATAACTTTTTAAACGCCATGATGAATCATCTCGAGGCAAGTTTACAAATCTTGATTATAAAATACATACTATTACATGTTATTCAAGATCAGGCCTTGACAAGGTTTTGAATCCACTGGCCCAGTAGATTTGAAAAGTTAGTGGCCCGCCTGTGAAAGTTACTGGCCCGGATTTTATGTTACCGTAAAAAAATTGGTTTTTTTTATAATTTTACCAACAATATTGTTAGAAGTTACTATACACACACTGATTGTTCAAAGTGAGATATCCAAAGCTAACAATATTGTAATATTGTTCAAGTGTGTACTCAGATGCATATATACAGTATTTGCCAAGTTTAAATAATGTGTGGCTAGTGTGATGACAGCTAGTCAGTCGGTAATCGAGTTGACGTTGCTTTCATGTACAACCTACAGGTCAATCAAGGCATTTGACCATTTCACGGTTCATTCGCTAGGTGGCACCACCCAAAATAGGTGGCCTTCACCTTGCCGACGCAGTGTTACATTTGGTTTCTGTCACTTTAGCTTGTTAAATTTCGATTTAAGCTGTATTCTTTTCACATATCTAGAAAAGAAAAAGCGTGCATAATTCTAAAGTCAAGGCAACTTACAACCACCGTACAAAGTGTGTCCAAGGGATGCGGCGGGACCTTTAAAATGGCGTCTCGTCATAAAAAATTTCGCTGCCGGTGGTTAGATTCAATGGCTTTGCATGCCGTCGCCCACATGTTGTTGTGTTGGAGTTTGGACTCATTATTGATCAGAATTAGTATCTATGCTATATTTACAATGTCCTACAACTGAGTCGGGTCTAAGAATTCTGGCGAACTGCATTTGATAACCGATGCGGTCGTGCCGTGACCGCCGCTTCGTCTCAGCAGCTTTTGAGAACCGGAAACCAGTGGCCCATCGGGCCAGTAAAATATAAGAACTGGTGGCCCGACAGCTTCAAAAAAGGCGCCGAGCCATCGGGCCAATGTTAATGTCGAGGCCTGAAGATAATATGCAAGTAAACATTTACACCACTGCTTTCCAATAACAGAGAGGGAACATTCAGACAACCGACGTATATTTGAAAGTTCTTCTGGCAAAACTTTTCATTGACAACCCCACATACAAGAGTGATTGAAAATGTTGGCAACATGAAAAGTGGGTAATGTGATAAATATGTACGATGAAAATTCACACATAATCCCATGAGTCATTTTTACTAAATCTTCAATATAAGACTGTTACTCGTATAATACCAGCAACTAAATGTTGCATTTACATTGATAATTTAGACCTCTAAGAACACTCATAATAAAACAGGCATTCACACTCAGCAAAGCAGTGTAGAGTGAAAAAATCATCAAACACGTTCCTTTTCACCACGTCATGGTTCCGAAAAAACAACAAAAACCTAAAATGCATATGTACAACAAAACAAACTCCTCCGATGTCCGAGTAAACACACAGGATGTGGCAGACTTACCCATAGGAGGACTGAAAAATTTGTTCTGCGGAGGTGCCTGGTTAAACTGAGGTAGCATATTCTGTTGTTGAGGTGGCTGCTGAGGAGGCATGCCCATGCGCACCCCCGGGGGTTGTTGCTGAGGGGGTAGAAGTTGGGGCTGTTGTTGCTGTGGCAGCTGCTGCGGCTGTCCCATTGGTTGCATCATCTGCTATAAAACAAACAAGTCACAAATGTTACATCTTAATGGATGGCATTCTGTTCCTCTACATGGAATTAGCCAGCGCAGTAATTTGTAACAGGAAGTCTGCCGTGTTGAACATGGGAAATTGTTGAATATCAAAGGGCACTGCGGTTAACTCAGCCCAGTTCAGCACTATTGCCAATAAAGCTTGTTATGAAACTGGATGTTTTATTTATCCTTTGAACATGCTTCAAATTGCGAACATTGTTACGGGCTTACTAAACACAATTTGGCAGGTAGTCACTTAACAGGGATGAGAGTGACATTAAGAGAAAAAACCGGATATTTTGCTGTGGCCCACATTTCAGCCCGAGAGGACTGTCTCATCTAATCGGGGGGAGGAGGACTCCTCAGAGATATTTTTAAATTGTAGACAACATATGGTGTATTTTGAGCAATATTAAATAGAAAATCTTAACATTTCCAACAGCGAAAAAAGCACACGGACTCACGCACACATTGTCATAGTACTAACTCACTTGTTAATGATATTTTCTGGGCTGAACCCGAGTTGGCTGATGGGCAGCTTTCTCCCTGGCCAGCTTTGCCAAAACAGCCCATTGATAGGCCATTTTAGCTTTCTTCGTTGCCAGCTCAACTGCTTCCTTAGCTTTGTACTTGGTGGCTGCCTTTGTCTTTGACGTGTTCAGCTCAGTTTTCTTCTCCTCCTTCATCTTTCCTTCCTCGGCAAGATGGATGGAGTACATTTTGTGTGCACCCCTCGTGTTGTGAACGAGGCGACCAGTCCTGTTTGTGGAAGTCCTGTATAGCAGTCTTGTCGCTTGGCATGAGTGAGTACTTCACTGTCTGGATAGTGTTGAATGTACTAACATTCTTTCTGGCAGTGGCAGTATTCATGATGCTAGACATGTGACTAAAACACCCTTCCACTTGAGGACCATGAAAGCAGCTCCTCATTGCAGCCACCAGCTTTGACAAGGCTGGGAACTTGTCAGTAGAGAATGTGGTAGCCCACCACGAGTCCAATCTGGAACTTGTGGGTGCTTGTGGAAGTGTGTTGTCTACATGGAATCGGCGAACGTCCATGTGATACGCCCTCTGTTCAGGTTCTAATAGAACATTGGTGACCAGCGTGGGCAGTGCCAGCGTGTGTACTTCAATGCCTTCGGTTCCCCTCTGACTGTAGCCTGTAGGATCCAATCCGCATAGTTGACCTCGCACCACAAACAGTAAGCTTTCCCTGGTGCTGATAATTTACTGATGAATATATCCAACATAGTGTCTCCAGCGGTTCTCTCCAGCCACGCCCAATTCCAGTTATTCTTGACACTTTTCTCAATATCCTTCACGCAACATTTGTCTTCCCGTACAACAAATCGTCGATTAGCCATTGTGTTCGAAAATGATCGACACCTCCACAAAATATATCGTCATTTCCTATTGGTCCACTGCTTTTGTGCGCGCACTTCGAAAGCGCTGAAGCGAACAGCCAACAGAACTAAGGGTTTTACTTTGCAGATTCACGGGTTCGGCCGAGTCGGTTCTGTCTCTATTCGCCAGGCAGCGTCATTAACACGTGGCGACACCCGGTGGATAGATGGTTAACTCAATCCGTAGATAGATCGTCAGTGAATTGTCCAGGATTTTATATGCCCTACCCCCACAACATTCATTTCCCCCCCGGATTTACACGATGTGGAGCAGAATAAAAACCGGAATTCCGGCAAAAACCGGAAATTTCTCATTCCTGACTTAAACAACTGTTTTCTTTCATTCTCAAAGTTTAAATAAAAACTTAAAAAATTAAGTTGGAGTACATTATCAATATTATATATTACATATATTATATTTTAACAAATATTTCTTGAATTGTTAGTTGCTTGCATGCACAAAACACGTACTGCCTGGGGCGGAGACATCATGGGTTCATCTGCAGTGGGGGTGCGTGTGGTACGGTGACGGTCATCACGGCGACGATCACTGTGGCGGCGGTCATCACGACGACGGTCATCACGGCGACGATCGTCACGACGATCGTCATGGTGACGACTGTAATTAAGCAACCACAGTATTTCAAAAATTATAAACTGTAGCTTTCTAATTTTTTTAATAATATTATTTTCGTGAAAAGTTGAAAGAATAATTAAAACATTTTCATGGGTTGAAGTTCCTAGTTGTGTAGTATGACTTTTTTTACTTAAGGTTATTTTCATATCCATAGATTTTAATTTAAAACCGGACAGAATCAAAATTACTTTTAAAACAGTCTTCCACATAGTACTAGGTTTTAACAATATTATAGTGCCACTGTGCCCATTATCAATGATTCTTTGGTTATGGTTGGGGCGAAAAAGATAGAACGTGCGGATACAACTGACATGCATGGTGCTGCCCCTACCTGTGGTAGTCATGTTGATGAGGTGGCGTAGACCCGGCGCCCTGCGGAGATGATGACCCCCGTGTTAACTCCGCCTGCCTCGCTTTCACCACCTGGGGCGGCAGTCCGATCAACTCTTCTGACAGTGGCACCTCCTGGCGCAGTACCATCAGGTCCGATGCCGACACCGACAGCACTTGCTGGTGATCGTCGTGTGTCTCTCGCGGACGATGTCGCGATGTCGGTGGGGGCAGTGTCGGTGGCTCATCGTGCTTGCTGGAGCGTCGTCTCGCCTTCGTGTAGCCTGTTTCATTGAGGAAGTTGTTGACGGCCGTGCGCAGGAACTTGTTGGCGATGAGACCATCCGGGGAGATGCCCGACTCCTTGCACGACGGGCACGTGTGGTCCTCCGTCTCTAGCAGGGCCTCGCGGATACCTAGGGCCAAACAACTACATACACACAGGGCCTCGCGGATACCAAGGGCCAGGGAACATCTACATACACGCAGAACCTCGCGGATACCTGGGGGCAAACAACTACGTACACACAGGGCCTCGCGGATACCGAGGGCCATGGAGCAACAACATACACACAGAGCCTTGCGGATACCTGGGGGCAAACAACTATATAGGGCCTCGAGGATACCTAGGGTCAGGGAACAACTATATATAATATATACACACAGGGCCTCGCGGATACCTGGGGCCAGGGAACAACAATCACACACAGAAATTAATAAATTGTTCTGCTCTGCCAAAATATATCTGGGCGGTCAGTATGATAGAACACACAAAGTTGTATAACATGATTTTAGAATAAAAACGAACAGAAAACCTCCCTTTACCAATCAGTCCATATAGTTGTAATCACATTCCACTCGCTGAGGCGTCATCACTGACGAGAAATGATGACACCGTCGAGCGAGAAACGTGTTAGTTTTTGTATCCACAGAGACTTACATTCGTCGCAATAGCTGTTTCCGCAGCAGGGAATAACGACGGCGTCCGCAAGTAGGTCGTTACACAGTGTACACAGCAGCTCGCCGGGAATCATCTTCTCGTCGGACACGCGTCTCTCAGGGCTGTGTGACTTGAGGAACGGAGGCTTCTCCTTCTTTCCCCTCTCATATGCCATCCTGCAGATAGAGAACACACGACTGTGAGTTTGGGGAACAGGCACTTGTATAGTAGAACTTCGCGGTCACCTCACAATTGATGTATCCAGTACGTTGCATTTTGCATACGTCACCATTGAAATTATGCACATGACCTCTGTCAAGCTTTGCCTTTGCTAACAATGTTGTTAACTGTTATATATGTGAATTACATTATTACTGTTGTATGGCATCATGTCCACATACAGTTAACTCTTTACAAACTTTGCCTTATGTTTTTGTCATAAGGACAAACTTTTTTGCACAAGTTCGGCATCCTTTTTTTATTGCTTGATGGAGTTTTTGCTATGCAACAGGTCACAACTAGGATAGGTCAATTATCGCCTAGCTAGAACAGTCCAAAATTATTTCTAGTCTAGTATAGGAAATTAGTCCTGGTAATAGGGTCATCTCACTATTCCAGTCACTTTGACCTAAATAGCATCAGTGTCCTTAAAAGTGATGTTCCACCTTGGTGTTTTTGTATCATTCATGTGTTTGCAGACAAGATAAAGTTTTGAGTAGGAGCTTAGCAAGTCCATTACATTTTGCCACATTATGAAAGAAAGCCATTCTCATGGATAAAAGTATGAGAGCTATGAAAAACACAGGAATTAAACTTTGGTTAAAACAGTTCATGAAAGATGCAGAATCGGCAGAAATTACTAGGTAGACTTATGCATCATTTGTGGGTACAACGGAAAGACACAGATATTACTATGGAGACTTACGCATCAATGGTGGGTACGGCAAGTCTTCCGCTGCTTGTCATGACAGCCCCTCGTACGTTTGGGTCATCAACGATAGTGAGGAAACTGTTTGGAATGCCCGAGCTGCGTTTGATCCTTGCTGGTTCACTGTCCATGTGCTACACAAACACAAGAGTATCCTTATGGATAGAAGATCCAGTTTCTTGGTTGTTGATACTGTACACAGTCACCTCTCACGAGGAGAACTGGCACAGGAGCAAGATAAAGGAGGCTATCAACTGAACAGAAATGTTGGCCAGGAGCTCCCACCAGTCCTACTCCAGCTCTTGTCACATGATGTAGGTCATGTGACACAATGATAATTTCTATCTGCTGTGACTGATATAAACAGATCATCAAAAACAAGTTTCTTGAGAACTATCAACAACAACAAATATATAACAGTATTTATATTATTACTGATCTTTTACCAGATCGACCGACGAGTTTCATTTTGTACACTGCACTATAACTGCTCCAGAGTCCAGACTGCAGTGTATGCAACTACTTATCTGCAGTTTAGGGACATATTTTGAGTTGCTTTTTATCGTGATTGTGACGATCCGAGACACACTATGACAATGCAGTAAGAGGTCAAGGATGTGACATTGATCTCGTTTTAGACGTGGAAGTTAACAATGATTTAGTAAAATAAAGAAATGATTTGAAAGGCCAGCACGTGAACTGTAGGCTTTAAACAAAAAATCATGCTAGTGTTGTCGAGATCTGTGTATTTTCTGCCTGTTAAACATCTTTAACTTCATACTGCCATTCTCACTAATGCCAAAAGTAAACCATTCATCCATTTGATTTTAAAAAGGATCAATTGCGAAACATAAGTCGATAAAAACTCGAGTTGTATCAATGTCAATTTGACCTGTAATATATGTTGGCCTGATTCAGAAATTGAAACACCCCAATTCAAAAATGTGTTATGACTCAACTATGAAATTTGAAAAATCACTTCAACGTTTCAACTATCGTCGGCAGTCTGATGTGTTCTTCCATTGTTCACCATAGGGTGTAGCGAGCAGACTCCTTTGGTATGCCACATTTGAATCGCCCCTCATCTTGGTTCATGTTTTGCAGATCTGTTTAAGAGTTTCAAAATTCATAGTTGTGTCTTAATTTATTTTATATTATTCTTCCAACTTGAACATTTTCGATAACATTAAGTAAAGTTGTAGCACCGTGGTGCAGTGGCTTGAGCTTCGGACTTTCAACCGAGAGATCCCGGGTTCGAATCCTGTGCGGCGGGGTCGAACCTTGGGCAAGTTCTTTCACTATACGTTGCTCCAGTTCACTCAGCTGTATGAATGAGTACCTGGCTATAGACAGTGGTGGATATTTGTGTATGAATAGTCTTCGCGCATTAATTGCAGTGTGGGTGGATGCTTCCCAGAGAAGTCGAGATGGTGTTCGATTGAGCAGGTCTGCCAGGGGGTAAAGTGTAAAGCGCTTTGAGCATTCCTGAGGACTGAATACTGCGCTATATAAGAACTTACCTTTAAAGTTGCACAATTGGCCCCAGTCTCTAACATACTCTTGCTGAACTTACCCTGTCTTGCTTTGGGAGGCTGCAGTTTTGAATGAAATGGCCTGCTTGTCCACATCTATAGCACAGGTAGCCAGTAGGTGGGGGCCCAGTTGGATACGACGGCTTCACATAGCTAGCAACAAGCAACACTCACTGTCAAACATTTTCATGCTTCACATAGCTAGCAACAAGCAACACTCACTGTCAAACATTTTCGATGGACCAAAAGCTCAATATGTACAACTTATATATAGGCAATGATAATTGTATCATTGCAGTGTTTTATTATTACTAATTTACTATTTATTTAATACAAGTTGGTAAAAAGTAGATGTGGCTAAAATCTTTAGAAAAACGTAAATGTCAAATTATTTGATATTAGACCTGTGATTAACGGACAATAAGAAAGTGTAAAATATCTTCTGCAAAAGTATACAAATATTGATTCAAATGTCCAACCTCTAATGATACAGTTCATCACAAGTCAGGTTCATACTTGATAAAATCTAGTGTAAAAACTCAAATCTAAAAGGAAACTTTTAAGGTGTCTCAATTCAATTTCATGAAAAACTGCTTTAACTATTTCCCAAGTTTATCAGTTTACATAGCTGTAATTTCTTGTGAAAAACTCATGCTTACATCCACCAGAAAATTGGTGGCAAATGTATATTTGAACAGACATGGGATGTGTACTAACTTGGACCGGTCGTAATCCTTGGTGGATTGGGTCATCATAGCCCTGATCTTGTCTTCCTCTGATGCGTCTGCCCCCACTAGATCCGCTGTCTACAATGTCAGTCATGCTATCACACACCCCACCAAGTTCAACTCAATCTTGGCTACACCCACCTATACATTCTCATACGGGATCATCTCAGAACGTTGATGTCCGATTTCAGACAAAATTACTTTCATTTGGGGGGGAGGTGGGGGTCTGAGGCAGTTTCATCTGGCGTCAGGCATCAATATTTTACATTTCTGACCGATAATGTTAATATATATTGGTAGCATGATATCAGTGGGGCGCAGTGGCCAAGTGGTTAGTGCCAGACTGTCGACCAGAGGGACAGAGTTCGAATCCCAGCACCAGCCGGGCAGTCGTTCAGCTGCCGTGTCGAAACTTGGGCAATTTCGTTCATCCTATGTCACCCCCCCTTTCAACCCGCACCGACCAGCGTGGAAGGGTAGGCCAACAACACCAGCATGCAAAGTACAATGAAGCCAAGGCCCCCAGTCCCCAGGCAGCATCGAAAGAGTCTATGACCATGGCGGCGGTTCGGGTCAACTAGGGCCACGTGCAAGGGGTACCAAGACTCTCTGGGTCAAGAAGAGCCGCCGAAAGAAGGTAACATATAACGTAAGAACACGACTAAGAGATGACCAGATACAATAACTGGAGGAACAACTTTGGGAAACCAGGTTGGTATGGAATGTGATCGGAGTCAGAAAAAGAGAGGAATGCTTCCCTACCTTATACGTGGCACCCACCATTCGGCGAACAATAGCCAAGCAGCAGTAGGCTTTCTCATAGACAAGAAATGGAAAGACAATATAATGAGGGTTAACAGCATCAGCCCCAGAGTAACAGAACTTGTTCTATGCATAACAAAGCGGTACAAACTGAAGATAGTACAAGTATATGCACCAACAACATCATACTCAGAAGACGACACAGACAACTTCTACAACGACGTGGATGAGACCTTAGAAAAGCCAACCCACTACACGATAGTGATGGGAGACTTTAATAATGCACAAGTAGGGAAACGAACAAACATTTCGGAAACGGCAACAGGCAAATTTTGCCTAGGTGTGAGAAATGAAAGAGGCGACACCTTGGTAGAATGGGCAACATAAAGAAAGTACAAAATCACGAAAACCATGTTTCAGAAGAAAGCAGGGAGGAGATGGACATGGAAAAGCCCAAATGTAGAAACAAAGAATAAACCTAACTACATTCTAACAAACAGGCCAGACATGGTTACTAACGTAATTGTCATCAACCAAGTCAACATCGGAAGTGACCGCAGAACGGTAACGGGCAACATCAAATTGGACATCAAGGCTGAAAGGAAGAAATTGATAAACAAGAGACCACCAAGTATAGATACCACACAGATAGGAACAAAAAAGATTGAATTCCAACTCGAACTGCGAAATCAATTCGAGACACTACAAGGACTAGACAACATTGACACTAGAGCTGATTGTAATCGATTACACTCACAGTTGTGCATGCATGCAACCATTCATAAATAGAAACAATTTGTAAGTCAATAATCTCAGAAACTTTGGTGCACTGGTCAGTAATCCCAGCACATGGGCCATGGCTAATTGCAATTTACTTTTATTGGTATCTCACTACTCACTGGCCAGTCACTGCCAGTGTTTGCACATATCCTTCTGAAGGATTAAATCCTTTTGTTTTATTCAGTTTGTTAGAAGTCTTCATATGCCTGGTTCACATCTGGCCTGGTCATACCTGTACCATGGCTAATTGCAATTTACTTTTATTAGTTTCTCACTGCTAGTGTTTGCACAGAATCATATAAATCCTTCTTAAGGATGAAAATTCAGCCATGCCTGCAGCCTGTCCTTTGAAATACAGTTGTGAAGTGCCTACAGTTGGTCAACTGCACAGTTTGTCAGAAGACTTGATATGCCTGGCCCAAAAAATGCAATCCTAGTCAGAGAACTGTAAGCGTAATAATTTTTTTCAAAGTGTGTAATTATAATCAATTTTTCCCAAGGCATTGTAATCGTAATTATGAGTGTAATCGACCCCAGCTCTGATTGATACCATGAGCGAAAACATCACTGAGATGATCCAACTAAGTGCGACAAGTGTAGCCAAAGAAATCAACAGGCATGTCAAGACGAGAATATTGTCACTGACACAAGCACTAATGCAGAAACGACGAGAAATGGTGAATAATGGTAACCGTTAAAAAAATAGAGTACGTAGAAATATGCAAGACCATCAAAAAGAAAGCGAAGGAGGACATCAGGAAATACAAACAGGAGATCATACAAGAAACAATTATGGCATCAAAGAGCCTGATGAAAGCAAGAACACAGGCACTAGGCCGAGACAGACCGATTACACTTCTAGACAAGCAGGGTAGAGAAATACAAGACCAAGATATGATCATGGAACGAACAGGGGAATTCTACACCGAGCTTCATGACAGTTAACAGAGTACCATAATTCACACCGACCCAAAAGAGGTACCAGAGATAACACCATGGGAGGTTGAAGCAGCACTAAGAGATATGAAGACTGGGCAGACATCAGGCAACAACCATGTAAACATTGAAACATTTAAAGCAGGAGAAGATACCATCTTGAAGACACTGGCTAAGCTGTATACTAAATGCTTATCAGAAAGACGAATACCTACCACACGGAAGAACACAAAGATGGTGATAATCTTCAAGAAGGGAAATAAGAAAGACTTAAAGAACTACACACCGATATGTCTCTACAAATTACTCACAAAAATACTAACAAATAGGCTAAAGAAGACACTCAATGAAAAGCAACCACGAGAACAAGCAGGATTCAGAAGCAGGTACTCAACGACAGACCACAACTGAAAGAAAAGTGCCGAGAATATAATATCCCACACTGCATCGGTTTTGTCAACTATGAGAAGACTTTTGACTCGGTGCAAACTCGAGCAATACTGACCTCCCTTCAAGAATAGGGGATAGAAGACGTGTACATCGAACTCCTGAAAGACATCTACACCAACAGCTCAATGACAGTCCACCTACACAAAAAGATCAACAAGATCAACATCAAGAGATGAGTACGTAGCATATTCCGAAGACTGACCTGGGAAACCAGAGGCTTGAGGATAGCCGGAGAATATCTCAGTCATCTTTGCATTGCCAACGACATACTCTTATGTGCTACTACACCGCAAGAACTACAAAAAATGCTGCAGGAGCTAGCTGATGAAAGTGAAAAACAAGGTCTGAAGATGAACATTTTCGAAGATGATACACCAATATATATCAACACTCAGGTATCTACATTAACGCTTGTCCGGGACAAGTAATTACCAATGTCGGACAAGTACATCTCCAGGACACTTGTCTGATGGGACAAGTTGATCGAGTCACAATATTAACAGGGCTTGAAGTTGCTACTACCTTGTTGAATTTGCGAGTATAATCTTATGCCTGTGACTAAATAAATTGCTTTAGTTGCAGTGTGCAATTTAGAACTTTGTCCATTAATTATTATCCTGCTTGTGGGCGACTGACATTTAGGTCCTTATGTTGATATATTAATGGGCATTAACTATCAAACAAATTGTGCATGATGCCACTTTAACCCCTTGCTCTGCCCCTGCTTACGGTCTACTGCAGCAAAATATTGACAAATTGTAGCAAGTGAATGATGACTGCCTAAACCGATAGGTATGAAGTCCTATGCAGGTACCCCTGTACTGTCCACCCTTATATCACTTGGTGACTTGGGCAACCAGTTACAGAAAGGGGCAACTCTTAACTAACTAGCTAGTTTTTTATTTGTTTAAAGTTTCAACTATGAAATAATGTGTGCCTATGCAAAATTCAACATACAGCCTGTGAGAATATATAAAGAGGTGAGTGTTCCCTGTGTGAATACTGTGGACATACATTTAAAAAAAATGTATAATTTCATAAAAGCATTCAATTGCTTAAATAATTGTTATGGTTCTAAATATCAACACACTTACCAGTACCATGTATGGCTAGGTCCAATTACATAACTGTATCTGGAATTTATTATAAACAATATTTTGTATTAGTAGCAGATACGATAATTCAGAACATTGTACGTTCCTAGTTTATTAATTATTATAATATTCTTAAGACTACACTAACTATGTTGAAGGTATACTGCCCATCAAGTTGTGTTTAGTAAGCCTGTAACAACGTTCGTAATTTGGAAGGTACAACCCCAGAGCCAGTTATGGCAGCAACACTGGCGTTTTATGTTTAAAGCAATTTTTTGGTGGGACAAGTAAATTTCTGTTGAGACAAAGTAAACATGAATTAGTACTTGTCCTACCGGACAAGTGCTTTATGGGAGTTAATGTCAAGCCCTGAACACCTCACAGATAGAGAACGTTGAAAGCTATGTCTATCTGGGACAGCGATACAGTATGAGACAAAAACCAAGACAAGGAGATTCAAAGAAGAATCACCACCGGCTGGACAGCATTCGTCAAACACTGCGACATCTTCAAGAGTAACTTTGGAACCTGCTTGAAGAGACAAGTCTACAACTCATGCATGCTTCCAGCGATGATATACGGCACGGAAACATGGGCACTCACCATCCAGACAAAGAACAAGCTAGTAGCCGCACAAATAAAGATGAACATAAGTACGTTAAACATCATATTAGGAGAAGAAAAAAAAACATCTGGGTAAGAGAGAAGACAAAGGTCATAGACGTGATAGAACAAATCAGAAGTGGACCTGGGCAGGGCACGTCAGCAGACTATGAGATAACCAATAGACATTGCGTATCACAACCTGGAGACCTTATGAAGGGAAACGACCTAGAGGAAGACCGACGAGACGGTGGAGATGAACTAGACGAGTAATGGAAGGGCACCATCTGGCAGAGGACAGTGCAAAACAGGCAGATTTCGAAACGACATGCTGAGGCCTTTGCTCAACCACGGGACACTACGGCTGCACAATTCTGATATCAAAGTTTACACACTTTCGTTAAAGAGGAGGTGGTGGGGGCTGAGGCCAAATGAAAGTAATTTTGTTTGATATCAGACATTGACATTCTGAGAAGATCCCTAAGGGGTCATCCATAAAGTACATCACAGTATTTGTGGACATTTAATACCCCCTCAACCCCGTCATGCTTCTTAACCATATTTTTTGGTTGATGCATATGTCCATAATTATTACATTCTTTGCACGATTGCATTCATTCATTGTTTACACAGAAAAAATGCAAGCCTGTAAAATAAAAAAATACTAGTAACATTACATTGCTGGTTTTTGTTGGAATTCTGGTGAAACACCTTCAAATGAGAATATTTATTCATTCTTTTAATACAGTAAATTGGTAGAGAGACCTGGGGCCCAAGAACATTTTCGCAAGTACATTACTGAAAGGTAAAAGGACATAATCCTCTTAGGGCAAAACTCCACCTCTCGCATTCATTTATGTTGATTCTGTCGTGTGTGCAAGCATGAAACCTGCGTATGCATGAATCTACCATGTACAATAGGGTAACAATAAAATATTTTCTTTCTTAGAAGTCAACAGCTTGTAATGCATGTAATTAACTGCAGCATAAACAGAACAAGGTCAAAACACAGACTTACAATACTGTGGCTATCTAAATGGGATATTTAATTATCCTATGTGAACTACTCCATAATGTTTGGGTTGCTGCATTTCTTTGTTAATTTCTCCTATGTCTGCTTTCTCTCAGTCCCTATGTACCCGTTTTATTAGTAGCCCAGAACTTTGCTAGTAATTATCACCATTGCATCTAGTGGTCAATAGAAAACCTGGCTTTAAAAGACATGGTCACTGTTGGATCTGAACTGACCGATGTGCTAATAAACAACCTGGCTAACTGCTATTAATATACATTAAAAATAAAACCACTTTTGACGCATCAATTTGAAAAAGAATTCATATATACCCATAAAGTACTTGTAACATCTCAGTACACTGAGCACTAGTACATGTTTGAGTACATAACCAATAATTATCATGAGTACTTGTGTACCCTAGTATGTACTCCTGCCCCAGGTCTGGTTTCTGTACATATTGTACATTAGCCTATTTTAACTCACCACCAATCATAATTTTTAAATTGTAACATCCAAAAGAGGGGACACGGAGAGGCTGGTCAAGTACAAGATGTGGCCCTGGGACACGGAGAGGCTGGTCAAGTACAAGATGTGGCCCTGGGACACGGAGAGGCTGGTCAAGTACAAGATGTGGCCCTGGGACACGGAGAGGCTGGTCAAGTACAAGATGTGGCCCTGGGACACGGAGAGGCTGGTCAAGTACAAGATGTGGCCCTGGGACACGGAGAGGCTGGTCAAGTACAAGATGTGGCCCTGGGACACGGAGAGGCTGGTCAAGTACAATATGTGGCCCTGGGACACGGAGAGGCTGGTCAAGTACAAGATGTGGCCCTGGGACACGGAGAGGCTGGTCAAGTACAAGATGTGGCCCTGGGACACGGAGAGGCTGGTCAAGTACAAGATGTGGCCCTGGGACACGGAGAGGCTGGTCAAGTACAATATGTGGCCCTGGGACACGGAGAGGCTGGTCAAGTACAATATGTGGCCCTGGGACACGGAGAGGCTGGTCAAGTACAATATGTGGCCCTGGGACACGGAGAGGCTGGTCAAGTACAAGATGTGGCCCTGGGACACGGAGAGGCTGGTCAAGTACAAGATGTGGCCCTGGGACACGGAGAGGCTGGTCAAGTACAAGATGTGGCCCTGGGACACGGAGAGGCTGGTCAAGTACAAGATGTGGCCCTGGGACACGGAGAGGCTGGTCAAGTACAATATGTGGCCCTGGGACACGGAGAGGCTGGTCAAGTACAATATGTGGCCCTGGGACACGGAGAGGCTGGTCAAGTACAAGATGTGGCCCTGGGACACGGAGAGGCTGGTCAAGTACAAGATGTGGCCCTGGGACACGGAGAGGCTGGTCAAGTACAATATGTGGCCCTGGGACACGGAGAGGATGGTCAAGTACAAGATGTGGCCCTGGGACACGGAGAGGCTGGTCAAGTACAATATGTGGCCCTGGGACACGGAGAGGCTGGTCAAGTACAAGATGTGGCCCTGGGACACGGAGAGGCTGGTCAAGTACAATATGTGGCCCTGGGACACGGAGAGGCTGGTCAAGTACAAGATGTGGCCCTGGGACACGGAGAGGCTGGTCAAGTACAAGATGTGGCACTGGGACACGGAGGCTGGTCAAGTACAATATGTGGCCCTGGGAGCACGGTTGGGGCGAGTATCCGACTAAAGTACTCGAGAAACGAGTACTGTGATATGAACAAGTACTTTTGAAAGTACTTGTATGATTACTTTTCCAGTTTCGCGCAGTGTTTACATTTCACTCTGATGCTGCTCTCAGAACCAGGAGGAACCTCAAAATTACTCAGTATTGATGCCATACTCGGCATACTGGCAAAGAACTTTGCTTGCATGCAGTGATCAAGAAAGGTGTTGCTCTGTCTGTATCACTGGCAATCTGACCTAGTCACTGGACTGACCTACACCTGACCATTCCACCTTTGTCCCCATTCCGCCTAACCCTATTTCATTCACTCATGCAGCCTTGAGCCTGTTGATGTAAACAGCTATGCCTTTTCAAGAGATGTGGCAGATCCTCAAAGGGAAGCCAGTTTCTGACTGTGTGACTGTACAGACTGGTCAAGTACAAGATGTGGCCCTGGGGGCACGGAGAGGCTGGTCAAGTACAAGATGTGGCCCTGGGGGCACGGAGAGGCTGATCAAGTACAAGATGTGGCCCTGGGGGCACGGACAGACTGATCAAGTACAAGATGTGGCCCTGGGGGCACGGACAGACTGGTCAAGTACAAGATTTGGCCCTGGGGGGCACAGAGAGGATGGTCAAGTAAAAGATGTGGCCCTGGGGGCACAGAGAGGATGGTCAAGTACAAGATGTGGCCCTGGGGGCACAGAGAGGCTGGATAGTACAAGATGTGGTCCTGGGGGCACGGAGAGGCTGGTCAAGTACAAGAGTTGGCCCTGGGAACACGTAGAGAGGCTGGTCAAGTACAAGAGATGGCCCTGGAGGCACGGAGAGGCTGGTCAAGTACAAGATGTGGCACTGGGGGCACAGAGAGGCTGGATAGTACAAGATGTGGTCCTGGGGGCACGGAGTTGCTGGTCAAGTACAAGAGTTGGCCCTGGGAACACGTAGAGAGGCTGGTCAAGTACAAGAGATGGCCCTGGAGGCACGGAGAGGCTGATCAAGTACAAGACGTGGCCCTGGGAGCACGGATAGGGGTCAAGTACAAGATGTGGCCCTGGGGGCACGGAGAGGCTAGTCAAGTACAAGATGTGGCCCTGGGGGGCACGGAGAGGCTGATCAAATACAAGACGTGGCTCTGGGAGCACGGAGAGTATGGTCAAGTACAAGATGTGGCCCTGGGGGCACGGAGGCTGGTCAAGTACAAGATGTGGCCCTGGGGGCATGGAGAGGCTGGTCAAGTACAAGATGTGGCCCTGGGGGCATGGAGAGGCTGATCAAGTACAAGACGTGGCCCTGGGAGCACGGAGAGGCTAATCAAGTACGAGATGTGGCCCTGGGGGCACGGAGGCTGGTCAAGTACAAGATGTGGCCCTGGGAGCACGGAGAGGCTGGACAAGTACAAGATGTGGCCCTGGGGGCACGGAGAGGCTGGTCAAGTACAATATGTGGCCCTGGGAGCACGGAGAGGCTGGACAAGTACAAGATGTGGCCCTGGGAGCACGGAGAGGCTGGACAAGTACAAGATGTGGCCCTGGGGGCACGGAGAAGATGGTCAAGTACAAGATGTGGCCCTGGGGGCACGGAGAGAGACTGGTCAAGAACAAGATGTGGCCCTGGGAGCACGGAGAGGCTGGACAAGTACAAGATGTGGCCCTGGGGGCACGGAGAAGATGGTCAAGTACAAGATGTGGCCCTGGTGGCACAGAGAGACTGGTCAAGTACAAGATGTGGCCCTGGGGGCATGGAGAGACTGGTCAAGTACAATAATTCTGGTACATTATAGGACCATGAAGGTGAACAATTATTTCTGTAATATTATCAAATTCCAAAAATAATATTTCTTCCATGCAAACATTTTACCATCCTTTAATCATTTAAAACCACATTTGCATACCTCATCTGATCAAGTGTATCTCAACATAATTTTTTTTAGGTTAGTGGTAGTGATGAAATTACGGTGTATATACGAGTTTTTACATAATTTTGACACAAAACCAAATATGTAAAAAAAAGTATGTAAAATGCTATTTCCAAAGAACTTTTTCTGAGCTAGCAAATCAGTTATGATGATTTCACATTGTTGCAACAGAATGAACAGATAATACCTAACAATCTTATTACTAAATTGGATATCTATAATATTCTATGTCCCTGTGCTGGGGTACATAGCCAATCATCTGAGGACATGAAGGGGGGTATAAATTACATTTTTGGATAAGATGGGACACCCGAGGGGGGGGGGGGGAAGAAAAGGGTTGGGAATCCCTGGTCTAATGACTGAACAGATCTGCCAGGTTTTTGTCACCCAGATATTTTACGGCTAGGCACACCACAAAGCTAGTCACAATTCTCAATGTAACTCGTCAAAAGATTAATTTTTTTATTATGTTTTTTTGTACAATTAATTCAGTTTATAAACAATAATAATAAGTCAAACTACTAAACTGTGTTATTAATATTAGTCACATGTAAATCAAGTATTATTTCACGCAACATCTACTGCCTTGATCAAACTTCATTCACTCCACCAAATAATGGACATAGCCAAAGCCAATTTTTACAAGAGCAGGTAGACTTGGCAAAAATTTTCTAATAAAATACAAGCTTTACAAAAACACAGCATTTTAATCAGAACATCATTTAGCCATTAATCGTCAAACGACATATATATATTACACAACAAAAACTGAAGTACCTTGCTCAATCGCTCCAGGGACATCTTCAACTGTACGAAAAGATAAAAGGTACATGATCATATGCAAATAAGGTGAGCACATTACATCGATAGCAGTCTGTGTTCAACTGTTTGAATGCAAACATGTCACAAATAACTTGATTTTTCTTGATTCACAACAGACCAGACACATGTCAGTCTGCAGTGAAAGCCGGCCACAACTACATATGCAACAGCCAACAATAATACTGCAGTCGACATATACTTTTACACATAACGAAATACACAACCATACACATCAAGTTACACTTACAAAGAACATTCTTATAATAAAATATCAATCTAAAGACTGGCGATAATACATCTGCCTGAAATAGCATACATATCAAACCTTAACTCCATTTAAAGAACACTTTCATTACATGATTATAGGCCTAAATATGGTATGACTGCACAGCAATGCTGTCAAATATACCAGAATAATAATGCTATGTAAGAAACTGCATAATGCTGCATTCAGCATTTCTCATAACACATGACAAAGATCAGTGTACACATTTCATCTGATGAAAGTAAACAGTGGTGGCTGTTCATAAAGTCATTTCATACATGTAACCACATGATTCACAGCCAACATCTCGTCAAAAATAACAACATATGCAATGATCATTTGAAAAATACCACTATGAAGATCTGTCTTGTTCCAATGATAACATCATCAACTTTACTGCACCATCTATGTGCTACGGCTGATTTAAAAATCACATTATCATACATTTGCAGTGAACAGGCAGAGCCAGCTAGGAGAAACAGCAACCAACTTATAAACATGTAAAACACTTTCCAGTTCATTACAATAATGTATTCATAAAGTATGAATACTTCAGGTTGTAAAGGTTTATTCAGAATATACACATATCACTGTGACTTGTATGTATGCTCTCAACAGGTTGGCAAACCAAATTTGCTAAAATAAATTCACACGAATTACATTGCTTTAAATATGTTAACTGCTTACAAATTTAATCAAACAGCTCATCCACAATACAAAAGTATGCACAATAATCATAAATGTTTTAATGTTTACAATAAACCCTTACTATTTAGGCATGACATTTTCATGCAACCATGTAAAATTGCAAACCATTACACTGTTTACAAACTTATTAGACATAGTTTTCTTTTTTCACAAACCAACGTAATAAAAGATATTCAACATTACACGCCAAGATATTCAATACACATTTCAGTGATAATTACATCATGAACTCAACACGACCAAATGCTCCAGGAAAGATGCAACATATCAGGTTCTTGTACATATCGCTGACAAAGCCAGCACAAAATACATACACGTCCAATACATACATAAACACCAGTAATACGATAGACTAATATATAGTTCCATTCAAATCATTCCTACGTTCAGCTAGCAAGTTTACCAATCTTGTACAGGGCAGGATCTGGAAAGGAAACTTGTCAAGTCAATTGTCAAGTCTGGTACTTTGAACATATTTCTCATGTCTATAAAGTGCACATGGGGGTAGGCTCAACCTGCATATTCCGGATTACCATACTACCGCTATCTATTAAATCATCATGTTATAGATCCTGCGTCTATATCGGCAAGAAAATGATTCTCTCTCTCAACAGAAATATTGTACACTTTGTGACGCATTGTATACATTTCCCGACGGAATTGCAGGTGCAAAGTTAATCGACAAGTGAAGACTGGATGAGCTGAGGGAGGAGGTAGGAGTGAAGGAGGTGAAGGAGGAAGCTGGTGAGGAGTTAGATAAAGTGGGTTGGAGATCATTTCACGAACATTCTTACGAACTCAAAAGCCCAATCTTGCTTTTTAAAACAGATTTTGCACCTTAAAAGCGATCTTGTATACTGAAAACTGTCAACATCAGGACATGTCATCGGAACACAAATATCCATGATGCATCAGTGCGCCATGGAAATAGTGTCATCAGTGATAACAATGGTGTGGTGGCTTTTGCATTTTCGAAAAGTGCTGTAAATTTAACAACAAATTCTGTTTAATGACGGATTTTTCTAGAGGTCGTTATCTTGGTGAAATGATCAACTCTCAAAGTTGAAGGCACGAGGAGAAAGGGAAGACAATGACCAAGATGGAAGGACTGCGTGAAGAAAAACTTAGCAGCAATAGAAGGGAGCTGAGAGTGAGAGACGGGGAGAGTCAGAGTGGAGATGGGCAGTGCAGATGCAATACTGAATCAATAACAAAAGGACCAGTTTCACCCGAGACTTCAGGGACAAAGAGGAGAGCAATAACCTATTTCACAGACAAATAAGCGATCATAACTAGGGGACTCACTACATCGGAAAGAACTATGAATGAACATAGTTCATCCAAGCTTTGAACAGAGGCAGCAAAGAACTTCCATCGACCCTGAATAAGATGGATTTTAAAACGTACAGTAACCATAACAATCATACTTCTATCTGGGATGATTGTACTTGTTTGCATTCTGCTGCATATATATGTACCGTATTTGGTCACACTATTGCCCATGGACGGTTAGGTCCCGATATCTCAAACCAGGTGGATAGGCATGAATATTAGCACGGGTGATAACGGACATTTGCAATACTACCCCCTCCTGCAAACATTATTGGAACAACAAACTCCCCAGGGACGTACGAGTTCATGACTAGGTCCTTAAGCAGGTATGGATACACGCGACATGTCGCCAATAATGCTTCATAAACTTGACTAAAATTATGATACCTCTGGTGGGGATAATTATAATTGGTGTAGTTTCGGATGTCATTTGGGATTGTTCAAAATTGCCAGTCTTGTGTCACGGACCGAGAGATGGTTAGACAGAAAGGGATTACATTTTTCTGGACTTTGCAAACTTTTATGACCACCCCTTCCATAACACATAATCAAGAAAAACTGGTCAACATTTTTCAGTTTGACAGATTTCTGTATGTTTATAATTTTGATCACAAGTATTTTTATATCGGCAAGATGTGGGGTAGGTGGTAATGCAAGCAGGTGGGCAATCAATCTTGAATCGATGTTGGACGATAATGCAGGTATGGGCAATATTGCTGTCAAATACGGTATAAATGTGCTAGAAAGGTATTTTCAAATAAACTTAAAATAAATCATAGTTACACACAAGTCAAGGAACAAATACATCTACACATTGCTTTTTTGGCACTTTTCAATGAGCTAATTCTGAGAAAATGCAACAGAATGCAGTAAGAAAGTTACCCTCTTAACCCCTTTCAAAGTACATATTCGTAAGTATAAAACATGATTCAAAAAAGGGTTACCGTTAAGGCGGCTCATGGCAAGTTTCCCCCCCCCAAATTCAGTTAAAACACTACAATGTTTCACATGAATAAAATTGACTTCTGCAGTATTGGAGCATGTTTGTAAAGTGTAAAAATACTTTATTTTAATTTACTCTACTAATGGCTTGAGTAATAAGAAAATGATAAATATAGATATACACATAAGCCACTGATCAAATACAGACTAACATTTGCTACATCTGAATAATGCTATAATAAAGTTGAATGAAAGTAAATACAGGTAAATGTTGGTTTTGATACAACAGAATGGTAAAATAACCCCAAGAAATGTTGCCCAATTTAAGATTTGTATATTCCAAATTTCAATTGCATAATTATTGTAGTATTTGTCATCACCAAAACTGTGTATCTTTTCCTAGTTTGCCAGTGATATTAAAAACGTAACTAGATACGTTAAAGTTTAAACGTGATCACATTCAGTATTAATTTGGACTACAATGGTAAAAAATAAGTGAATTTACATTATTTGTGCAACGGTAATATGTTTTTGTTACAAGAACATGTTTAGCAGCCACATGTGGCATAATTTGCTAATGTAAATGAATAAAAGCAAAAACTCTGCAATTGTGGGACAAGTAACAAACTTTTTACTTCTGCTCAACTCTTTCAGGATTTTTATATACCTTGTTACTATGCTGGCAAAGCCAAAGTGACATCATCTATCCTATTAAAACTAAGTACCCCTGTACTGATTCTTCAGACTAAGATAGGATTTCACGGATAACATGTCTTTCTTCAAACAGAATAGTAAATTCACAGAGCATTATGCAGCTTGCCCCCATCCTGGTCTCCGTGTCCGGTTCATCAGCAACATAGACAACAAGACATTAACTCATGATAACAGTTTTATTATCAACAGTCGGCACTTCACATACAAAAATATGTGCAACAATTAATATATCATAAACAGTCAACAAATGTGTAAAATATGCAAACAAGAAAGACTTTCTCAAAGTTAGCTCTGCCTGCAAGTGTCCTTGCACGGATGTCAATATACACCACATACATCTACATGTACAACAGTGTAAGACATCTCAGAACACTTGTGGTATGTGTATCAGTTGTACAGTTACATTACACTGCTATCAGCATACATCAATAAAAAATGTAAAAAGGTATGTACAAATCTTCATCTCTTTGTACAATCTGGCACCACTGCACAGGCCACCAATGAATACGAGTAGTGTCCATCACTGGAACACATGCCCATTCAACAGCCAAATCTACATTAATAAATAATATGTTCACCCCTTGATGGTACAACAAATCAACTTATCAAGGTCTGCTTCATATACATACCCAGCACAAATTCTTATGCAGAAAGATATAAAAATGTTTCCATAGGAAATTATAAACAGTACTTATTTCTTTTTCAGCAGGTAATATAATTTACACCCCAAAGAAACAGACATACTGGTATAAAGTTCTGTTGGCTTTACAGTGCAGAGGAGAGCAACTAAAATGATACAAAAACTGAGGGATCTTACTTACGAAATACGCCTAAAAAAATGCGGTTTAACAACACTGGAGACCAGGAGATTGAGAGGAGATCAGATAGAAGTGTTTAAAATATTGAAGGGTTATGAAAATATTGATAGAAATATTTTTTTCTCAGTTAAGAAAGAAGGACTAGAGGACATGAACTTACATTAGCAAAGGAGCAGAGTAGATTGGATATAAGAAAGTTTTAATTTTCACAAAGGATTGTAAATGAATGGAACAGATTACCTGCTGATTGTGTGGATGCTAGTAGCGTGAATGTTTAAAAATAAAATCGACACATACCTCAGACGGGCAGGATACACATAGATAAAAGGGTCGGACTCTCGATAAGCCAAAGGGCTTCCTTGTCCACCTGCCACCTAGAGTTAATTCTCTGGGTGGCAATCTTGTTCAATCTTGTTACAGTTCAAATGTTTCATAGTTAAAGAAACACCAACAATTTTTATCAAGTAATAAGCTTGTTCTTGGTTGAATAAAACATTTAAAACAAGACAACTTTGGAGTACAGTCTGCTTTGACTTGTCTTTTACTTCCATACCATTTTATTGCAACACAGGAATACAGGAATGTACGCACTGGAGATACTGCGATCACAACAACAGCGATGCAATTACAACAAGTGCGATATTTGCTTACAGTAGTGATGCCACATGTCAACTTGTTACCATATCAGCTAGATATACTTCTGTATACTTACTATTCATACTTACAACCTTCTTGGTATTTAACTCAAAATAGCAATGAATTATGATACATACTGTCTTTGCTTTGCTGCCCACGTCCACTTGTGACTTTTCCCTGGAATTGGAACAGACACACTGTTAATGACCTCAAATAACATATGGTGCACAGAGACACAACACATGTTCACCATGTTTAGTGGTTCCTTATTATTATATCCTCAACACCATACTTGGAATAGCGGGCATTGGTAATTGTGATTAGTTTAGTTTATTCCAACTTTATAATAATCTCATTTATCTTCCTTCTCAACCACCTTCCATATCTTAGTAATTCTTGTTATTGTGTAAAGCAGAATATATAATTTATGTATGTGAATTGAATATCACTATTTTTAGTTTTAAGTACTAAAACATTCTACTAAAACGTTCTTTTACTGTTCTGAAATATTTTAATGACATAATGATATATTTCACATAGATATATAGGCAGCTAATGGAGAGGCCCATCATAATCCATAGCACTACAAAATGAAGTATCTGAAAGTCACACTTCATAAAGTGACACATCTCATACTGTCTTTCTGGACTGTCGCAATGTCCAATAGTTTCCTATCACAACCCTCATGTACAATATACCAAAGCTATATATTTCCAATACCACAACATATGTATTATCATTGGATAGGTAACTGAATAATCTTTCAGATGAACGCAACTTAATTGTAGCAGCAGAAAATAAAGCATACAAAAGTTACACCGCAAACAATGACATGCATTCTCAAAATGTGATTCATTATAAAAATTACCATTTACCAAGCTCAGTATGGTCAACATATTTCATTGCAATAACATACTCAAAGGTATCATCATGTAGATAATTCAATGCTCTTCAAAATAACACTTACTTGTAATTATAGAAAATGATAAAACTACTATGCGTCATTTTTTTGGAATCTAGGTCAAGTGTCTGAGGAAACAGATACTGTATAGAAATAACATGCTGAGTGCTAATGGGTTAACAGGGGTCTAGTGCATGATGTCTGTTGACACAAACCTCTGCCAGTGACCAATTACAGATTAGTCACAGTTTACATCAAACAATAGCAGCCAAAGAATCTTAGCTGCAGTGGGGTGGGATGTTGTTGGAGGCCCTGAGATGCCCTTAGAATGACTTAATCAAATACAAATTTCTTGTGTACAATGACACTACCCTAAGAGACGTCTATGCCAAATTAGAGAAAAAGTGACTGAACAGTTTTTGAAATAACAGAAAAGACAACCTCTGATCCATGCAAGACACAGACTCGGCATGTGACAGATGTTGTTGGAAAAGGGTGTTGCAATCAAGTTATAAATAGAGCTCCTGCTGTAGAAGACAATTTAGTAAATTTTGCATTTTAGGGGACCTTTGATGCCCTTAGAATGATGCAATCAAATACAGATTTCTTGTGTATAGTGGCACTACCACATGAAATGTCTTTGCAAAATTAGAGAAAAGGTTACTGAAGAGTTTTTGAAAAAATAAGCAAAATGTGAAAATTTACCAGTTTTGGGGTCCTTTTGGGGGGGCCCATTAGGTGCCCTTAGAATGGTTCAATCAAATACAGATTTCTTGTGTACAGTGACACTAACCTAAGGAACGTTTATACAAAATTAGAGAAAAAGTTACTGAACAGTAAAAAAAAAAAGTACAAATTTACCAGTTTTGGGGCCCTTGGGGGCCCTAGGGAGCCATTAGAACGATTCAATCAAATACAGATTTCTCGTGCATAGTGGCAGTGCCCTAAGATATGTCTACGTAAAATTTCTTCGGCCCAAAGGACTAAAAAGGATTCTCTTGATTAAGTATCCGATGTTCCAGCAAATGAGCTATCATAACCCCACAGAGTTGGTGGTCCACATATTACCATAAATGTAAACATCTGCATTGTTAATTTTGGAATTATTATTGACTATTTGAGAGCAAGTGTTTATTTTTAAAATGTTCATACCAGTGTCCACCTCAATGTAGAGAGTACCATGCATTAACTTAAACGCAGTGGAAAAGTTGTTATATCCCATGACCTAAACAGCATTATCATGAAGTAGAGCTAGTTTACAGACATCAGTTTCAGGCCTCAAAATGGAAAACTTATAGGCAACACCAGTTGGCCTTGCTTTTTAAAGATTTTGGGGAGCGCCATTAGGAAATATTTAGATATGGCCAAAAATCACTCCTTAATATCCCAGACACAATGGCCAATTGCCAGGGATTTGCAACAAATAACCGCCACTAAATTCAAAACATGCAGTACATAAATTATCAAACACATACCAGGGCTTTCCTCCTATAGGAACTCTTGCAATGATCACAGATGCATTCCGAGGAATTAGATCTTCATTACTTCCATACTCTGAAATACACATGGTACAACACATTAGAACTAGCAACATAAAGTGAATAAAGTATACATGGCACATGGCTATAAAATTACTCAAAAACAAGAACAGTTTAACACTTTGCTACTACAGCATGTATTCTAGAATTTGCTTTGACTGTGCTGTATTGCAAATTTGACGAATTTAATTTCTCGCCATTTTTACCAGTCAATTTTGTATCAATCCACTTGCACTTGGGACATTACCCCCAACTAGAGATATAGTTTCTTCCATACTTGAACAATACCCAGGAGCAGATTTTGTTAAGGAATAACTCCAAAAGAATTCTTGTCAGCACTTCGTGGCAATTTTTGTTATGGGTGTTCGAGTTGTTTCCTCTGTATTATAGTACACAGTTTGAACCCCCGTGACCAAAACGGCCCCAAAGTGCAACAAGAATTAGTCACGGCCATTCCTTAACCAAGGCTGATCCCGGATATGCTTCAAGTACAGAAGGAACTACACCCTCTAGTTGGGGGAAATGTTCCAACATACAACTACAAGTTTAGGGAGGTAATGGTCGGAATGCACCTCTGCCTGAATGCACCAACTGCCTAGTCGCAATGCTCCAATGGGGTGGTCGCAATACCCCACTTTGGTAATAACGACCTGGTCACAATGCTCCAATGGTTTGGCGCAATGCACCTCTTATGGTATATATTATAAAACATAATGGTTTCTCCGTTTGTTTTTACCCGGGCAACGCCGGGTAAGTCGGCTAGTATGACTTCTTTAAGTATCAGCCACGCGACTTTGCGTATATTACTTTATATATATATGGGTAGTGATATGTGTACATGGACTTTGCTTGAAATTTAAACTACACTATACTGTTAGTAATGGGTGTCATAAATAAAATATATACAACTTATTGTGAATTAGGTAATAACAGAACGGAACTTGGTAAATATGTAGAATAGTTCGTTGTTATGTAGTAGTTCGTTTTTATAAAGACCTCAATGATGTATACATATACATTAATACTGTTATTATTATTACTAGATCGTTGCATGTGTCTGACCTGATTCGTTCACTACACATAAAACATGAGAACACTGATGGATTGTTTTCTCTTGTAAAGTTACACTGTTAAATTCTACACACACAACACGTCTGAAAAGATGTAGTCAGAAATCAGGATGACAGTTTTATTAAACATATATACATCCGTAGGCCGTATTGTCACATTCGTGACTACATCAAATGTCCCTACAATGTAGAGCACATTGAAAAAAAATATTTAGTGATATTCAGTGTTTACACAAACCGTAATTACACTACACACATTCTTAGAGAAGAAGAGTATCAACAAACATTTGTGCTACGCTACTTAATTGAATATTAGTTACTATTATTGTTGTTACATCTTACATATCTGATCTATTATAGCAACTTAATTCACACGCTACACGTGGAATTATTATTACGTTGTTTACACAGTTATTCTGAGGTTGACCAGTTCACTAAATAAGTACTTATTTTATACTAGTTTAAATTAATGAACTGATTACAGCCTTGGTTGGCTCCACTGTCAGCCCAGAATTGAATGTCTTTTCACCGTCTGTTACACTTGTTTGATTATGTTTGTATGTATGATTTACACAATTCTATCTGTCTGTCTGTCTGTCTATATATCTATTTTCTTGTTATTCAGAATGTAACTAAAGATAATATACTAACACAAATCTGACAATCAAGATTTGCTCAGTTTCTAACTTCTATTCAAACCATTCAAGGAGGACTTAGTAGGAACTGGATTACCCAGGTATAGGCCTTCATGTCATCAAAGTCAAACGGAAGCTAACATTAGCTAGATGCTGCTAATGTTGGATGTGTTGTTTCAAGGCACTTTGTACAATGACATTATTCAAACAAAAGGTCTGTTCCATGAAACAATACAAGGGTATTAAGCCAATTACTACAGCCTCCAAATCAAAGAACAGACAATGTGCAACAATCTGCTCAATAAAACGAAGCAGGAGTCGAGAAGCCTCTAAATATTCTTGACACACAGGCAATTAAAATTCAAAGGTCATCATTTCAGTGTAATTTAATAATGACTGTCTACACTTGTATAAGAAGATAAAACTTCTGCGAAACAATGTAGTAACTATAATACAGTAATTGTTTTATTAGAGTCTCACTCCGCGTATTGATTAATTAATAATTTATATTTTCACTCGGTAACATACTTCGTTTACACTATTTTCATGCATCATTTACATAATACAACATATGTACAAAGGATAAATTAAAATAGAAAAACATTTGTTTTTAAATTATAATACTAAATGTGAAGATGCATTAAAACATAAAACACATAACTACGATATATATATATATAATCGAAAATAGTATATCAATATTTAATATCATATGTATTATATATACACACACACACCAGACCTGGGGCCGAGTACATTTTCATGAGTACAAGTACGAGTACTTTGATGACGGATGAGTACGAGTACATTGCTAAAAGCTGAGTACGAGTACAAGTACGAGTACATTCTCACGAGTACGAGTAAAAGTACGAGTACATTTTTTAAAATATAAATTAAATAAAAAAATTATTTAATTAATCTAATTTATATAACTCAGCACAAGTGAATATGCAATGGCAGTTGATACATTTTTTATGAGGAAAACTAAGAAAAACCTATATTTCATCAACAATGAAATTCAATTCATTGGCATCGTATGATCTTATCATCTATTTGCCATTGCACCGAATGAACATGAGTTGTTCACAGGTTGAGTCTTTCAGGCTGCACCGTTCAGGGCAGAATACTTTCTCGGTTATGCTAAATACCCTTTTAACTGGAGCTGATGAGGCCGAAATGCTGAGATGGTGAGGGACCAACTGAGCCAGAATTGGAAAACTCAGAACTGCAGTGGGTCACTGTGACAATCTGTACAAGGTTGACTGAGGTATTCATTCACCTCTACAATCAGCTGATATTATAAGTTTGCAGTTTATATTTTCTGATCGTAGACTACTAATTGTTGAGAGGGTTAGCACATGTCCACATAACAGGCTCAGCATCCCCTTTGGACTTTTTAGCCAGGCTGCTGGCATGGGATTATACTAGTGTAGGAGGCAGTCTGACTTGAGCCACCTTACTTCTACAGAGGAAGACTGGCATTTCTTGTTCTTAGCAGTTAGCACTGTCAGCCACTGTCAAGTGGCATGGTCTCCAGACTACATCAAAGGCATTTCCTGTCTAACTGGTGTGCTAACTGCTAATTGGCTCTTTATGGACATCCTGGTGGTTTAATTAAACAAACAGGTTTATGGTCTGAACTGATAGCCTACAATTATTGTTTGCAGAAGAGGGTGTTTCTGACTGGGAAAAGATGCTGTCTGTTGCCATATTTGGGTATCATAAATCATGGTTATCAGAGAAAGATGATGTACTATGTGTAGGGATGGTAAGGTGGTATTCTATCAGAATTAACAAAGTATTTAAACAATAGTTGAACATTTAAATATTTAAGGAAAGTTTAATTTTATAACCAAATATATTTATTTTCCCCAGTACATATTGAGAAAGTACTCAGATGTACTCGTAATGTACTCAAAAAATTGGAGTACAATGAGTACAAGTACGAGTCCATGACCCAAAGTTTTATGAGTACGAGTACTTCAAAAATGTACTCGAGTACACGGCCCCAGGTCTGACACACACACACATATATAATACATATACGATATCAATCATAACATAATAAAGGTATATATATATAGCCCCCCCCCCCCCGTCTTCAACCCGCTGTCCAAGCCAACATAAATTAGATGTCGTTGATCTCCAAAGCTTTATTTCAATGTACTTTGTACAATCTTTTTGGTACAATGCTGTTATTCAAACAAGCCGACATCAATAAAACAATGCCAAAGTAGCTAGCCAATTAGTATGGGCACACATTCAAAACAACCAACATAAAAGATCTGCTCAACGCATGAGCAGGATGCCTATTAGGCCATTAACTACATGACTTCTACACATCAGAGGAAAATGTAATCGATATTTCATGATAGGTTATGTAATACAATCATACACGTGTATACGAAGACAAAACATAGTTTAGTTTCAAGAATGTACAGAAAGTCAACAAAACATGTTTTTTCTATATTAATTATGCATTTAATATTGTAATATATACAATTGTACTATCTATATATGCATAGGTTTGACAATATTACAATCAGTGGATTGCGACCACCCCATTAGTCTTAGAGCATTGTGACCAGACGGTTGGGGCATTGCGACTAGGTTTTGTTCATTTAGGTAGTGGTGCATTCAGGCAGTGGGGCATTCAGACTATAATTTGTTTAGGGCCTAGATGGTAAATGGGCATTTCTGACAAATTTTAAACTACATACTAAATGCATACCTTCCTTCGTCTGTGCATTGATCACCTGCAAGTCAAAGTCAGTGGCTTTTCCCAATTTCTTCTGTTGGATGATGGCTTTTTTCAAGTCGGCCAATGTAATGTGAAGCCCATCAAATTTCAATGTGTCATAATCAAGACTGCTCTTGAACTTGTAGTGAACACAGGACATACTTGCAAACTAGCCCTTGTATTGAACTTTGACTTTGTATCGTTATAATAGCATTATCTGCTACCCTGTTCACAAGAACAAAATGCAATTAATTACACTGTAACTATGTATATAATGAACAGTTCCGAGTTCCTGCAGGACCGTAAAGTTCAGTTATTGAACAATGACGTCAACTAAACGCTTGCGTAGTTGCAACAATAAGCTCGACACAACAATGTCCAGACCACGATCTGCACATGTGACAATTCCACGTCTCTGTTTAGCAGATTAATGTCGACCAATACACGGAGTGTCTGCGTTGCATCTAATGACTAATCGCAGTTTCTACAATGTTCCTCTTTCACTTTTTCATAACCAACTGTGATGCCGACCACCGTCAGAATTGACAGCAAGCAACATTATCACTATCAGTGCGATTGGCAGCGAAATTTTTCACCGAGCGATGCAGCCAGTCTAAACCATTCCGTTTGTAATCTGTTGGACTACACTTCATCCTTAAAAGTACATTATTTAACTAAATAAAACTCTAAACGAATGTTATGCGTGTATTTCCACATAAGCCTTGCACAACAAATTACTAAATGCACAACCTCCAAATCTTTAGAACTGCACATAAAACAACATGGCCGCTTCCATATGCCGAAACAAAAATAGTAACCACACCACCAATAAACGAAACGAACAAAACACAGAATCGCTTGTCTATGAGATTGCATGCGACATTGCGTGTGCAAAACGGGCCCCACATTTTACATATTTTATTTTAAATAAAATGTTCTCGACGAGACCACCATTCCCCACATTTATATTACTACGACAATGCTAAATTTGGACGCATTTCTATAATTTATTACTCTATTTTTGCTTTGTTGATTGGTCTCCTTTCAACAACGGCGAGACAATCGCTGTAGGGTTGTAATAGCCAGGCCTAATTAATATCATAGGTTGGAATATGCAATATATATATATATATATATATATATATATATATATATAATCGCTGTACGGTTGTAGGATATGCAATATATATATTGCATATCCTACAACCGTACAGCGATTGTCTCGCCGTTGCTGAATGGAGACCAATTAATCAACAAAGCATAAACCGAGTAATAGATTATAGAAATGAGCCCAAATTTAGCACAGTCGTAGTAATAATATAAGTGTGGGGGTGGTGATAATATATATATATATATGCAAAGCGTAAACCAGGGCAAAGCACTTACACGTACCACAACCTATATATCATGCAGTTGCTTCTTTTATTGGCGCGTTCTACCAGTCAAACAATGCAACATGACGCCAAACTAGCTGTTTAGTCACGTTCCATTTTCGCCGAAACGGCATGAAAAAAGTTACACCAATTCGATTAGTTTACCTGTAGACGTATATAATTGTAATACATGCATGATACTGCATGTTCTAAACGGTTCCACAGCAAAAGTAAATAAAGGTGTGAAACAGCCATTCGCATGTGACAGCCATAGGCGGATCCGTGCAGGGGGCTTGCATGCATGGGTGTCACGTGCCCCCAGACCTTTGGAATTTGGCGTGCCCGTAGACTTTGTTGAATGGGCCCACGTGCCCGTGCCCCCCCCATAACTTTGGAAATATGCCCCCTTTTCAGGTTGCAATTATAGTTACGCCGACGCGGCGGCGAAAATGTTTCAACAACACCTACAAATGGTGTACCTTTGGTTCGGCTGCCAGTGGAGGTTTTTGTGCCTCCCCCTATGGTCTACCCTCTTTGGATCCACCCCTGACATACATTTTGGTATGGCCGGCGGCATTAGATAGTGTAATGTAATACTGTGACGTACGTGTGCGTGCGTGTGTGTATGTGCATATATGTGCGTGAATGCGTGTGTGCGCGCGCGTGTGTGTGTGTGTGTACGTATATTATGCATACATGCATGTATGTATGTATCCAAGGGCCCGTCGCATGGTTGAATTTTTTTTTACGGGACAGTTAGCAGGTATATAATTATTTTCGGACGCCGGTCGGTTTATCTACAGATGCAATTTTTAAATAAAAAGATTAACATATTATGCAGTTACATTCACGTGCCGTACGTTTATTGTTATTATTTTATTATTACTACTAGCATTTCTATAGCGCCATATCTCCGGGACCAGCCCATTCATAGGCGCATACACACATTATAAAACGTACATGGAATCAAATGTAAAAAAAATATGTATAAAGACGCCGGTAAATACAATATTAAGATTTACAAGACTGTATATATAATGTAACTAAAATGCGCAAGACATATTTGAACAAATATTAAGATAATTGAGAAAAATAATGTATATTATAATGTATAAAATTGGTTATAAGATAAATAATAATAAATTAATTAAAATATATTATATAATAAAAAATAAATTACTTTATACCTGTTCATACATGTTCATAAACAGTTTCCTACGTACAGCACAGTTCCTCAGTCGACGTACGCCTGCTTAAATAAGTAAGTTTTAAGGCAGGTTTTGAATTTATTCACAGTGTCTATTTGACGAACGTTTATTGGCAGACCGTTCCAGAGCGTAGGTCCAGGCACAAAGAAAGCTCGTCAGCTATAGCCCTCTAAGTTGTAGCGCGGGACTACAAGTAGATGTAAATAAGCAGATCGGAGGTTGCGGGTGGGCGTATACGGTATTATAAGATCTTGGATATACGCTGGAGCATGACCAATTAAAGCCGTGAAAACAAGGACCAGCAGTTTGTGGTGGATAGACAGCCAGCGAACTATAAGCCAGTGCAGTTCGATCGGCACAGGTCTTATGTGCTGGTGCTTTCGGTGTCTTGAGATAAGTATTGCCGCCGAGTTCTGGAGGCCTATGCCATCTGCAACTTGTTCATAAGAGCCTCGACGATGCTGTACAGGACCGCGTTACTGTACTGTAGTCCAGCAATTTGATGGACATTTTCCAAAGTGCGTACAGACAACAGTACAGCACTAATTATTTTAATGCATCGGTGGTACGCGCATTCAGAATGACCATCTCCTTTCTCTTGACAGGAGGAAAGGTATATGCTGGCTGAGCTGCTCGATATATATATATATATATATATATATATAATTCTATATGTGTACATATTCTGTAAAGTGTAATCTGTTCAAATCCTGTTGTACTTCGCTATATACATGTCAGCTATGGTGGAATTATAGAGCAGAATCAATTAGAAAACTGTGCGTAGCATACAATAATGTATTTAGTTTATTGTGTAACGAACCTAGAGATTGTAGTGCTAGTTATATGTTTGTATCACGAGGCTTACTCACCTGCAAAATGTTGATTAGAAAAAAATTGAAAATGTTTATGAAATGTGTAGCTATGAATAGTGATACATTATACATATCACCACTGTGTCGTCACTGGCGAAAAATGCTATATATTAACAGTTATCAGTCATAGTCTGGTCTACTTTTTATATGGAAGTAATATGCCGGAATAAAGTTTTTGAATTGAATATATATATATATATATTCTGAATACGCACAAGTACTGTCTCAGTGCTGTGATGTTGTATGTACGCACATTGGAAAATGAAAAAAATGCCAGATTCATAATTAATTTTGCAATCTTAATCAATTCACGTACACATGCTATATATGATATTATACTAATTTCGTTTTAATAACTGCGTCAACACGTTGATTATTTTTCGTTTATTTAGTTCGTCGTTTCGTTTTTCGCATTGCTTTGGGGCTTCTGACAGCACTTCATGGATTCTCGAGAAATCGCGTAATGTCTCGCAGCGATAACGTGATGTGATGAAAACATCGCTAGCGCTAACTTGGAATATCCTTTGTGGGCGTATGTCATCATAATTTATAACCGGTATTATTATAGTTTTGGTTACATGTGTAAAATACATTTAAAAGAAAGTGTGACAACTATTGCCCCTACAAACACTAGCGATTTTGCTGTCTGCAGATTTGACAAATCTTTTGCTTACACCTTACTGAAATGTGAAAAGGTAAAAGTTTGTTTATACATTAAAATTCATTGGTGTGATACACATCATAAATACTGGTAAATCATCGGTAGGCTATAACTTTAACATTGAACTCATTCATGAAGCCACGACATACAGTAGTCTGCTTGTGTTGTGTTGATGTAGTGTAGGCTTGTAAGGTGTACCCAAGCACTTCCGTTCGTGTCGGAACAGTGAGTACTGGATTGGATGCATCATGTAATACCCTGGCCCAGGGGGTGATACACAGCTAAATTATACAGGAATTGATACGACGCAGTTAAATAATAAATTGCTGTATGAATAAGTGAACTACATTTAAAGTAATTTTAAATATGTTGTGTTTTTGATGTCATCTTCAGTGATTGTGTATTGTTGTCCTTGAGGCTTGATGAAATAGGTATGCGAAGATACTTGGGTGATTCAATACTTGTATGCCAATCCAAACCGACTTCTAAGTATTTTAAGAATATAATTTCATTCTTATAACTTTAATGCTCTACAAAGATTAGGGATTAGTTAAACGAAACAAATGTCGTAAGTTATTTTGTTGAGCAATGGTTTGAATCATATCACTTCAGTTCATGTAAACATTGATATGACAGTGATGCGTCTAAGGTAATGCTACTTTTTATGAAAGAAAGTTATAATTACAAAAATAATGCAAGAACAAAATGTTACTCATTAATTTTGACATGCACAATTCATGAAACCAACTTAGGAAGCAGCGACAGTATGGTGTACTCACAATAGTTGTGATCGCCAATTCATTCCTCTAACACAATTGGTAATGTAGCGCTGTAGTGCAGTAGCTAGAGCTTTGGACTCTCAACTGAGAGAACCTGGATTTGAATCCTGTGTGGTAGTGTTGAACCTTCGGCAAGTTCGTTCACTATATACATTGCTCCAGTTCACTCAGCTGTATATATGAGTACCTGGCTGTAGACAGTGGTGGATATTTGCATACGAATAGTCTTCGCGCATTAATTGCAGCGTAGCTGGATGCTTCCCAGAGAAGTCGAGATGGTGTTCGGTTGAACAGGTCTGCCAGCGAGTAAAGTGTAATGCGTTTTGAGCAGTCCTGAGGACTGGATACTGTGCTATATAAGAACTTATCTTTACTTTACTTTTTGGTGTGGCTATTAACAGTTTAATACCATCACAGTAACACATATAACTGCTAAGTACTTTTTGATATCATAGTAGATGCTACTCCAAATAGTACGTTTAATCAAAAGGTATCGAATGAGTGTAGTGAAAGATGTATTGGAGTCACCGGTGATGTGATGTACATTTAATTTAGTACTTACGTAGGTCTGTTTGGTTGCTGGGACAATAGGCCATCGACCAGGGTCCTCCACATTGTTTGTTAGTAGCAATCTTTTCAAACTCCTTCCATATATAACCCATCTTCTTCCTGTACTGTCAGTATGTGTCTATGTCTTTCCAGTAGGTGCTTCATAGCCTTTCTCTTTTTCTTCGTCCGTTGTACATCGTTCTCATATTCTACAGTCACCCAGGCATGGTCAGATTTTAAAATTGTTTTGGAAGATAAAAGGACATTGGCAACACAGCCTCCTTTCACTCAGCTTTCATCTACATCAACTTCTACATCTGGACTTAGGAGTAGGCCCTGTATGACAGAGTTACATGTAATAGTAGATAAGTTTTATATCTGCATATTTAAAAGCTACAACATTTGATGTACTGTAGTTTTCTTCCCATAAGCGAGTATATTATGAATGTATATTCTATATTATATTATATCTTAGAATATGTAGTCATGTATGGATAGCTGGCATAACTTGGAAGGTATTAATAATTGTCTGTTCTTCACCGACATATGTTCAGTATAAGATGAAAATATTGAAATGTTGGATATTTATATAGTGGTACTAGTACAGAAATGTTGTTTTTGTTATGTTACCTAACTCACCTCATCTTTCCTATTCTCTTCTGGGCATCTCCTCCATCTGCCTCTGTCAGCAGCTGCTTCACTCGATGTTGTCACTCTCAGCAGGTCTCGTTCGTTTTCCACAGTGGTTTGACATGTTGTTTTTGGACAACCTACTTTTCTCTTTCCTTCAGTGCTGTCAGGCAGTGTTTGTTGTCATTCTTCCTCAGCACGTACCCGATCTATGTCCATCTTCTTCTTTGTACTTCTACATTTATCCTCTCTTCCACAGCTATTTTCAGAATGTCTGTTGGAGATTACTACCAGCCATCTAATTTTAAGAATCCTTAGACAGTTGAAGTGAAATATGTCTAGTTTTCTGTTGTTACTTTGATTTACTTGCCAGGTTTTGTTAAGCAGCAACAGCAAAGCCTTGACAGAATAATTTGTCAAGTATTTTTGGACTGGACCTGTCACTGATTGTTGTTGATACATGATTGAACATTGTGCAAACTGATAATTTGATGGGTGATTGATTAAACATGTATATTAATCGTTTCCTGCTAGATACTTGGCATCTTGTGCTAAACTCAGCGATTCATCTACAACCCCTTGGAAAAAATGAATATCTTATTTTTTTGTTTTTGAACTTCCCATCATTTAAGGTTTCTTTCTGGTTTACACCAGGGGCTGGTTTCATGAAGTGGCTAAGAATGTACTTAATGCTAAGATGATTTTCTTAATAAATGATGTGTTTTTTTAACGTAAGCGAACATTGGAGTTTACACAAACACGTGATGCTAAATAATTGCGTAACTTTAAGTACGCTTCATGAAATCGGCCCCAGATGGACATTACTCGATTGTTTGCAACATTATGCAGGTTTTCTATGATTGTTCCGAACTATGTAAACTGTCCACCAGCCAGGTGGGAATGTTTGATTAAACTAGCAACAATCACAGAAACCAAGCATGGCATTTGCGAAACAAATTGTGTATTTTTTTCTAGTTATAACTCCCTCTGCCTTCCTCGTTCCATTCACAGCCACTTGTGTTCCATGTTGCACCTTAGAATGCACATTGACAGTAATCATTCCACCAAGCTATACAAAGTCATCCACTTCCATGATCTCCTTCCCTCAATCCTAACATCCAACTGCCCTCTGCCCTATAAACTGTATGAAGTTACTAAGAACAACAACAGAAACCATAGCAAACCCCATTTGCATGTTGCAGAAATCGATTGTGGTGCCTAGACACAAGACTCACACACAGCTGCCAACCTTTCGCCAGTTCGGCGGGGGCATAACGCAGTTTCCCAGCATGCAATGGACATCAGTGTTGTGAGTTCTGCGACTAAGTTATTTCAGAATGGCCAGTACACGGAGGCATTGTCCGCGTACACGGCGGCGTTGGCAAACCCTGTCGGTGAGCCACTTGATGTGCGAATCAGTCTGCTCTTCAACAGGTCTGCATGTTACCTCAAACTGGTAAGTCACCATAAAAAGTTACATTTACTATTCACGTTCCACTGGTGTGTAAAATTGACAGTCTCACCTCGAAGAGAAGGGTTTCATGGAAAAATGCTATATATCCGGGTTTTTTTAAATAAAACACTTCCGTGCTTCATCCACAGATTATGTGTTACAAAAATGTGTTTTAAAACTAAAAGGTAATCTTTGCAAGCATGCTTTCTTTACATTAATTTATAGCTGTGTCAAAAATCTGGAACAAACTTTAAAATAATCTAAAACTGTAGCTACCTTCCATAAAAACTCAACACATAGTTTAGAAAATTGCATTTCTACCCAGAATTCTATGCGTTCCCTTGCGGACGATGACTTGCATGTTCTTGTTCACAATATGATGCTTAATGACACTACTTAATGCACCTCTGAGCTTGAGTGTCTAATTTGTCTAGTTTACTATTGTTGCTTTGATATGGTTTACAAATGGCATGTTATGAAACGTAAAGTTCTATGGCATCTAATGCAACAACTTGACCTGTCTCGTGTTTATACACCAGAATCTGCGGTGGCTATGGATTAACCTACTGCATCTTATTCCGTTTCAGAAACAGTTTGACAAAGTAGTAGAAGACTGTGATACAAGTAAGTCACTGGTCAATAACATGTCTTTCTATAGAAATCTGGTCTGTCCCCTCAGACTCTCATGTGGCCATTTGTGGTTTGGACCACCAAAACATTATAGGTGGCTATCGTTCTGCTTTCAATCAGTTGTAGCCATTGACCCCTTTAGATCTCACCTGTTTTTAAGTCTTCGTTTCCCCACTTATTTCACCAGAAACATGAAAATATGAGATCTGTATGTTCAAAGATTGTTTACAATGGGTTTTTTAAAATATCCGCTAGATGGCCCCACTATAGTACTGCATTACACGGCTTTTTTGGGTTGGATTTCTTGACTTAAAGTACCAGTCTATGGGTGGGTTTGGCCAACTTGAGGTCTAAAGGATTAATGTATTATTAATAGGTATTTGTTGGTGTCAATGCCCTGGATCACTCTGAACATAATTATTTATATATATAATTGATAGCAGTCCTTGGTAAATTGGAATATATACTTTGTTTATGACACATGGAATTATTCGTCAAGCTATCGTGTGCGAGCACTAGCTTGTGCATAGTCTGCACATTTCCATTAATATTTTATCTCGGAAAATACATTTAGAAAAAAATGGTAGATGAGATTGCATAATTTAGTGTAAGTATGGAAATGCTGATGTTCATTGTGTGTTCTTCTTTCGTGGGTCATTTATGTGGTTCTACACGATAAACGAACTGGTCTGTGAACTGGATTTTACAAAGCCATATGGCTTTGTAAAATCCAGTTCACAGACCAGTTCGTTTATCGTGTAGAACCACATAAATGACCCACGAAAGAAGAACACACAGTTTTATCGAAACATTTAGAAATGTTAACGTGTATGTACAACGCAAATCAAATTGACAGTTATTGTATTCTGTCATACAAGGAAAGTATGTTTAGCCTTAATGAAAATATAACTAATTTGTTCTACTGTTGTTAGCTAGGTTAAGAAATGTGATGCATTTGTAACAATTTTAATAGTGCAACAAATACACACTGAATGTGTTCGAGGTTATGTTTTGTTACGGTTGGTTAGTCGGCAGAACGTGCAACCCGATGTACATTTGGTTTTAGTTCTAAGTGAAACTACCCTGAATGGAAAGGCTCTTGGGCGTAAGATCAAGGCTCTGTGGAGTCTACGACGTTTCAAAGAGGCTGAAAATCAGATCAAGCAATGGATAAAGGCTGACCCTGACGTAAGGCTATGATAATTTGATAATTTGTTGTAAAGACTGACCCCAACATAACACTAAAAATTATTCAAATATGTTGAGAAGATTTATTTTTATGTAATTTTATGTAGAATCATATAACGTTTGATGTTATAAATGCATTGAAAAAACTACCCGGACTGTAGCTGGTTCAGTGCATTTGTACCAGCTGTGTTGATTTCAAAGGTGTTTGATTGACAGCTGGTAATAAAGTAATAATCGTCGTCTCCCACAGCCGTTAGAATGTGGTTTGACCTATTTCTTGGAAAGTTCCAGACCGTTGGGCCACCCGCACAGTTGATCAGGCAATGAAAGGCATGAGGGATTATAACACTGTATCTTGTACCAGGGCAAATGCAATTTAGTCCAGTGCAAAGAGGCACTTGTAATGCTGTTGTTTTGACAATCTGGTGAAGTCTAGCTTCAAGGTGTGAACTTTGAGCTTGGAACTCAGCTTAAAACATCAACATCTAAAACTATGAACAAGCCTGTGAACAAAGCAGACAGTTGTTACAGTTGATGTCTGCTAGTGTGAGACAGTTGGCAAGAAGAGCTGATGCCATCATATTCAAAGATGTTTGTGCACGGCCACGGTCCGCGATGGCGACAGCCTAGACACGGATATGCAGGATGACGCCGTCATACCGTTCCAGGCAGCGTTCTTTGATAGCGACAACAAAAGTGACTCTGGAGGATTTTAATTGTGAAATGGATGATGACATTTTGAAGATGTTTGCCCAGTGCGCGCGGCATGGATACATGGAATGACACCGCCGGAATGGCATGGTATTCTTCAACGGTGACGACGAAAGTGACTTTGATGGATTTTAATGTTTTCAAATGTTTTGATCTTTGTTTCTGAACACCTTATGGACACAGATTTTATATGTTATATAATGATTTGTTTTGCACAAGTGGCAGTTGTAATACAATGTTTTATTGATATGTCCGACTTTGTTTTTTCTGTAAGTTTTTCATTTATTATGAACGTTACTATTGATAACCCAGTGAGCCAACTTTCACAATTTTTCTACAAATTAATCTATTTAAGCCGCACTCCAACATATTACTGTCAGATTGACACATATGTAAAGTATTAAAAAGTTTTAAAGTTTACATGATTATGTAAAGTTAGTACAGCGCAGTCAGTGTAGTGCATACACTGCAGTTGGGGTGAGTCTGGTCTGGTCTGGTTGGGGGTGATAAGTGCCAGTGTATTCCAATTATAACTTTAACCATTTCAGTACGACAGGCCAGTTTTCTGGCCGCACTGTCTGTGACGCTTCAGTACGACAGGCTGGTTTTTCGGCATTGACGATGTCTGCTATTCAGATCGTTTTTATTCATAATAATCCACTATGTGGAGCCACTTGTTGTGTACGGTTGTCAAGGCAAATAAATTAGCTATTCAGCAGTGGTCATCGTTATCGCTCAATAATAGTTTACGGTGATTTTCACGGTTTTTAATGATGGATTATTAGAATCTGCAGTGGCCACAATGGTGGACGGCATTACTTCAACTAGCGATTTACCACTGTATGTTTTGGACTGATTATTTGATAGTTTTATCAAAGAATCTGTGTCGGATGTTGATGATCAACATAATAATGTATTAACGATGTCGGCGATCTTAGTATACAACTGAGTTCAGCAACTGCAAAAATTTTGAAATCTTGGTGGCCATCTTGGATTGTTGGTTACCATGACAACGGAATATTAAACTATATGGCTCATTTTATTCGCTGATTATCATACTTTCCGAAAATATATAACATTCCTATTCATAAAATGCATTTTTGTTGCTCAAATCTTGAAGTGAGGTAGTCCATTATGTTGCATATTCACTGGGAATACAGTATTCAGTGGTCACAGCTGATCAGGGCTGTAGTACTGAAATGGTTAAGGTATGATTTTACAATTAAAAACAAATGGACAACCTCTTTCTAAGAATGTTACATTAAAAAATTACGAACACACCGCCTCAGTTTGAGATGTACCGAAACGTGAGATAAGCTATTGTGCCGTTGTTGTCATAAGGTCGCGATACACTGGCAACTTTTGACTATGTATAGGTTACACTGTCACTGTTCACCTGACCAGACCAAGCCAGACTCCCTCCGACTGCAGTGTATCCACTACACCAACCAACACTGACTGCGTTATACTGGAGGGTGGCGTGAGATCATAATCACATAAACTTATTCTGTGTAACATGATTGTTCAATAACAAAGCGAATGGTCAACCTCTCTTTAAGAACGTTCTATTAAAAACAAGGACCAGACAGCCATGGTTTGAGATAATGAGATATCATTGCCATACGACAGAACGAGCAGGCGAGGAAGGAATTGACGCGACTCGACATCATCGTGAGGGCGCTTCAGGACCAGGAGGGTGAGGAGGACACCCTCGATGAGACGATCGCCTCGACGGAGGAGCGCCTTCCTCCTGAAGGCAAGGAGGATGACGTGACTGGCTCCGGTAGCTCGCCAAATAACATCGGCATGGTGGCAGCACCGGCAGCGTCCAGCAGCGTCATGTCGGTCGATCGGAAATCTTCAGATTGTAGCGACGGGCGTCCTACGGGTAAGGTGATAACAGGGTGGATACGGTGGTGAGGCGAGGTAGAGTAGTGGATAAAACATCAGGTTCAATTGAGAGAATCTGGGTTTGAATCTGTTTACTGCTGGTTTGAAGATTGGGTGATTTTGTTCACTCCACTTTGCCTCAGTTCACTCGGCTGTTTGACTGAGTGCCTGGCTATAGACAGACAGTGGTGGATATGGGTGAACGTATAGCAGCAATAGAAATAAGCCAGAATATTTACTTGTCTGCCGGACAAGTAAGTTTTGAAATCTACTTGTCCGCCAAAATTTTGTCCGAGTGGTTGACAAGGGGATTCGAAGCTTCAGAAAAAACATAAAAAAGTCTTATTTTATGACAACAAGCTCAATGTTCCTGTTGTTTCGTTGCATGTACATCTGAGTGACTTGTGATCAAAGACACAATTTGATTTAATCTGCACATTTTGAAATTGCAAAATTATATTTGCAACAATTTTTTTCAGTCCATTATCATTATTATTCATCACGAAAGTTAAAAGTTACATGATGTATACCAATATTTTAGTGATGCTGATATGAACGCTTTTATTAGTAACAAATAATTATTACGATGATGGGAATGAGACAATTGTTTTTCTTGCTATTTGTTAAAATGTTGCAAAAACTGTTTGTGTTTAATATTGTATATATATATATATATATATATATATATACATATATATAACATTAACACTGCTGTAAAATTTTGGCATCAGTTTATCATTGAAGATGCCACTCAACCACAAGGACCACGACCAATGCAAAGCCAGGAAATGTCACAAAAATCTAAATAAACTATATAATCTGATATTATTTTGTTCAATCTCTGTGAACTTCAATATTAACAAAGTTCTATATTTTACAAACAAAGATAATATTCAATTGATGACCAGCAAACAAATGCATAGGTTTTACTAAATTTTATATTACCATTTCAATGATGTATAAACATTTTTAACAGTGCCAGAATTACATCTACCAGGCGGAATATAATTTATAGATTTAGTTGCAGCGCGCAGACCGCCGTAGTTGGCGGAACCCGACATGTCTACGGCGGCTGGCAACCCGGCCACGCGTCTTGCATAATTTGGCTTCGAAAACTTGCAATTTATAGTTAGAATAAATGTTACATAGACACAACACTTCTGAAATGTCTTTAATATTCCATTTATTAACCATCATAGATTTACCGGCGATCCAGTTACAAGTTTTGAACATTTTTACCGATCTGGGACTGGATCGGCTAACATTCGGTGACTTGGAAGACTGCCGAGTCCGCGTGTGTTAGGCGTAATAATGATTAAAACTATGTAATTATACAAATAACAGGTAGCGATACAAAGTGTACTATTTCCAAAGTTCGTCAAATATGATCCGTGGGTGGAAGCAAGTTGTACGTCGGCCAACCTGAACGATTTACGATTTTATAAAATACAGGCTCGATCAACGATGGCTGATGTGGAGTCTACGCGTGTGACAGAGCTAGGTTGGTGCGCTCAGCGGATGACCCTGTTAACGCAGGCACTAAACTTGGTCGAACGCTGAAGTAGAACACACTGGCAGCGGAATGACAAAACGCCGACACACACACACACACAAAATTGCAATGCGCGAGATCGCTAGCGAACTTCATTTACATTTGAATTTCCTCAAATAAAAATTTTGCAATGTTGCACACGTCACTATTTACTATGTAGAGTCATTTTACTTGTCCGGGCCAAAAATCACTTGTCCCAGACAAACGGACAAAGGCTATTTCGAACGCTGTATAGTCTTTGCACGGTAATCACTGCTTCCCTGAGGAAGTGTGGTGTTTTTATTTGATGGTTGCAGTGATAATCAAGTTATGCCCCAGTGATTATCCGCAATATAATTAGTACTCGGGTACTACACGCAGCATATTGTAAGCCATCGTAGTATACAACCTCAAAAAGTGATCATGTCATTTGAAGACAAAATTCCTCAGTTTTTTTCAAATGTTTAATTCTTCAGTTCTTTAGAAAAAATTCAAAACAATGCTGTTGGCTAGTCATGGTATCTGTTTACCTGTTTTATATAAAATGAACATTATTGTTTTTCCATAGAGGTTTGAATCTGTAAATGACTGTTTCAGCCGACCATTTCACATTACACCAGTCGGCGATTCGCTGCTCTCGATGCGACGCTACATTTTCATCACAGCAGGAATTGAAAGCTCATACCTGCTCCCACAGCCAGGAGGCGCCACAAGCCCACCACAATGGAACAGAAGAGTGGAAGTTTCGACCACCCCCCCGCGGCCTTACCAGCACGGAATACACAAAATGTCCACGGTCAGCAAACAGTAATGTACAATCACAGTTTGTGTCAGTATGAAGAAAGAGTTAAGGTTGGCTCACGAGAATGTGTAGTTGCTTGTCAAGCCAGTGACCCAACATTTATAAATTTAAAGTAAATGCATTTGCCAAAAATATGCAGGATGTTTGCTGCACATACAGCAGGTGAGCAGAGGGAAATGTTTAAGAGTTGGTGGATAAAAGTCACTAGGCCTACATTACATCGTGTCGCAGTGTCCAGTTTATTAGTTTATTACACACGTTTGCAGTAAGCTCTGTCGTATACATGGATGCAGTTATGATTTCATAATCACACATCTGATTACAATAATTCTGTTTCTTTATTTCAAGACGCTACCATTAAAATGGTGCGTGTGGTGATGAAGCTATTGTTTTATGTCATCCCATACGCAGTGGCAGATGAACATTTTTATTTTATTAAACCAAATGACAACCAACTGTGACAATACAGAACACAGACCGCAACATTGAATTTGCTAAAATCAATTGCCATGTAAAAGAAATATACAATGGTATCTTTGCAATCTCCATGCCACTATAAAGTGTAATTGTATTTCATGGCTGGTGGAGTACTTCAGATAATCGGATGCGGCCTGCAGCCTTGTTTAATTACTTGTGCTACTCCAGCACCATCTCATCCGATCCCAGTTTCACGCAAATTGCAAAAGATACAATCTATTTTATAAAAAAACAATATGTTCTCTTTCTCTGTCGTCCTATAATCCTGTTAGTTTTGCATGTATGGAGCTGATTTTTTATGTGATCTAGCAGGCCCATTTGGATGGTTAATAGATTTATATTTTTTTTAAATTCATCTTGGGTGGTAATTTTGTGGGGCTCAATATTTCAAAAGGCTGTACATGGAGTTCCAGTGGTGGAATTTAATGTTTCTCTATATCACTGTAAACAAAATAATGCCTACAAATATGTCTTTGAATGTATGCAGAAATTGTGATTATTTTATCTTTTACTGACATTTGAAAATACTACACATATGCATTTAATCCTGAATTTATTGATAACCATCAACATAGACATGGTTTTGTCTGGACAATTTCTTTTTCTGCTGTGCAAAGCCTGGCAATTTGGCCAGTTTTATATAAAATAATTGACCTAGCATTGCTCGTGCTTGCAGGGTTTTTGGCGACGGGACGTGTAGGTTTGGGGACAACTGCAGCCAGGCACACTCGGAGGCGGAACTGGTGGAGTGGAGGAAGAGGTTCGAGCTCCACAAGGAACATCTGCAGCGCGCCCACAAGACAGACGTCAGCAGCAACAAGTTCGCTTCACAACTCCTTGAGAAATGGCTGACTGCCAGCAACAACGAACAAGTCGTAAGTCTGTAGTGTTTCTCTCAGTGGGAGGTGGTGTAGTTGGTGTCGTAGAAATGTGAGTGCGTTCTGCTAAGAGGCATGTTAGTTACACCCCTGACGACAGTATGGTTGGTGTCGCTAAGGGTAATGCTTGTTTGTTAAAACTGCTTGCTATATGTAATTTGTAATACATTTGCTGCTGTTCTAAAGATAGCATCTTGATGATCTTTAACTGTATTTCGCAAAAAGCCATTACTGTTTTACATACACTGCACACACATGTATACACACACACACACACACACACACACACACACACACACACACACACACACACACACACACACACACTGGGTACACGCACGCACACACGCTTGCATGCACACACACACACACTTCCATCAATTGGCATATCCTGTTCAGAATGTTGTTGGTCAGACTTGTTCGCACCATTCTACCTATTGCTATCACCGTTCCAAAGAAATCCATGATGTCCCCCCGTCTTTGTCATGGCTCCCCTCTGCTTCTTTTCCCTGCCACCATTCCCTCCACACTTGTCTTAACAAAGACAAAGCCACAGTTCAAAACACTTCTGAAAACGCACGTCTTTAGAGTAGTGTTTCTATAATGTGGACTTTATCAGATGCACTTATTCATATTCTAATTAACTATTATTATTATGTTTAATTATATATAATTTTTTAACGAACTTATTGATTTGTTATTGTTTAATACATATAATATAAATTTTAATTGTTTACACAGGGGGATCTGTTATTCAAAATATTTATACAAGTACCTACATATAAAATGCCTGAGAGCAATCTGATTGATTGGGCGCTATATAACAAATTTTATTATTATGGTCATCATATGGGGCAGAGTTTACGTATTACTTTACCCCGCCATGTTTCCTGTGTGCAGATGGTGAAGGCCCTGGAGGGGTTGAACATACACCTCAGTTGTAACGAGTCTGTCACGATGACCAGCAAACACTGCTCACACACCTGGCTCTTCACCCTCACCAGCAAGGTCAGTCAGGGCATCTAATCTCACCCTAAAAGTCATCTAGTTCTACTCTAAGGGGCGTTGAATCTTACCCTAAGTACACAGTCTCCTCGTGAAATGTCATATTTTAATTAACTGTCATATCTTAAAAAGTACTTGCTCAATCTTAACCAATTTGCAGTGTATTAAGTATATATGAGAAGAATGTCAGATATTTAATACTAATCAATTTGCATAACGGTAACCAGAGAATTCTTGGAAATTCTTACATGTGGATTTGTGGATAGTCCGATGGAAAATTTAATTTATGTATTTCCATTTTTGTTATTTATTCTAGCAAACAGTATATTAAATTGAAGTAGTTTTACCTGAAAAAAAAAGAATAATACTTTTGCTAAAAATAAATTTTTAATATATTTACATTCATTTTGTTTAAACAAATAAAAAATCATATTTTTACTGAAGGTTTTACTCTTCAGTCCCGTCCCTTAGGGTTCATCTCATATGCTTGCAGAGTCCAAAAACACATTATGTGTTTAGTATTTTGGGTTAAAACTTTGCCTAATATTAGTGGGGGCCAGCTGGACTGCTACTTTCCAAATTCTTGAGGTCTGCCACAAAAACTGGGGGCCAAAACAGATTGTATGAAAAAAGCCTAAAGGGTCAGTGTTAACATGAAATCATGTAAACTATAAATATTATAATATACTGGCCCAGGTATGTTTGTATGAAGCAGAAACAACTTTAAAATTCCATGTTTGTGAAAATAACAATCTTGTCAATCAAATTCATGAATAGCGAGCTTGAATAATTCCAGAAAAAGCAGAACAGCGACAACCAAAATGTAAACAATCTTTGTCAAAATGGCGACAAGGCATAACTTAAAATGGTGACAACCATTGGTCAAAACGATGACAACTATTGGTCAAAACAGCGAGTAAAAGGCATCATAGCCATTGGATTATTATTTAAATTGCTTTGGTTTGTCGTTTTGGTTGTCGCCGTTTTGATTTGATACCATTATGACCTGTATAGGGGATCCCTGTATCCCATATTACTATGTATTGTCACTTGATGTCGATTGGTGTCGCCAGATGTCGATGCGTCGTATGGCACTCTTGGAGGATGACATGAGGTCACACTTCCAAGTAGTCGCCATCACCATCGGACCGAAGCGCTCGCAGAAGGGGCAGAAGATTGACGACAATGGCCAGGGCTGGACCAACTCGAACTTCGACGAAAACGCGTCTGCCAATGACCAGGTGTTTAGGGTGAAGGTATGTGTGACAGCAGGGCCTTAGCCAGAGACGTGTCTGCCCTTCTTTAAGACTGGCAGATGATTGGCCAACTGATAAGATGGTGGAATTTAGAGTGGGCCAACTGGCCACTAGATTAACTAATAGTTCCAAGTCTAGGTGCCCACATTAATGGCTCATTGGCACCACTGGTAGTGAAACAAATGGAATGGATCAGTATTATTTAAATTAATGGCTCAGATGACACTGGTTTGTCATTGAAAAAACTAAAATGTCCGATAATGGCTGTGATAGATGTGAATGGCCGCCACAAGCCACACAAGTAGTTTGTGTGCTAAGTGCCACACTTTTGAGTAATTGGCAAAATATTATTTCTGGCCAGTTTACTGTGTGACAGTCTATGCACAGGTCACAAATCGTCTGTAATCGTTCATAAAATGTGAATAGAACTACAGAAGAAAAGTAGTGTGCTCGGTTCTCATATCAAGTTTGCCTTTTTCGAAAATGCTTTGCTGCATGGGCACTCCTTGTTATTTGAGAATAATGTTCATTCTTGTGTGTGGGGGGGTTATCAGCCACACACCTGTCTGTGCATACACAGAGATGGCAAAGCAGCAGAAACATGGAAGTCAACAGTAGTCAACATTACAGTTAATAATAGAGTTGTTAATAAGGAAGTTATCTACTGTTAGGTGTATGCATTGGTACTGTGTCTTCAGAGGTCCCCAGTTGTCTCGGATGGCAATATGCCAAGCATGCAACACTGTATAATAGAAATTGTTATTAGTATTCAACATGTTCTATAACTACGTTTCTACAAACTGGCAGTATATGTGAAAACCATATTTATTTAGTCCTTTCCACAAATTAAGATGTCTTCCACTAGAAATACGTGTAGCAGCAACAGTGTTGAGGTGATTACCTACATTTAAGATTTTTTGTTAATTCTAACAATATAATTCTATTTTTGAATGGATTGATGATCCGGTTTCTTGGTTATTATTATTTAACATATGATATACAAGTAAAAAACAAGTTTCTTGAAAGGTAAATATATATGTCAAATAATATAATTCTTATATTAAACAATAATAAGTGGTATTTTATTATAGTATAAGGGTAATTTGCCAAAGACGTGTTACTGTTTTATGTACACAGTAGTTTAAACACTTTGTTTTAATTGAATTGTAAAATTTTTAGTACAAATAAAAAAAAAATATATATATTATAGTATACTTGTAATTACTCCATGGTTGTGTAAGTTGTATTCGTACAAAGTCCTGATGTTTGCCCGCACAGATTCTGTTCCGCACTGAGATCTACGGTGCATTCCGGCAGTCGGTGGTGTTTGACTTTGGCTCGGAGCCAGTGCTGGTGCAGGAGCTCTGTGTCGACTCAAGTCCTGTAGTCGACCTCGAACAGCTCAACCAAGATCTCATCGTCAGCGACACTGCCAGATGGGACGCGGCTACAAGGACTATTGTACACTTCGAGCCAAAGTAAGGAATGCTGTGGGACGGTCAATGAATCGGTAAACCTTGTGAATGTACATGCAACTGAAAACATTAATTATCACGTGCCTAAATTGACCTATCCATCTTGTGACCTGTTGCCTAGCATAACATCCATCAAGCCATTAAAAAATGGATGCCAAACACATGATGGATTCAGACATTCTGTCGTATATTTTGTTGAAATTCCAGTCTCAAGAGTGTTTCTTTATAACAAAAATATAAGACAACATTTTTAAAGTGACATGGTGACAACTGTATGCAAGAATGTTTGGATTATGAGATGTTATACCACAATAGGAGTGTAATTCACTTATATAACCATTATTGACATTCATGGCAAAGGCAAAGCTTGACGGAGGTCACACGCAAAATTTTGATTGTGATATAAGCAAACTCCGACCTACTGGATACATCAATTGTTGCTCTCCTCTTTCTTCCTGTTGTCCAAGGGAGGCTGGCCATGATAGTGGTCCATCATCTCTTTCTTCCTGTTATCCAAGTGAGTCTGGCATTGATAGTGGTCCATGATCTCTTTCTTCCTGTTGTCCAAGGGAGGCTGGCCTTGATAATGGTCCATGATCTCTTTCTTCCTGTTGTCCAAGGGAGGCTGGCCCTGATATTGGTCCATGATCTCTTTCTTCTTCTTGTCCAAGGGAGGCTGGCCCTGATAGTGGTCCATGATCTCTTTCTTCCTGTTGTCAAAGGGAGGCTGGCCTTGATAGTGGTCCATCATCTCTTTCTTCCTGTTGTCCAAGGAAGGCTGGCCTTGATAGCGGTCCATCATCTCTTTCTTCCTGTTGTCCAAGGGAAGCTGGCCTTGATAGCGGTCCATCATCTCTTTCTTCCTGATGTCCAAGGGAGGCTGGCCTTGATAGCGGTCCATCATCTCTTTCTTCCTGTTTTCCAAGGGAGGCTGGCCTTGATAGCAGTCCATCATCTCTTTCTTCCTGTTGTCCAAGGGAGGCTGGCCTTGATAGCGGTCCATCATCTCTTTCTTCCTGTTGTCCAAGGGAGGCTGGCCTTGATAGTGGTCCATCATTTGTTGTTTCCATTATTTCCTCGACACCGCTGCTGCTCTCTCCCGTCCATCACTACTCCCTCCATCTCTCGTTCTCCACTTCTCCTAATCCCACCACGTCTCTATACAATCCTCCCCTCTCAGTCTCCGTCTTCCTCTCGTACTGAGGGCATTCACTCTCAGCCATGCCCCTTCCATCTTGCTAACTTCTTCTTCATCAAGTCTCAAATGTGGTGTGGAAATAGACAACAGTTTCCTCCATATAAAATAAATACATAATTCGGTGTAAGATTTTGAGTCTGTAGAGAAGTTGCTTTACGGCGGAAACGTGAAACCAATTAAGTATCCACCCTTTTCTTTGTCTGTACAACTAATATGACAGTTGTATCATCATCATTGTTGTAACTTTATTATTTAAAGAAAACTGAGAAAAATTGTTTCCTAGATTCGTATGATCTGTTAGTGTGATTTTATATCCCATGACAAACATGGTTTTTGTAATGTAATCATTGTAAAAGAACTAGATAAGTAATTTTTGCTCCTAAAATTTCTTCCTGTCCAAATTAAAATTTAAACCCATCCAGAATGAACCTTATCCATCCAAATGATGGGTAAATGGTTCTCTAGATAAAGCTATGCTGTCTGGTCAATGACACGGTGAACACAATGCCAGGGTTGACAAGACAGACGAGGTGGACGAGGAACTCTTGCAGAGATACCCCGCCCCCAAGGCCGCGACCTTCACTGCCTCTAAGACACTGCTGGAGCCGGAACATACGGCCGCCAACTATGTGACGCGCATGCACCAGTTGCTCTGCATCGAAGAGATGGCCCGGCATGCCAGCATCGCAAAGTAAGCAAAGGGTTAATGGAGGGCACAATTATTTTTAGACTACCATATTCGTTCAGTTCAGTTAAGCGTACATTGAGCTTAACAAATATTTGAGACTGAAGTATGTCAAATTTTGTGTTCCAATGAGTGTACCGGGGTGTACATTCATTTTCTGGGGTTTCATGGTACAACCACCTCAACAGCTGTGACGGGCAAGCGATTTTTGCATCTTGCATATAAGCAACAGGAAACCAATACACTGTAACGTCTGATAAATTAGGTGAACCTTTGATATTTCTTCATCACTGAGCTTTGAATCTAGTGTGACATTGGTAGAAATAAATTTACAACAATGAATTCAACAGTGAAGATTAGCCTTGGAGGTCGCTGTCACGGTGTGAGACGTTAAAAGGGGATTATGCTAATTAGGGCATGTATGTTAAATTGAACGAATACGGTGATCTTGTTCAGTGGTTCTTTCTACAGTAGCCGGTTTATTCAGTTTTTTACAATTTCTAAAGGTAAATGTAGTAGAGCAAAAAATTTTAACATGAAGATTAATACTATTAATTTAGATGTGTTTTGAGATTGAAATGTTACAAGTATTTACACATTTTAGTTATGTAAAACAACACATAAATCCCGGCAAGATAGCCAATGAAAATTTCTGCGAATTCCCTTTAATAACCCGTCTTCGTGGTTTACCGCTGTCAGGTTCAACGTGAATTCAGCGCTGCAGATCGTAGATCGTTTCCTCCTCATGCCGAGTATGCTCAGTAACGCCCGATTCGCCCAAAACGGCGAGCTGTTTGCCCGACTCAAACTGGTGTCGGACATCTCGGAGGACACACTGCAAGGTCGTCTTATCCTTCAGAATGTATACCGGGTGCTCCTGGCGCCCAGCGACAAGAAGAAACACCAGCAGTCCGAGTCGAAGGTAATGGCGCAGTTTTCTCTCCAGTTCTTATATTTGCCGCTCCGCAGTGAACCGGGTATTAAGTAGTAAAGGTCTATTCTGCACACGAGACAAAAATAGCTGTCCAGGTCATGTGATTTTGGCAGAAATGTTTATCCTTTAATCCCATCTTTCAATGTCAATTTTATTTTCCTCGACAAACGATCCAAGACTAATAAAATAGATGCATCAACAAAACCATACATTAAAACAACAATAGACAGTGGGAGTCAGGATGACCTGGTTTCTCAAAACATCACTTTTTTAAAGTTTGCTTCAGTTTTAGCAATAAATAAACAGCTACTGAAGATATTTCAACAAATGGAGTATCACTGTAAAGGTTATATCCGTGGAATTCAGAGAGTTACAAAACTCAATTTAAATTGTTTGCAACTTAATACCGACCTTGCTATGTCCGGTCACATATGGCGCTATATCCAGCTCTTAGGACGTTGCACTTTACACTGCACTCGGCTGTTCTCTCGAACACCATCTTGGCTTCTCTGGGAAGTATTCAGCCAAACTGCAATTGCTTTACTATTCATTCACTTATATCTACCAAAGTCTGAAGACAGGTGCTTGTTTACATTGCCAAGTGAATTAAGGCAAAGTGGAGTGAACAGAATTGCAATAGCTTAGAAGAGAATTTTAACCTTGGTCTTCTTGATTGTAAGTGCAGTGTTTTAAATTAAACACTGACATTTCATTCCGTTCCTGTGATAATATGTCATTTCTGTCTCCTGAGAATTAGTATAATGGTTACGTAATCTATGGATTTACAGGTATTATACGTCTTTACTTTCATTTACATAGACCCAAATCATCGTAAAGGGGGAGTTACAAAGAAATGTTGAAATTGAAAATAGGTTTGAGTTTTTGTGAGATAACAACAAAAAATATCTGTCAAGAAAACCATGATGGTGAAAATGTGGATTTCATTACTGAATAAACTAATTGTGGAGTAAATAGGATCCACAGGTGATGAGTGAATTTACATTTCAGCGACTGTTTCGTTCCATATCTTTTTCACAATGTTTTTTTACATCGCGCAGGTTTACGAAGCCCTGGTGGAAGAAAAGGGTAAAAACTTCATCTTCATGCGACTCTCGGCCACCTGTGTGAAAGACCTGCAACTGAAGCCCGACACAAACTTCCCAGCACAGGTTAGCACTGTTGAACTGTTTTGGACATTTTTCATTTCGTTAGATCACTAATAGAATGTTGGTAGTGAGGAAATGTTAGGGTGACTATTTTGGTTTGTTTTACTATTGCTATTGTAATGATAGTTTATGCCTAAAAGGAATAACTTGTGAAGTCACTGCTGTGGCCTGCACTCGTTGATGTACCCAAGGATGTAAGGAATGTTGGATATAAGTAACGATTTTGACCAAATCACAATGTGTTCTTTATAACAAGTGTCCACCATATTGAAGGGTGGAAAGAACCAGACGCCTGAACCACAAACTTCTAGATGTGATTTGAAGATCCCAATTGCATGGTTTCTCTGTGGACGTGTCGTAAGAACAAATCATCTGTCACTGATAGGTTCAGTTTCAACTCAACCGTCTTCCACTGTGTGAGATGCATTTGGCGATTGATCAACTGCACTGTCTTCCACTTCTCTTCCCTCCCTCCGACTTCCCCAAGGATACTGATTGGAACAGGTGAGTCTTCCCATCTCTTCCTACCTTCCAAGTTCCCCAAGGACACTGTCTGGAACAGGTGAGACTTCCCTTCTGTTCCTTCCCTCCGACTTCCCCAAGGATACTGTCTGGAACAGGTGAGTCTTCCCATCTCTTCCCAGCCTCCGACTTCTCCAAGGACACTGTGTCTGGAACAGGTGAGTCTTCCCATCTCTTCCCACCCTACGACTTCCTCAAGGACACTGTGGAGCAGGTGAGTCTTCCCTTCACTTCCCACCCTCTAACTTTCCTCAAGACACTGTCTGGAACAGGTGAGTCTTCCCTTCACTTCCCACCCTCCAACTTCCCCAAGGACACTGTCTGGAACAGTTGAGTCTGCCAGACACCCTGCATCATGTCCTTAATAAAGATGTGTTGAAGATCTATGTTATAAAACAGTGTGTGTCTATCGGTCTGTATGTCCAAGCATGTCTCCGTCAGTTCCCCATGTATGGGGCTGACATGTCAGGCATGCTAGCAGGTGCTTTAGGGTGGTTAGTAGTTTTATTACAGTTTTTTATTTCATCCTGGGGCCTGGTGGTATGGGGATCTTGGGTGCCAACGGAATGTCAGCGTTGCCTGTCGCTGATCACATTGGGCATTTAGTGGGCAGGAAGCCAAGTTAGCGTGTGCTATTTCTATTAAAGGATGTGACCATGTTGGTATGTCATGTTACCAAGTTGGTGATTGTCACATGACAGCAGTTCGAGGAAAATCATAGGAAAGTTGTAAACCCAATCTCTATTGATCGCCTTTGGGGTTCGTCAAGTTGACTCCCTTCCATGTAGTGATGCTATCAGTTGATCTCTGATATATTTAGTGTCATTTACTTGGCTCATTTCTACTGTTCATTTGTAGAACTGTACAAGGTCACCTTGACGATCGGTTGAACACGAAGCAGAAAGAGGCTGTGGTCGCCATGACAACGCCAGCCTCCAGCAGTGTGCCGCCCATCCTGATCGTGGGCCCATATGGCACGGGCAAGACTTTCACACTGGCACAGGCGGCTATTGAGATAGTTAAGGCTGAGAACACGCGTGTCCTCATCTGTACCCACTCAAACAGGTCAGTTAATAATAATAGTAAACTTCTACAGCGTCCGTATCCGCAGGAACCTGAGCTCGGAGGTGCAACATATATCGTTAGGCAAAGTCGTGAAGAGGGATGCGCAAAGGTAATTACAGAAAGGGACTGCTAAAGATTTATGGTGGGAATGCAATATCAAATAAATAAGTCTTGGCATTTGTTTACAAAAAGCCACCGCCTGTGTCACCAGGGACAATATTTCCGTGACACAGCAGCGAATGTGTCCCGCTCGTACCATAAATACTGAGTAGACCATTGCCATACTTATCGATACTTGCTATAAACAGAACAGAGCAGAAGTGGATTTATTTATCTAAACTGAACAAACATTCAACAATAATAATATGTCTGTATGTAATAGTATGTTATAAAATGCTACAATGTTCAGAGAGGATCATGGACACTAAGACGTGTTAAAAGTCACTACCGCTCCAGCCACCTGTCATTGTATTATTTTATATAAGATTCTGGAAAAAAAAGAATAGATGTAAAATTATAAATGTTCAAATGTAGTAAGGTCATCGTCAAATGTAGTAAGGTGATCATCAAATGTAGTAAGATGATCGTCAAATGTAGTAAGGTGATCGTCAAATGTAGTAAGGTGATCGTCAAATGAAAACCTGGATTGTTGTGTTTTATTATACAGCTGAGTTGTGTGTTCACAGCATGCGGTGAAGTGAGAAGGTAACATATTTATAGTGCTTGAATGTAGGTGACATCATTGTAGTTGATTGCGCATATACACACGGGTATAACAGTTAATATTTACGCTCATGTTTTGTTGTAATTTTGAATGATTTGATAAATAGATCATTGTCCACAGTGCGGCTGACCTGTACATCAAAGACTACCTCCATCCTTATGTCGACGCTGGCCACAAGGAGGCAACACCGCTGCGCATCTACTACCGACATCGCTGGGTGCAGACCGTGCACCCTACTGTGCTTCAGTATGCCAAGCTCGGCATTAGCGAACAGGGCCGATTCTTTTGTCGACCCACAAAGGAAGACATCGAAAAACACAGGATCATCGTTGCGACGTTGAGCACATCTCGCGATCTCTATAATCTCCAGCTGGGACCAGGTGAGGGGTGTTTTGAGAAACGGTTTGTGGTTTGAAAAGTCATTTGATTTCATGCATTTTGTTCACTCCATGTTAGTCTAGTTGACTCAGTTGTATAAACGAGTATCTGCCCATAAACAGTGGTGGGTATTCGTGTATGGATGATTGTCGTGCAGTATACGCAATGTGGCATCCCAGCAAGTCAAGATGGTGTTTGAATGAATGGTTCTGCCAGGGGTGAAGTGTACAACTTTGAGCAGTTCTACCGACTGAATACTATGCTATGTAATAAGTTACTGTAACATGAGAAATTGCAGTGATTTTATTATTATTTCTCAGAAATGCCCCGGATTGTAAACAAGCTACATCAGCTGTATAAGAACTGACCTGGAACAAAGCAAAGGCATTGTTCCAGGGTTCAAGCGACTTTCTAAAACTCACCTCTTCTGTCATTCGACTTACAGCCTAGAGTGTGCGAACTCGAACATAACAGTGTTTTTAAGTCATTTAACTAACTTATGTCTTATGGTGCTTATATTATGTCATGTTTTAATTAACATAATCTCCATTTATGTCATGTTTTAATTAACATAATCTCCATTTATGTCATGTTTTAGTTAACATAATCTCCATTTATGTCATGTTTTAGTTTCATAATCTTAAATGCCTATGCATTATGCACCACGGTTTTAGCAATTTATGATCATTCATTTAATACCTAGTTTTTGGCATTAATGAATTTTGTCAAATCATTTATTTCCAACGTCATATTTGGTAAATCATTTATTTCCGATGTCGTATGACAACAACAATATAACACTGGTATAAATATATAATCAATTAAACTAGTCATTTATATAAATATATATGTACATTCATTTATATGTGCTTCTGTGTTAAAGTGTAAAGTGTATGTATCATATTAATGGTATTTGAAAACGGGGAGCATTGAAGTGTAAACTTATGTTTACTCCCCCCGGTGTTTTGCAACACTATATTTCATCTAGTACAGTTGTGCTCTAAGTAAAGATACCTTTTTGCTGTGAGTTTGGTAATTGCAAAATAATCACAATAGGAAGTAATACAAATTCAGTCAAGATATATGATTTATTATTACGTTGACTTGTGACCATGCAGGTTACTTCACACATATCCTACTGGATGAGGCAGCGCAGGCCATGGAAGTGGAGACCATCATGCCTCTAGCTCTCGCCCACACAAACACCAGGGTCATTCTGGCTGGCGACCACATGCAGGTAGGGTGACATCTCACAGTTTTGAAATCAAAGGCTGTCCTCAAAGGTTGATATTATAAGCATGGTCCGTAAGGGCATCCTTGAAATCAAAGGCTGTCCTCAAAGGTTGATGTTATAAGCATGGTCCGTAAGGGCATCCTTGAAATCAAAGGCTGTCCTCAAAGGTTGATGTTATAAGCATGGTCCGTAAGGGCATCCTTGAAATCAAAGGCTGTCCTCAAAGGTTGATGTTATAAGCATGGTCCGTAAGGGCATCCTTGAAAAGCATGGTATTTCATTAGTTAAACATAAAGTCTGAAAACCTGGAATTTTCTAAATGGCTTGGAAAAGCGTGGAATTATAGTTTTCATAAATAAACTAGCGGACAGCCGTAATGTTCATAATGTTCAGTGGCACCCTTCTGAGAGTGTTGTTATGGGAACAAGATTTCTATATTATAAAACAGTTTGTTCTCTGTTTGTTTGTGCCCCCACATCTCCGTCAGTTTTGTATGTATCGGGCTGAAAGTTTGCATGTGATCTACTTGGCCCATTGAGATGGTTTGTAGGTTGAGACATTTTTGAAATTTGTCCAGGAGTGGAGAACTTGGGGGCTTAATATTTAAAAGGCTGTACGTGAAGTTCCAGTCGCGGAATTTAATGTTTTTCTTTATCAACATAAAGATAATTATGCCATCTGCAAATATGTCGATTGATGTATGCAGAAATTTTGAATAGTTTTAAAGTTATTGACATTTGAAAATCCACAGCGCTTAACATGCACCAGGTCTACCTGTCGCTGGTCACATAAGCATTTGGCCTTCTGGCAAACAACACACTTCAACAATTCCGTGGAGTTCCAGCCACGGAATTTAATGTTTTCTATATCACATTCTATGTACAAATGTGTCACTGGGTGTATGCAGACAAATGTATTGTCATTAACATTACAAAATCCCAGATGCGTAACCCAGCTGCCAATTTCTGGTTATGTCAGTAACATGGGTGAGCGCATGCGATTTCTGGCAAAAGGTCCAACAGCTAGGCCAGTGAACAGTTACTATTTATTAATGTGGGTAGGCTGGAAACATTTGGGATGGGTTTCGGGTGTCAGGAACTGAAATGTTGGGCATTTGAGGTTTGGTCTATTTTCAGTGCAAATGATTTGAGGATGTATATGACTGTCTTTTCCCCCGGGCAACGCCAGATAACTCAGCTAGTAAAAGATAAAAAGCAGCCTTTAGTTTGTTCCATGGGTGAGTGTAAACTAGTACAGGTATATATTATTAATTAAGCTTAAAATATATCTTTTGTGCAACTATTGTGCTCAAAGTTGATTTTGCCATGATTTGTTTAAAGGAAGCCTGGACAAGGCATCAAATGTTATAGTTGCTCAAGTATATGAACCGTGTATGACATGGATTATTATAGAGAGGAACCGTGGTGACGTGATAAAGTGGTGGATGATAATGTCAATTGAGGGGACAGTGGTTCAACTCCACCGTCAATTGAGGGTACAGTGGTTCAGTTCCACTGTCGATTGAGGGGACAGTGGTTCAATTCCACTGTCGATTGATGGGACAGTGGTTCAATTCCATCTTCGATGGAGGGGACAGTGGTTCAATTCCACCGTCGATGGAGGGGACAGTGGTTCAATTCCACCGTCGATCGAGGGGACAGTGGTTCAATTCCACCGTCGATCGAGGGGACAGTGGTTCAATTCCACCGTCGATCGAGGGGACAGTGGTTCAATTCCACCGTCGATCGAGGGGACAGTGGTTCAATTCCACCGTTGATCGAGGGGACAGTGGTTCAATTCCACCGTCGATTGAGGGAACAGTAGTTCAATTCCACCGTCGATCGAGGGGACAGTGGTTCAATTCCACGGTCGATTGAGGGGACAGTGGTTCAATTCCACTGTCGATTGAGGGGACAGTGGTTCAATTCCACCGTCGATCGAGGGGACTGTGGTTCAATTCCACCTGGCAACATTTTGAAATTATGTGCATGTCACGTTGCCTGTGTCATTTTGAAGATTCACTAAAAGGCGTTGTTCCCTTTTATCTGGTATCTATTCCAAGGGAAGTAAAAAATGTGTTACCTGCATGGACTTGCCCAGTGGTGGTCTCTGTCTCTAACAGTTTACAGACAGACTGATTATGAACCATATTCAGCAATGTGAATGATGCTCTGTTAACTGGAACACACTGGCGCAATGAGTAGGGCATTAGACTCTTAATCGAGAGAACCCAAGTGGTGAATCCTGTGCTGTTGTGTCGAACCTTGGGCAAGTTCATTCACTCTATGTTGCTCCATTTCACTCAGCTGTATGAATGAGTACCTGGCTATAAACAGTGGTGGATATTTGTGTATGATTAGTCTTCGCGCATTAATTGCTTGGCTGAATGCTTCCTAGAGAAGTAAAAATGGTGTTCGATTGAACGTGTCTGCCGGGAGTAAAATGTGAAGCACTTTGAGCAGTCGTATGGACAGGATACTGCGCTATATAAGAACCTACATTTATCTTCCAGTTGTGTCCAGAGGTTCACGCCGACTTCACACGTGATCGCAACCTGCACGTGTCCTTCCTTGAGCGTCTGTATGACGTGTACAATGCACAACACCCCTGTCGCATCCTGCTGTGTGAGAACTACCGCTCGCATGAGGCCATCGTCGACTTCACGTCGGAGCTCTTCTACGACAGCCGGCTCATTGCTAGCGGCAACCAGCCACGACATGACACGTTCTACCCACTGACGTTCTTCACGGCTCGAGGGGAGGACGTACAGCACCAGAACAGCACAACCTACTACAACAACTCAGAGGTCTGTCTCGTACTGTTTGCTTTGTGTGTGTCGTCATTAAAAGGGCATGGTATGTTCCTAGTTTTTATGTATTAATTAATATAATGTTCTTAACTCTTTAGCTATGGCGAGCCGCTGACTGTGGCTTGAGTTACATGCATGTTGGTGAGGTGGTCGTGAAAATTGGTTTATATTCGACACTGTACGGTAGTACTAAAGGTGGAAAAGAAAAGAGCCATCCTTATACCAATCACGAAAAAAGGTGACATACAAGAATGCTCAAACCACAGGACTATATCCCTCATCAGCCATGCGAGCAAAATTATGATAAAAATCATAAAGAGAATCACAATAAAATTAGAATGTGAAGTCAACAGATCACAAGCTGGTTTCCGGGTGGAAGAGGAACAAGAGATCACATTTTCAACCTGAAGATGTTAATTCAGAAATGCAGAGAATTCAACCATGACCTTAGGATCTGTTTCATAGATTATTCAAAAGCTTTTGATAATGTTAGTCATCAACAACTCTGGAAAACCTTGATACGCATGGGATTTGACCAGAAAATTACATCACTTATCCAAAATTTATATGTTGGACAGCAGTCTGCAGTGAGATTAGACCACAGATTGGTTCCCAGTCAGCAAGGGAGTGAGACAAGGGTGCATTTTGTCCCCCCACCTATTCAGTCTATACACAGAGAATATCATGAGAGATGTCGAGACTGACACGAGAAGCAAGTTGTTTAATGGACTGAAAGTGAATGGACAGGAGATATATGAATTGAGATATGCCGATGACACAGCGTTAATATCTGATACAAAGAGGGATTGGATAAACTGATAACTACTGTTAAAGAGCACAGCGAGATGAAAGGATTGAAACTAAACATAAAGAAGACTAAGATTATAGATGTGAAGGGATGTCAAGAATCATCAGAAGTCACAGTAGATGGCGAGGAAATAGAACGAGTGGAAAGTTTTGAATATCTGGAGTCACTGATAGAAGCGGATGGAGATGGGATGAAAGAGATCAAGCGGAGGTTGGCAATGGCGAGTAAAAAGTTGACGGAGATGAAGAAGCAACGAACAAAGATATGAAACTACGAATTATCCGAGTCTGCATATTTCCAACGGCTATGTATGGATGCGAAACCTGGACTTTTAATAAGAACATTACTAAACGTAATAATGCATTTGAAGGCAAGTGTTATAGAAAGATATTATGAGTTTTGTGGACTGAACGTAGAACTAACGAATCCATCGCAGATGAGCTTGGTGTTATACCCGGGACTTTATTGAACTTTGTAAAGAAACAGAGTTATTTCGGCCATGTGAAACGGCATCAGTCTCTAGAGAGACTAATAATGGAAGGAAAAGTGGAAGGCAGCAGAAGCAGAGGAAGACCTAGGGAGACAATGGGAGAAGGACATAGTGGAATGGATGGGAGCAGACGTCTGGTGAGTGCGGAGACTGGCAAACAAAAGAGCTGTCTATAGACAATCCATCAAGGCTGCAATGTCCGGAAATGGATAAGCAAAAAATGATGTATACATATTTTCTCTATCTGTGGTAATATTTGAGTTATACACTTTTCAATAGACAAGTGCATGACTGTTTTTTTTAACCTAAAAATAACTCCATCCAAACATGGTTTTTAACTCCGTAGCAAAAGAGTTAAGACTACACTAACTATGTTGAAGGTATACTGCCTGCTAAATTGTGTTTAGTAAGCCCTCAAGAACGGTCGTAATTTGAAGGTACGACCACGGGTGCATGTTCAAATAGTGAACAAAACCTCAAGTTTCAAAACAAGCTTTATTGGCAATATGGCCGAGTTGGACTGAGTTAACTGCTATACACATTGATGTTCAATAATGCTCACTTTCCTATAGTCAACACAGCAGACTTCCAATTAGAAAGTGCTATGCCCGTTAATTCCGGGTAGACGAACAGACTACGTCCCATTAAGGCAACCTTTTCTGTTCCGTTTTCCAGAAACATCATCTCTAGCCAGTGTTGCTAATTATTAGCAGGAAGTTCACTGAATCAGTTGTACTTCATCCTACTTGTGGTCTTAATTGTGGAGACCACATTTCCAATTTGTTACATTGTCATTATCCCATTTGTAAAAAGAAATATTGATTGTTTTTTGTTGCATTGTAATTTGTTTCTCTTAACGTTAAGCTGACTGCTAGAAAGTCTAATATACGTACACCCAAGGATATATCTAGGTGTATGTTTTTGACAAAGAAAAACATTTGGGGTCAGAATTTCAATAAAATATACGACAGAGTGTCTTAAACCTGTTCAGTATCCATTTTTGATGGCTTGACGGAACCTGTTGCTAGGCAACAAGTCATGTGATGGATAGGTCAATTGAAACTTGACGCTGTCTGATTGTGCAGGTGTATGAGGTGGTAGAGAGGGTGGCTGAACTACGCAAAGTGTGGCCCGAGTCGTGGGGGATGCTGGAAGATCACAACATCGGGGTTGTTGCCCCCTACGCTGACCAGGTGGGTCGTCACTGTGTAACCCCCAAACGTGGGCGATGTCAGCTAATTCTAGATCAACTAATGCACTCTGATTGGTTGTAAAGATATCTTACTGCGCAGTGTAATACATTTTTGTAGTGGTGTATTTTTATGCACATATTGAGCATAAGACACATACAGTTTTCAAGTCCGAGTTGCATTTAACTTTGAACCAGCCAAATACCGATGTTGTGACACGCTCTGAAACATCGGCTGTATGTCTAGTTGTTGATTTTGTGGGAAGTTGAATTAGCAGTGTTGTAAGAGGAAAACACTTCAGAAATGTTACATTCTACCTTTTCTTGAGTACACTTGAATATATGTTGTTGTTTACTTATTGCAGTTATCTGAATATAGTCTAAAATAATTGTGAGTTTGTTTGTGAGTCAATAAAATACCATTTGAAAATGTTATGTTTGAATAAAAATATTGGTTACTGTAGCACAATTCAAACTGCTAAGAATGGCAACCGTGTAGGTTAATACACGTTTTTATGTTTTTAGGTGGCGCACATACGATCGGAAATGCGCAAACGGAAGATGACCAGTGTGTCGGTAGAGAGAGTCCTCAATGTCCAGGGTAAGTTACCCCATTCCTTATTATGTACTGGGTATAATTAGTTTCTGTGTTGATGTTGTCGACTTTCCTTGCTCTCGCAAAAACCATGTCACTGAGAAATTAATTCTGTTGAAAGCTAAATATCTGCACAACAATTGTCCCAGTATAAGTTATGAGATGTAATGACAAAAATAAATTCTTTCGACTATTCGTAGTATTAAAATTAGCATTACCACAGCATCCGTCGCGGCTGTTGGATCTGGCCAGTTCTGATGCTAAACTACGACAGGCCACTGTTCACACAGCCCTTACATCATTGAGTCCGCATTAAATACTACATATTTGATGTCACTGGAACGACAAGATAATGTTCTTTACAAAGTATTCCTTTATTTGACAAACTTATCATTTGTGATTGAACGATGATGCGTGCCAAAAATGTCATGCCGACGGCGCTCCGCGATGGTACGGTTATTTAAAACCCATTGTAAACCTATTTGGATCGTCATAAGATCTGTTTGACCAATTACAAGACGAGTTCGTCTTCACTGCAGATATTGCACAAAGTTTCTGCTGTAAACCAAATGAAAGTTATGTCGAATTATCGTATAAACATGAATTTTTGGTAATGTTATTACCTAAAATTCAAGTTTGTGTATATACACACTTACATGTCAATTTCACACTGTTCAGATGATATATGTTATGTGATATTTTAAAAAGGTTTACAAGTGCAGAAATCGAGTTTTGTGCGACATAGTTGCACGGTTTTCGAGAACACCACTGCAGACGGTGACGCTGTGCTAAAAATAGTAACATCCGCCTGGTAACATCAGCATGTCGCTGGATATCCGCCAGGCGGACAACCACATTGCACTGGTTGTCCGCTAGGCGGATTTAGCGCCTTGCTGTAATACAGGCAATCCCTATTCACAGTATGCTGGCTATACTTAATAATTGATATTTTAAACTTGAAATTCAGTTATTTTTTATAACAAATGGGGATTCCACATTTATTATGTCCACCATTCTGTTTTATAATAATTACATAATCAATTATGCAAATAGCATCTAAGTGAGTTCTAACTTCTAATGACAATGTTTGTGTTGTACTATTTTACTATGCCCCAAATATTAATGATGTGCTTTTGGAAAAATATGTATTAAAAAATTGGGATTCTACATTTTGCTATGTCCGCCATTTTATTTTTATGCAAATAAACGTCACTAATTATTCAAATTGTGGTAACTAATTCATATCAATGGAATGGTTTATGCTGTACTATTGTAAACGTCAATACAAAGTTAATTACATGCTCAGAATAACAATTTCTTCATAAAAACATTGAGAATTCTCATTCAATATGGCTGCCATTTTGTAATAATTATGCTAATGATGCACCAATTTTGCAAATAATTTTGGCATTTAAATGAGCTATAATGAAACAAGATATGTTACACTTTCTAATACCCTGTAAATATACACTAAACAATTGACATGATGTGAATTGCATCTTGTTACAGTCGACCATATTATGCTAATTAGGTCAGGAAATATGCAAATTAGATCAACGAAAATGAAAAAAACGAATTTGTGTGAAAATATCTATATATACAAAATTTGAAGTAATTACTTCAATTAATGACTTATCTGTTGTGAAAACAATGACAAAAAATTTTAAAATAGGGGTACACCCTGGAAATACTGTGATCCTATTCCTTCTGTGTTATTTTTCATGCTCACCATTCCAACGAAAACCCCTTTGTCAGTAGTTGTCCGATTTTCAGGAAAACAAAAACATTTACTTCAGAAGAAGAAGAATCTCCCTAAATGCATAACAAAACATGTGTAGGTAGTGCAGTTTTTATTTATCATGTGGTAATGCTAATTGTATGCATGTTTTTTATTAAACCGACTGGATATTATTTAAAGTGTTCACAGATGACGTATTTGGACATTGAAGCCCCATATTTGTGATGAGCTGAACTAGTGGAGGAAACAGCTTCCCATTAAAACTTGTATCAAATATGTTAATTATTATTAATAATGAATAAAATATATACCCATTGGTTGCCTTGCATATGTTTCAAAATATTTTTAGTAATTTGTGATATTTGTGATGAAGTTATGACAACCGAATATTGTACTTGTAGTAGTTACGTCATGACTGTGATGTCATGCCATGCAGTATATCTAAGACCTTTCGACTGTGAGATAAGTTGGTAATACCCTGATTGACAGCAAGTTGAAATTAAATGCAAATAAAACTGAATTAGTCATTATTGGTACTTCGATGCAGCGTAGTAAACTGGATGGTTTTTTCCCTACGCGAATTTTGAATCAGTATATCATACCAACAACCTCGGTGCAGAATCTAGGAGTGATCTTTGATAGTAACTTCAATTTCCGACAACACATATTTCAAACATGTCGCTGCTGTTTTTATCATATTCGTGATCTTCGCCATATTCACTGGTATATGTCATTTTCTGTTGCTAAAACTATTGCAACAGCGCTTGTTAGCAGCAGACTTGACTATTGCAATTCCCTCATTTATAATATCGCTAGCAAGGATATCACAAAACTTCACCGTGTCCAAAATTGTCTAGCCAGTGTAATTACACGACCTCCTAGTTTTTCTCGCTCTGTACCACTTTTGAAGTCTTTGCATTGGCTCCCTGTACGATATCGTATACTATTTAAGATCTTTACCACATACCAGGCACTGTCCATTAAGCAACCATCTTATTTGCATTCATTGCTTACTCCTATAAGAAAACCTATCCAGCTTCGATCATCTAGTTCTGATCTATATTTTGTTTCTAGAGTCAACACTAACATTGGAACTAGGGCTTTTTCTGTTGCTGCACCAACTCTTTGGAATATGCCCCCTCTTAGTGTTAGATCAGTTGAAAATATTACAACATTCCCTAGTGCCTTGACCCATCTGTTGACAACTGGAATACTACTTTTAAGAAATTCAATGAAGTATCTTGTGTCTACAGGGAAACAGTTCCGAGCGATATTCCTGAGCACAGTGCGTACCCGCCACACCTGCAGTCCCGACAGCTCTCACGAAGACTTCATGGACTATGGCTTCCTGTCCAATGTCAAACTTCTCAACACCGCCATTACCCGCGGACAGTCCCTGGTGGCAGTTGTAGGCGATCCCGTTGCACTCTGCTCAGTCGGAAAGTGTCGGTAGGTTCGATGCCCTCGTTGCTATGGTATTGCATTATTGTAGTTGCTACAGTTTAGTGGTGGTCTAATAGGTTTGCAAAATAAAACCGTAATGCATTTCACACTAGTTTGAACATCCACCTGTCCCCACCAATACGCGGTGTGCAACTTGCGATGCAAAATGGCTGCCAAAACTTCAGCCCAAACCCACAGTGTTCATTTTGACATTGTTGGTGGTACGTCGCCCTCCACCACTCTGGTATTGGTGGCCACGATAATGTCAGTGATTTTTTTCTTTTCGATAGGTGACGACACTGGCAGTTTATATTTTATTTCCTCCACAATATGTGGTGACAGTCAAACCACATGTGTGTATTGTTGTAGGTTTTGGCTGATTGCACACTTATGTGATCGTTCCGTATGAGATTTGCATTGACCAATGATTGACATCTGTTGTGTCAGAAACTGAAGTGACCAGTCAAACTGGTAATGACATTCTGTCATTAGTCAAATGCTAATATTATCTCTCACATCTGAATCATGTTCAAAACCAATTAGTTAATTATGGGATGATTTCTCATCAGAGTTGAGAGCTACACCACTATTTTTGCTTTAATGTTCCACGGTGCATTTTAATTTGTTAGGAAGTGTTACCCTATTAATATATAGACAGTACTGGGCTAATTTATTTTGAGTTTTTTTAGACATACCCAATATGTGAATGTTTGAGGTAGTAGAAGCTTTCGTCAGTGAAGCACACCAGCTTCTTCAGTACAGGTGACGAATGACGTCATCATAAGTGTGAGATAGCCAGGACACCAGCTTCTTCAGTACAGGTGACGTATGACGTCATCATAAGTGTGAGATAGCCAGGACACCAGCTTCTTCAGTACAGGTGACGAATGACGTCATCCTAAGTGTGAGATAGCCAGGACACCAGCTTCTTCAGTACAGGTGAAGAATGACGTCATCATAAGTGTGAGATAGCCAGGACACCAGCTTCTTCAGTACAGGTGACGAATGACGTCATCATAAGTGTGAGATAGCCAGGACACCAGCTTCTTCAGTACAGGTGACGAATGACGTCATCATAAGTGTGAGATAGCCAGGACACCAGCTTCTTCAGTACAGGTGACGAATGACGTCATCCTAAGTGTGAGATAGCCAGGACACCAGCTTCTTCAGTACAGGTGACGAATGACGTCATCATAAGTGTGAGATAGCCAGGACACCAGCTTCTTCAGTACAGGTGACGAATGACGTCATCATAAGTGTGAGATAGCCAGGACACCAGCTTCTTCAGTACAGGTGACGTATGACGTCATCATAAGTGTGAGATAGCCAGGACACCAGCTTCTTCAGTACAGGTGACGAATGACGTCATCATAAGTGTGAGATAGCCAGGACACCAGCTTCTTCAGTACAGGTGACGAATGACGTCATCATAAGTGTGAGATAGCCAGGACACCAGCTTCTTCAGTACAGGTGACGAATGACGTCATCATAAGTGTGAGATAGCCAGGACACCAGCTTCTTCAGTACAGGTGACGAATGACGTCATCATAAGTGTGAGATAGCCAGGACACCAGCTTCTTCAGTACAGGTGACGAATGACGTCATCATAAGTGTGAGATAGCCAGGACACCAGCTTCTTCAGTACAGGTGACGTATGACGTCATCATAAGTGTGAGATAGCCAGGACACCAGCTTCTTCAGTACAGGTGACGAATGACGTCATCCTAAGTGTGAGATAGCCAGGACACCAGCTTCTTCAGTACAGGTGACGAATGACGTCATCATAAGTGTGAGATAGCCAGGACACCAGCTTCTTCAGTACAGGTGACGAATGACGTCATCATAAGTGTGAGATAGCCAGGACACCAGCTTCTTCAGTACAGGTGACGAATGACGTCATCATAAGTGTGAGATAGCCAGGACACCAGCTTCTTCAGTACAGGTGACGAATGACGTCATCCTAAGTGTGAGATAGCCAGGACACCAGCTTCTTCAGTACAGGTGACGAATGACGTCATCATAAGTGTGAGATAGCCAGGACACCAGCTTCTTCAGTACAGGTGACGAATGACGTCATCATAAGTGTGAGATAGCCAGGACACCAGCTTCTTCAGTACAGGTGACGTATGACGTCATCATAAGTGTGAGATAGCCAGGACACCAGCTTCTTCAGTACAGGTGACGAATGACGTCATCATAAGTGTGAGATAGCCAGGACACCAGCTTCTTCAGTACAGGTGACGAATGACGTCATCATAAGTGTGAGATAGCCAGGACACCAGCTTCTTCAGTACAGGTGACGAATGACGTCATCATAAGTGTGAGATAGCCAGGACACCAGCTTCTTCAGTACAGGTGACGAATGACGTCATCATAAGTGTGAGATAGCCAGGACACCAGCTTCTTCAGTACAGGTGACGAATGACGTCATCATAAGTGTGAGATAGCCAGGACACCAGCTTCTTCAGTACAGGTGACGAATGACGTCATCATAAGTGTGAGATAGCCAGGACACCAGCTTCTTCAGTACAGGTGACGAATGACGTCATCCTAAGTGTGAGATAGCCAGGACACCAGCTTCTTCAGTACAGGTGACGAATGACGTCATCCTAAGTGTGAGATAGCCAGCACACCAGCTTCTTCAGTACAGGTGACGTATGACGTCATCATAAGTGTGAGATAGCCAGGACACCAGCTTCTTCAGTACAGGTGACGAATGACGTCATCATAAGTGTGAGATAGCCAGGACACCAGCTTCTTCAGTACAGGTGACGAATGACGTCATCATAAGTGTGAGATAGCCAGGACACCAGCTTCTTCAGTACAGGTGACGAATGACGTCATCATAAGTGTGAGATAACCAGGACACCAGCTTCTTCAGTACAGGTGACGTATGACGTCATCATAAGTGTGAGATAGCCAGGACACCAGCTTCTTCAGTACAGGTGACGAATGACGTCATCATAAGTGTGAGATAGCCAGGACACCAGCTTCTTCAGTACAGGTGACGAATGACGTCATCATAAGTGTGAGATAGCCAGGACACCAGCTTCTTCAGTACAGGTGACGAATGACGTCATCATAAGTGTGAGATAGCCAGGACACCAGCTTCTTCAGTACAGGTGACGAATGACGTCATCATAAGTGTGAGATAGCCAGGACACCAGCTTCTTCAGTACAGGTGACGAATGACGTCATCCTAAGTGTGAGATAGCCAGGACACCAGCTTCTTCAGTACAGGTGACGAATGACGTCATCATAAGTGTGAGATAGCCAGGACACCAGCTTCTTCAGTACAGGTGACGAATGACGTCATCATAAGTGTGAGATAGCCAGGACACCTGCTTCTTCAGTACAGGTGACGTATGACGTCATCATAAGTGTGAGATAGCCAGGACACCAGCTTCTTCAGTACAGGTGACGAATGACGTCATCATAAGTGTGAGATAGCCAGGACACCAGCTTCTTCAGTACAGGTGACGAATGACGTCATCATAAGTGTGAGATAGCCAGGACACCAGCTTCTTCAGTACAGGTGACGAATGACGTCATCATAAGTGTGAGATAGCCAGGACACCAGCTTCTTCAGTACAGGTGACGAATGACGTCATCATAAGTGTGAGATAGCCAGGACACCAGCTTCTTCAGTACAGGTGACGAATGACGTCATCATAAGTGTGAGATAGCCAGGACACCAGCTTCTTCAGTACAGGTGACGAATGACGTCATCCTAAGTGTGAGATAGCCAGGACACCAGCTTCTTCAGTACAGGTGACGAATGACGTCATCCTAAGTGTGAGATAGCCAGCACACCAGCTTCTTCAGTACAGGTGACGTATGACGTCATCATAAGTGTGAGATAGCCAGGACACCAGCTTCTTCAGTACAGGTGACGAATGACGTCATCATAAGTGTGAGATAGCCAGGACACCAGCTTCTTCAGTACAGGTGACGAATGACGTCATCATAAGTGTGAGATAGCCAGGACACCAGCTTCTTCAGTACAGGTGACGAATGACGTCATCATAAGTGTGAGATAGCCAGGACACCAGCTTCTTCAGTACAGGTGACGAATGACGTCATCATAAGTGTGAGATAGCCAGGACACCAGCTTCTTCAGTACAGGTGACGAATGACGTCATCATAAGTGTGAGATAGCCAGGACACCAGCTTCTTCAGTACAGGTGACGAATGACGTCATCATAAGTGTGAGATAGCCAGGACACCAGCTTCTTCAGTACAGGTGACGAATGACGTCATCATAAGTGTGAGATAGCCAGGACACCAGCTTCTTCAGTACAGGTGACGAATGACGTCATCCTAAGTGTGAGATAGCCAGGACACCAGCTTCTTCAGTACAGGTGACGAATGACGTCATCCTAAGTGTGAGATAGCCAGCACACCAGCTTCTTCAGTACAGGTGACGTATGACGTCATCCTAAGTGTGAGATAGCCAGGACACCAGCTTCTTCAGTACAGATGACGAATGACGTCATCCTAAGTGTGAGATAGCCAGCACACCAGCTTCTTCAGTACATGTGACGTATGACGTCATCCTAAGTGTGAGATAGCCAGGACACCAGCTTCTTCAGTACAGGTGACGAATGACGTCATCCTAAGTGTGAGATAGCCAGGACACCAGCTTCTTCAGTACAGGTGACGTATGACGTCATCCTAAGTGTGAGATAGCCAGCACACCAGCTTCTTCAGTACATGTGACGTATGACGTCATCCTAAGTGTGAGATAGCCAGGACACCAGCTTCTTCAGTACAGGTGACGTATGACGTCATCCTAAGTGTGAGATAGCCAGCACACCAGCTTCTTCAGTACATGTGACGTATGACGTCATCCTAAGTGTGAGATAGCCAGGACACCAGCTTCTTCAGTACAGGTGACGAATGACGTCATCCTAAGTGTGAGATAGCCAGGACACCAGCTTCTTCAGTACAGGTGACGTATGACGTCATCCTAAGTGTGAGATAGCCAGGACACCAGCTTCTTCAGTACAGGTGACGAATGACGTCATCATAAGTGTGAGATGGCCAGGACACCAGCTTCTTCAGTACAGGTGACGAATGACGTCATCATAAGTGTGAGATAGCCAGGACACCAGCTTCTTCAGTACAGGTTACGAATGACGTCATCATAAGTGTGAGATAGCCAGGACACCAGCTTCTTCAGTACAGGTGACGAATGACGTCATCATAAGTGTGAGATAGCCAGGACACCAGCTTCTTCAGTACAGGTGACGAATGACGTCATCCTAAGTGTGAGATAGCCAGGACACCAGCTTCTTCAGTACAGGTGACGAAAGACGTCATCCTAAGTGTGAGATAGCCAGGACACCAGCTTCTTCAGTACAGGTGACGAACGATGTCATCCTAAGTGTGAGATAGCCAGGACACCAGCTTCTTCAATACATGTGACGTATGACGTCATCCTAAGTGTGAGATAGCCAGGACACCAGCTTCTTCAGTACAGGTGACGAATGACATCATCCTAAGTGTGAGATAGCCAGGACACCAGCTTCTTCAGTACATGTGACGTATGACGTCATCCTAAGTGGGAGATAGCCAGGACACCAGCTTCTTCAGTACAGGTGACGTATGACGTTATCCTAAGTGTGAGATAGCCAGGACACCAGCTTCTTCAGTACAGGTGACGAATGACGTCATCATAAGTGTGAGATAGCCAGGACACCAGCTTCTTCAGTACAGGTGACGAATGACGTCATCCTAAGTGTGAGATAGCCAGGACACCAGCTTCTTCAGTACAGGTGACGAAAGACGTCATCCTAAGTGTGAGATAGCCAGGACACCAGCTTCTTCAGTACAGGTGACGAACGATGTCATCCTAAGTGTGAGATAGCCAGGACACCAGCTTCTTCAATACATGTGACGTATGACGTCATCCTAAGTGTGAGATAGCCAGGACACCAGCTTCTTCAGTACAGGTGACGAATGACATCATCCTAAGTGTGAGATAGCCAGGACACCAGCTTCTTCAGTACATGTGACGTATGACGTCATCCTAAGTGGGAGATAGCCAGGACACCAGCTTCTTCAGTACAGGTGACGTATGACGTTATCCTAAGTGTGAGATAGCCAGGACACCAGCTTCTTCAGTACAGGTGACGAATGATGTCATCCTAAGTGTGAGATAGCCAGGACACCAGCTTCTTCAGTACATGTGACGTATGACGTCATCCTAAGTGTGAGATAGCCAGGACACCAGCTTCTTCAGTACAGGTGACGAATGATGTCATCATAAGTGTGAGATAGCCAGGACACCAGCTTCTTCAGTACAGGTGACGAATGACGTCATCCTAAGTGTGAGATAGCCAGCACACCAGCTTCTTCAGTACAGGTGACGTATGACGTTATCCTAAGTGTGAGATAGCCAGGACACCAGCTTCTTCAGTACAGGTGACGAATGACGTCATCCTAAGTGTGAGATAGCCAGGACACCAGCTTCTTCAGTACAGGTGACGAATGACATCATCCTAAGTGTGAGATAACCAGGACACCAGCTTCTTCAGTACAGGTGACGAATGACGTCATCCTAAGTGTGAGATAGCCAGGACACCAGCTTCTTCAGTACAGGTGACGAATGACGTCATCCTAAGTGTGAGATAGCCAGGACACCAGCTTCTTCAGTACAGGTGACGAATGACGTCATCCTAAGTGTGAGATAGCCAGGACACCAGCTTCTTCAGTACAGGTGACGAATGACGTCATCCTAAGTGTGAGATAGCCAGGACACCAGCTTCTTCAGTACAGGTGACGAATGACGTCATCATAGGTGTGAGATAGCCAGGACACCAGCTTCTTCAGTACAGGTGACGAATGACGTCATCATAAGTGTGAGATAGCCAGGACACCAGCTTCTTCAGTACAGGTGACGAATGACGTCATCATAAGTGTGAGATAGCCAGGACACCAATCGACGACGACGAGGGGAGTTACGAACTATCCCACATGTACGATGATGTCATGTGACCTGTACTGAAGAGGCTGGTGTGTCACATCGACGAAAGCCTCTACAAGGTAAACACTCACACGTTGGATATGTCTAAAAGAACTCATTTACATAGAAATGAACTATCCTGAAGAATGTTGAGCAATACTATGGCCTACTTTCAGGAAACTGTGGGAACGGTTCATTGAGATCTGCTCACAGCACGGCAGTCTATACGGCACGACATGGTCGGACCTGCGGGCGCAACTGGATGATGTCGAGCTGAAGAAGACCTACATCCTCAACCCCCTCGCCCCGGAGTTTGTGCCGACCAAGCACCACCCGTCCCCGCCCTCCCCTAGCATCTCCTCCCTGTCGCTGGAGACACCGTCGATGATGGAACCGCCACCGACGACACAACCACCCCCGCCGGCACCACCACCTTCCCAGACGGTGCCTCCCTGGCTGACGGCGCCGAGACTGAAAGCCCCCTTACCTCCGGGGGCGACTCCCCAAACTCCACAGATGGCTGTGCTGAATGTAAGTGAAGTTTTGTTTTTCTCCCTTTTCTTGGCTGGCCTCAAATCAAGTTTTTTTATTTGTTTTATTTTCATGCCGTCTCCACTACCCCATCTCTCGCTCTCTATGCCTCTTGTGCAATGCCTCCACCAAGGTCCGTCGTGGCCTTCAAATCCTTGAAAACCTAGAATTACATCACTCCCAATTCAAGGCTTTGATATCCTTGAATTCTGGCTTGCAACCTTGAAAAGCCTTGATTATGCCCTGCCTCTGGCCTTTGTTCAGTGGTAGCCAGGGCTTTCCCTGCTGATCTCAGCCTGAGATCCAGGTTGCCTTATCTGCTTATTTTGCATAGTTCATGGCACTGCTGTTGGCTACAGTTGCCCACTGACCTTGGTAGCCTGTGTTCACCAGTAGCCCCACTCTGGCTGGGGAGCTCTTCTGCTGCCCATCTACTTGTATTGCCCAACAGTTGCCCATGGACCCCTTTTTTATAATGCAGGGCTTCCGGTTCATTTAGCAGCTCATGCATCTATAGATCAAGAGGCAGTCAAAGTATTCCACCCAGATCTGTTACTTGTCAGCATTCTGATGTCACTCCATCTTTTGGTCGCGGTCAATGGTCTGGTGCCAGTTCATTCTCGATTAACTAGCCTTGAATTTTCCTTCAATTAGCCTTGAAATAGCCGTTAATTTGGTACCTGTGATGGTGTACGGACCCGGCTCCACCAGTCTGACCTCTGCCTCTCCTAGCTCTATCTATCTCATCACAGCAAATGCAAGTTCTCTTGGCACACAGTGTGAAATGCCTTTTTGAGATCGACAAAACCGAATAATACAACCTTTTTAAATTCTCTCAATAAAGTGTCTGATGGCAAACAATCCATTATCTCCCTTTCCTAAATCCCAGCTGATTCTCTCCAATGTAGCTGTCTACTGTGTGCCTCACCCAGTATCCTTTCCAGCAGTTACAGGGCTTGGCTCAGTGATGTGATGCCTCAGTATCTTCCTGGGTCATGGATGTCCTCTGATATATAATACAATACAGAGACACGTGTAGACATGTACCATACTTGACCGCATTATCACTCATAGGCGATTAGGTTGAGATATTCTAAAAGTGGGGGGTTGGCGGTTATGCTGACAAGGGCGCTAATGTAGATCCGCATTATCGCCCCCTCCCACACAAAAATGATCCGAACAACATAAACTTAAAGCGGGTGTAGGAGATGACAAGTGGACATCCATCAGCGCCAGGTTTTCATAAAGTATGCATACCATATGAACGTAATTGAAATATTGTTGTATTTCTGCATTTTTATCGTCTATATTTTGATAACAAATGTATTCATGTATGTGGCTGAGATGTGGGGTGGGCGGTAATGCGAGCAGGTGGGCGGTTAACCCAAATTTACGGGAAATGGGGGTGGTTGATAATGCGGGTACAGGCAATACCATGGTTAAATACGGTAGTAAATACTAGAAAAGTTTGGTTTTTATCTATATTATTTAAAAAATAAGATGATAGAAAAATAGAACTACGTAGTATTATTCTACACGTTCTATTTATCTGGTCCAATTAACAAGTCCACCCTGTATTTTTAACCATTAAGATGCATATTAATTGAACATCTTTTGCAAATAGATATCGATACTTAACTACTATGTTTCAGATGCTGTTCCCGCGGATCCCGTACGGGGTAGCGCCGCCACAGCAGGGGGCAACATTGCACAGAGGACCGATCCCGTTCCTCAAGTCAGAAATGAGTCCGAAGTCGCCATCTGGTGGCGAGGCCGTGAATCTGGCGAGTCCGCACTTACTGAGTCCAGCAGGTGTTAGCACCAGTATGTCGGGCGGAGCCGGCGACGCCCACGGAGTTCACGGGGACAGGCTTCACGGCATCCCACTGCTCTCTGACCCCGGCTACACCTTACACCAATGGCCGATGATCCCCCCACACATGTGTAAGCCCCCATTTCCTCCTGCACCCCATTTGGCCGCGGGGACGCGGTCCATGGTGCCCCTGCCAGTGGCGCAGTCTCTCATGATGCCCCCTGCGAGGGGTATGCTCCCGAGGGGATGGCCCGCCCCCAATGCGTACATGGGAGCGGCGTTCCCCGGGGTACCAGGGATGACCCCGGGTGCATTCATCCCGGACGTCGGGCACGGGCATCTGAACCCCGCGGGGCTATCTTCCCCTGGCGGGAGGGTGAAGACGACCACCCCCGCCTCCCAGGTGCAGTTCCTGCCGACGGCGTGCAATGTGCAGAGCACTGCATCGCACTCACGGGTGACCTCCGACCCCACGCAGCTCCACCCGCCTTTGCACAGTGTCATGAAGGTCGCACAGACGAACAGCGTCGTCGCCAGCATGTCGCCAACATTCCGTAACCACGACGACCAGCAGGTTGCCAGGATGCAGGGTCATGCGACCGAAGGGCACTGCTCGCCGCTGCTCTGGCACTCGATGCTGCCCAACGGCTTGGACAGTATCTCGCCAGGTGGCGCCACTCGGAGATATGCACTGCACGAGCCGAACGGTGGTGTGCCATCGAACTCGAAGCTGCACATGCTCAACGATCCGCTGCGCGTTGAAACATCCCCCGCCGCCGATATTCCATACTACATGATGAATGAGAAGGAATACCACAGGAATATGTACAGTCAGCCACACCAGAGAGCAGCAGCGACAACAGCGACGAACATGCAGTGGGGCACGAGAGACAATAACCTGTTGTGCGTCCAACGCCCTGCCCCGATGCCACCTGGTGGATGGCAAGCGCAACACCAGGGGCTGCAGCGTCCGCCGGACGAAGCAAACACAGAGGACGACGGTCTGAACGACCTCATCCAGCCGAGCATGGTTGATCACATGGTCCGCTTCATCGAGAGAAGTCTTGATGACACGCCCGCGCCCGAGAACGAGCTTGCTAACATTCACATCGGCCACGGCAGCGTTGCGATGCCAGGTGAGACAACGCCACCTGGTGACAAGGTGCCGCTCTACCTGCGTGGCTCTGGTAAGGGGTCCCAGCAGTCGTACGCGAGCGCTGTGCGTAGTCGGCCCGTCACTGTGAACCAATCGCTGCCAGAGCTTGATCCAGACGACGCAGATCTGACGGCGTCCGAACACGGTGAGCCAGACCCACTCGACCTTCTCAAGAACCTGAACATCAAGGCATCGCCGGGAACGCAGGCTTTCTATCAGTATTTTTCATAGGTGTTTTCTTCACAGCGCAGATTCTCACCCATACGCCGTAGTCACGGTAGATTTTAGCTTTAACTTCGCTCCTTTTTGTTTTTGCTGTACAGTTTTAACACGTCGGTTTCCCTCTCACAATGTAAGTTAGCTGTACATATCGTCACTGCTGAATCTGGCCGCTGTTTGTTTGTTGGCGCCCCCTGGAGGAATGTCCACATCCTTCACTCTTTACATTATTTGCCCTTGAAAAATGTGTAAAATTTAGGCTGTACAAAAATAGCTTGCCATTGCATCTTCCGAAACGCAGGACATCACCTTCCTGTTAGTTCAGTTGTTTCAGTCGGCATCGTAGTAAACAGAACTCTTCTGATATGGAGATTAGAAGGCAGCTGCTAGCTTTTTGTTTACCACGGACATCGGTATCGATGTGGCACAAGGTATTTTAACCATTTAAATTATTTTTTGTTATATTCGCATTACTTTCTGTACAGGATGCGCCGGCCTGGTGCTATTTTGTGCCTCGGTTTTTTTTACTGCCCCTATTTATTCACATGTAGAGAGTGTATAGTTCAATATCTGTAGTACCAGATATTTTTCTACTGGTGATAAATTTTTATGTTCCTGTAATACTGACATTAATTGATAAACGGTACTCGGTTAGTTATCTGTGGGCATTGGCCATTTAATATTGGCGGTAGTAGCAGTAGTAGTAGAAAGATTGTAGTTTGTAACTAGATTTGGATATATTTATTAGGGAGAAAGTTGCAGCTGAACGATGTAACGTGTATAGGCATCTCTGCTTTCCTACTGTCTGTGGATGTTGTCCTTTGAGCGTGGTAGAATTAGTCGTGAATCTTTATCGAGTGTATAAACTTGAACATTTCTATTTATGTCGCACTTGAAGTGTTCTACTGTGTTGTCGATTGATCGCATTCGTATGGAGGAGCAGTGGCAGTTGTGAGAAAGAAATAACTGCAGTAGGGTTTAGTTGATGCCTTCTTAAACAAGACAGTATGACTAACTGTGCATGTCAGCTGATGACTATGAATTCAGCACTTTCTGCCTACTACCTGGTAGGTGATATCCACTGAAGCTTTGTTACAATCATCACGTTGTTTCTTTTCCACATGAGGAAGTCTTTAGCAGAGGGGCAAACAATGATCACTGCAAGTTGCTGTTAAATATCTGACTTTATTATGCTATAACTTTCGATGGTTTAGGGCACTTTAACTGTAAAATAAAAGACAGTGAGTTGTCTTAAACCAACCATTTCCTTTCATGTATTCAAAGCAGTTTCACAGAAAAGACAGAAGTTGCAAAGGCTGTTAGAAGCTCAGCAAAACAAAAAAATTGTTAACTGCTTGAAATCGTTACACTTAGCTTTTACATTATTTGCTCCTGGTGATGTAAATGTGTTAATATTCACTGTTAAATAATAACTATATTATTGTGGTGTATAATGTAATTTTATGATATCAGCAAAATGGAAAAAAGTAAAAGAAAAAAAATATGTAAATGGTGTCAGTTGAAAAATTTGTGAAAAACGAAGTCGTTGATTATTTTGTTGTGTGACTGGTGCTGTTTTAGATTTATTTTCTACACCTTTACTGTAGGCGGCTGAAGGTTTGGTGAAGCGCTGTGAGCGGTACCAAGCTGGTATTGTTATGCCGGCAGTGTCAAGCTAGTATTGTAATGCTGGTGGTGCCATGCTGGCCGTGCCAAGCTGGTATTGTAATGCCAGTGGTATCATGTGGGTGGTATATGCAGCTATGACTTAACTGGAACATTTGGTATGTGTGTGCGCGTGGTCGGTTCATTTACCTAGATCTGCACACAGGATAGCCACCTTGCTGAATGCTTTCCTAATAATGTGTTGTCAATATTAACCATAATTGGACTGGTGAAATGTGTCCGACTGTGTGCCGTGTGGCATTATATTAGCACACATAAATGACCATGGCATTCTAAACGGCACCACTATAAAGCTATGGAAGAATCACAACCTCATGTAACAGCAAAGTCGGGTTCTACCTAAAATTAACCTTATTTGCACTTGCTGACACTGACGCACTGATATTCTTGGCTGCTGTAACACGGCAGTGTTTCTGTTTTTTACAATGCCAACAAAGAAACTGTTGCTTAGTAACTTTTTATATTTTGTAGTATAACCAGCACACATGTTATTTTAGTTTTTTTACCGCCTGAAAGTACAGGGTAATTTACAATAGATACCTGGTACGTTGGTGACACGGACGTAGATTTGTCTTGTAAACAAACGTCAGCTTTGCATAATAACCCGACTAGAGTGTTGTATAATCTGTTCATCCGTAGTGTACGATTGATGAATTATAGTCGACTTTGTGTTATGTGTGTATAAACGTACGTTTGAAGGTGTTCGAAACCCTGCAGCATTGTATTATAGGTGCGTAGTTGAGAGGAGACGTTTAATCCACGGTGACGTGTCCGAGAAAACTGAAAAACCGCAAAAAAATAATAACGTGTACATTTGTAAGCATTCCGTGCTTGTGGTAGAGTAGCTGTGATTGGACTATGGTTGTTGGCGTCGCATGTGCACACACGGTGATGGCGTATTGCACACACGTTGATGGCGTATTGCACACACGTGCGTGTGCCCATGCGTGCCTTCTGACGTCGTGCTGGTGAATTATTAAGCAAAAATGTGTAAAACTAAAAAAATTGGGGTATGTTTACTAGCGTCTGGTCACATAGACATTACTAGTGTTGCCACAGTGTGTATTCATTTTCTAGATTCTAGATGTATGTTTCTCTTGGGTAGAGAGTGTGCGACCAACAGTAGCATTGTTTCTTTGTCGTCTTTTTACAGTGTTTATTCATTCTATAGCGATGGCTACTGAAACTCATTTTCAGATCAAACACCGACTGTACGAATCTCTTTCAGATCCACAAACGGTTACCGCTAATTTGCAATCTTCTTGCGACTTCTTGTAGTGTAATTTTATTAAACCAGTAATTCCAACTGATAGCATAACACAGGTTTGCTATGATGTAGACTTATGTGAATGTTGCTGTGCTTGTCGGAGAGTGAACCAAACATGTGTAATGAGTCTAGTTTACAGGGTTTAATTAACTCAATTTTGATGTCATAATGACTGATTTTTAAGATAAGCCCAAAACGCCAGCAATTTATCTTCTCAAAACAAAACGAGTGTCTTTTAATTCTTGGTGTTTATGTTTTCAGATCACCTGTGTTGTTCTGTAGAAACCTATTCTACTTGACTAAAAGTCCATTGTAAAAATATAACCTATCACGAGGCAGTTTTTAGCGAGTCATGATGATACCAGTAGCCAGCGGAGGGGTGGTCGCATGTGTTCGCAACATCACCAGCAACAACATTACCTATGGATGCATATCACGGGGAAATAAATTGTTACAGTGGCACCACCTATTGAGTGGAACAAGCAGTACATGTTTACACTATTATGGGTATCAGAACCGAGCAGTGTGGTGGATAATGTTTCAACAACGTGTTATGTCAACCGATTGCTATTGGCGGAGGTTTTAAAGTTTTGTGAAGCCACGCTACATATGGTGAGGGTGGTTGGGGGTTTGAACTGATACGAAAAACTGTATTTTGTGTACTTTGTGAGATTGCCCCTGAAAATATGCATTCCTTGATTCTCCCTCTGTTGTATAACCGGTGTTTCTGTAATGCGGAACTAGTTTTGTGTTAATCCCACAGATGTCGCTGTGTGGATGTACAGAAGTGATGCAGATGTGTTATCGAAATAAACCGTTTTGTGTGATGTGCTCGCAATTTGACTATTGACTACATATTTGGGTTGCATGTGAAAGGCTTCAGAGTGAGGCAAATGGCGAAACCTGCAAACTGTTGCATGCGTGACACGTGTATTGTGATTGTTCGTTTCTTTTTTATTTTAATCTCTCGCTCTCAATTATTAACTATACTAATAAATTAATTAGAAGAAGCGTGTGTTCGTTTCAGTGTTTTCATTTGAGGCTTTGAAATTTCTATCGGCAATGTTCCACAGTTCCACAATGAACCAAATAGATGAGTGTAGGACTCAATAATACCCACCCTCCTGAACTTGGTAGTTCATAAGCAGTCCTAGTTGATTGTTATTAGGCATAAGACCACATTAAGGATTCGTCTGCCATTACCCAGTGAAAGAGTGCCCTTGAAAATAGCGTTTTGGTGTAATGTATGAATTTTTTCTAGCACTTTTTCACGGCACGTTTGTCCAGTGAATACTGAATGTACTACTGCATTAGATCTTTCACGTGATAGGAATAAATATACGCTAGTCGCACGCATATTCGCACAGTGGCTATTTTGCAGCACGCACCAATATTTCAAAATCCATCGCCAGATTGGATCCAAATTGGGGGTTTGGGTGGATTTTTCTGAAAAATGAGTTATGAGAATTTAATGAATTTTCCACAGCACTTGTGTCAATGGAGGTTAAATATGCTGTGAAATTTTCAAGAAGATTGTTATAGAAACTGCAGGAAAAGAAGGAAACGTTATAATGGCCACCTATGTAAAATCTAATGTGGTCTTACCCCATTACAAAAGCCAAGCACCCACATCTTTGAATCGACATTACAGGGCCTGTATGTGGCAGAGAGCACTACATACAGATGCAGGGAAAGGTTTCACAAAGATTACATAACTTTGAACAGTTGTTTGCAATGCTATACATTTTTTCTACGATTGTTCAAAGCTACATAAACTGTCCACTAATCAGTTGAGTATAGTTTATGTAACTTTCCACAATCATATAAGATGCACAGCGTTGAGGACAATCATCAAATGTTTCATCAGAATCCTTAAGAGATTTTAAGCCTTTGGGAATTTTGAAAAAAATTTAAGCATTACTTTTGCAAACACAGGTCTAAACTTATTGAAATCCAGTAACCTTTTTGTTATTTGTATTATCTGAGAACATCTGGTAAGTGTACCGTTTTTAATAACATAAATAATGAAGCTATTGAATGACCATAATAATACAGACTAGCTGTTACTCATAAGGTGATCTGTTTGGGTACATGCTTATTTGGCCGAGGAAGTTCTGGAGAATTTTAGAACAAAAGTAATTTTAGAACAAAAACCATTGACAATCCTTCATCCACCCACACCAAAACATTGACTTAAGCTGTGCTACTTCAGTTTATTAGTACTGTTTAGTCAAGATAAGTATACTGTCAAATGTGGATATTGATATAATATAAATGATTGACAACGAACTAGTGTAGCAATGTAGCTATACAGAAGGAGTAATAACATATTTCTGCAGACAACGATGGAAAACACAATGTATTTTACTTTTCATCAACTTTTATTCAGTGCCAGTATGCCTGACAATGTTGGAATGACCACAAGTGTACACTATTTATATAACTGGTCCACATTAATCACCATAAAATGATTACATACATTTCGCTTCTTGCGTGAATACTCTTCAGTTTACAACAAAATATCACAAGTGGGCAAAATATCAACCGCAGAATTTAATAAATGCCCTTGTTTTCAGTATAGTATTGAAATTGTAAATAAAATATACATACAGTTTGTGAAATTGGCTGTCATGGACAATGTCTATGACAGACAGGTGTCAATAAACAGGTATCTGCCATGGATGTATAAAATTGTGTATAGACACTTGTCAGTGATGGACAGGTGTCAATGATTGACAGGTGTCTGTCATGGACATAATGATATCTATGATTAACACGTGTCTGTCCTTGTCAGGTTTTAAATATAGAGCTACATCACAATTTTGTTATAGGTATACGTCAGTTACCGCAATGTAATTAACAAAACTGTAATAACTTACTTCAAATCAATCGTTAACTAGCCTGCAAGCCTGCATACTGCCTATTTATGGACATGCTTTCAGAGCAATTCCCCACGTATCGGTGATTAACTTAATTATGTCGCTGGTGCTTACGATGTCAAACTGACATTTTGTAATATATTAACTTTAGTTTTGAAATCACATAAAATCGAATTGTACCACAAATGTGCATATATGTACAAATATACGTACATACTAACACTTAAACACACAGATCCCACCAACACCCTATCAGACAGAAAACAATGAACATGCATCATATCATACCGTTAACCATAATACTGTTGCACAAACTAGGAAAAGTAATTGGCTTCCTTTGATCACAGTTGCCATAATAATGCATGTCTACTTCACACACATGCATGCAGCACGCACGCACACATACAACTGCACACACTTCGTACAGTGCCTGAACTGTGATAAATGTGCTGCTCTAATTAATCCACAAATCAAATGTGCTCATGAAATCAAACATCGTAAATGTGCACCATAAAAACAAAACAATGTACACAATACTATTAGTAACGACAGTAAATCAACATGAATACAAAATGTGAAAAACGTGCAGATAAAACAAATATTTGAATAAGTTGCTGCCGGCAGTACAAGACGTCATGTAATATATATTCTTTGAATTGTGTTCAGCGATTTGCAAGCAGTATGTGAAAGTGATGCCCAGGTAGTGTAACAATTAATTGTAACTATGAAACACCAACCACTGTTACTCAAACATACATTACAACCTGTCAAATTAAGAACATATTATAATTAGTCTGCAGCAGTCTGCAAATCACACTGAAGCCTGGTATTTTGATCTGTACCGTCTATAGAGAATTGTGGATATGTTTGGCAGCTTGTCACAACATCATTTAATACTATTTCACGTCGTCTCACAACGATTTATTCTTATCCTTCATTATTATTCAATCAATATATACTTACCTATTTACAGGTGCTACACCCGTCAGATTTGAAGTGACGTCTTAGAAAGGTGTCACTCAAGCTGGAATAACAACTGACCGAACAAACAATAAAAATATCACAACCAATCAAAAATCTTACATCATCGCTCGCACGGTTTACATAATCATGGCAACCATGTAACTACGTCACCAACGAGTGTCGTTCAGGCATCGCTTGTGGTGCCTGTATGCAGAGTTGCTGTGGTGTCAACATGTTTAACAGGATCGGTCGTTGCGTATCCCTGGTCGCTGTTACCACTGTCCGTTTCTTTCATGATGCTGCTCGCCACCAGCTCAGTGCTGCTACCTGGTGTTGACGCCACACCACTAAGAAGACCGGAAATCTGTAAAAATACGGTCAAGATTATACAGATTCTGGGTAAAGCTGCTGTGAAGAAATGTATAATGTTCTGTTTAATATTACCATAATGTCAGACTATTATGAATACCTTAATTGTTTTATTCATTTTACTCATTGCCTCTTCTAAATATTTTATTGTACTATTGTAAAGGAACAGAGTATATTTACCTGCACGCAATGGGATGACACACATTGTTTACTTATGTATAAAAGGACAGTGTACATTAATTATGGGACAACACAAGGTATATTTACATATATACATATAAATATACATACGTATGCGTAAAGGGATAATACAAAGTATGCTTACATATATGCATACTATACACATAATTTACATGTGTGTAAAGACACATACAGTATTTATTTGAGTGTAGACAGTATTTATACGTGTAAAGATACACACTGTTTTTACTTGTGTGTAAAGATATACAATGAAACCTCACTATTAAGGTCACCTTTGGGACTGGACAGAAGTGAATATCGAGGTGACCTGAATAGTGAGTTTACCGTATTAGTGGGACTATTTTGTATACTTTACTGTACGTGGAAATAATTTGGAACTATCCGAGGGTGACCTTAATTGCAAGGTGGCTGTATTACCGAGGTGACCGTAAAGCGGGGTTTGACTGTACAGAGTATTTATTTAAGTGTAAAGATACAGGAGCATGCATTACACCTAGCAGTGTACACATTACCCTTGGTGTGCCCGCCGTGGCGTACGTTGGATTCTCAAAGGCAACTGAATCCTCGAACTGATGTCCTGATTGAGCTCTATTCCTGTAACACACAAAATATATCATTTTTATTTACAGGTGTACAATGAATGTCTTTCGATTAATAAAATCTATTTACATAAATATCACTGACTCCTTGTTTACACATCTTAATTTTTTACATTTAAAGGGGCCATGTATAGATTGCGCTATTCCACGGCAGAAGTATTTTGTCGGCCGACGCTTGGCATCTGCGGCTATTTATAGAACAGTCTCGTGCAGGCGATATGTTTGCCATTGTTAGTTCTCAGGAACACAAGAAAAACATGCACTGAATCTAGTGATTGTGTTGTTGATAAGGATTTACTTATTTAGTGTTGTTAGTTTGCAACAGTATATGTCATAAATAAATCCTTATCAACAACACATTCACTGGATGTAGCGCACGCTTGTCTTGTGCTCCCGAGAACTAATGATGGCAAACATATCGCCTGCAGCACACTGTTCTATAAATAGCTGCAGACGCCAAGCGTTGGCCGACAAAATACTTCTGCCGTGGAATAGCTCAATCTATACAGTGCCCCTTTAAACCAATTATTTTAAAACACAACAGTTTGGAACAAACAAAACAGTGAATTCAAAACTACCAAACCACACATAAATTTCTTCAAACAATTAACTGGAGGTTAACATTTACATTTATTATTTTATAAAAACTTAACTGACAGAATTTAAGTAACAGAAATCATCACATTTGAAGAACTTGATAATTGGTTAGAAACATAGTTTCATAATTTTTCAAAAAACTTTTCATCATTTGGAACAATATAGCGCAGCTTACATATATTTTCAACGACCCTTGAAAGACACATTTTCCCACGGCTCCTACTGATACAGATACATTTAACCAAACATTTGTTATTTCATATACAACTTAGAGTTTGTGTTATTCATTTGAAAATTAGGCTTTCTGATCGGGATATGAGAGTCACCTTCTAATGGGCTATTTGATGTTCAAGAATGTCCATGTTAATAACAGATGTACAATGACACTGTCATATCATAGTTGGAAACTAGTGAAATAAACATTCTAGCAATTTTAAATAATTTTACTTCCAACCAAGCTCTTTTAAAAAACAGAATGTAAGACATTTCTAAAATTAAGTTCTTACCTCATATGACAGAAAAGGGCAAAACCAACAACTATGACCATCACCATAACTGCAAATGTCAAACCGATGCCAAGTCCTACTTTTGTGGTACCTACAGCAAGAAAACACGAAATTACAAACACAATATGACAGAATGCCAACTAACAGTCTGTGCCTTACAACACATACAATAAGTCAACTTTTTATCAATATGAAAACAGTTCGTGTATAACTGCACATGTACGCCACATGGAATAAAACAGCCTACAACATGCATCTCTAAAATGGACACCACCTGGACAACTGAAGAGAGACAGACCACTGGGCACCTGGAGAAGAACAACAGAAGAGGAAATGACGCTGGCAGGGAAGACTTGGCATGAACTGAACTGGCTCGTCCAAGACCATTCTGAACTTTACTTACTCTAAATTAGGCCTGTTTGTTCAATGGGAGCATAGGCCATCAACCAACTGTTGTCGGTTCAATGCCATTTTCTCAATTTCTTTCCAGGTTTTCCCCCCATCTGCTTTCTTTCATTTTCTGTGTCTCTGCCAGGCCTTCCTCTTCTTCTCTTCCCTGGGGTGTTCCATGTAACTGCTTGTCATGTGATGTTTGTTGCAGGTTTCCTCAGTGTATGTCCTATCCACCTCCATTTTCTCTTCTTTATTTTGTTTACAATGGTAGTTGGGTACCTTGTCTGACCACTTTAGATGTATGATTCTGCGCAGACATTTGTTGATGAAGGTCTGTAAGCTTTTTAGTGTTTTCTGTGTAATTCGCCATGTCTCTGAGCCACAGAGTAACACTGACTTGACATTTGAGTTGAATATCCTCAATTTGGTGTTAAGTGCTTGATTTGTTTTGCAAATGTTTCTCAAAATAATAAGTGCCATTCTAGGTTTTTGTATCCTTGTTTGACGTCTTCTTCTGTGCCTCCACTCTTGTTAATTATGCTTCCCAGGTATGTGAAGGCGTGCGCAGTTTCTTCCAGTGGCTCCCCTCCTAATATGACTGGGCTGTTATTCTTTGTGTTGGCTTTATGATCTTTGTCTTACTTCTGTTGATGTTGAGTTCTACCTGTGTTGACCCTGTATTTAAAAGCTATGTTTTTCCTGCATCTATTGGTGACTGTGGGACAGGAGTGCGAGGTCATCTGTTGGTGACTGTGGGACAGGAGTGTGAGGTCATCTGTTGGTGACTCTGGGACAGGAGTGCGAGGTCATCTGTTGGTGACTGTAGGACAGGAGTGCGAGGTCATCTGTTGGTGACTGTGGGACAGGAGTGCGAGGTCATCTGTTGGTGACTGTGGGACAGGAGTGCTAGGTCATCTGTTGGTGACTGTGGGACAGGAGTGCGAGGTCATCTGTTGGTGACTGTGGGACAGGAGTGCGAGGTCATCTATTGGTGACTGTGGGACAGGAGTGCGAGGTCATCTGTTGGTGACTGTGGGACAGGAGTGCGAGGTCATCTGTTGGTGACTGTGGGACAGGAGTGTGAGGTCATCTGTTGGTGACTGTGGGACAGGAGTGCGAGGTCATCTGTTGGTGACTGTGGGACAGGAGTGCGAGGTCATCTGTTGGTGACTGTGGGACAGGAGTGCGAGGTCATCTGTTGGTGACTGTGGGACAGGAGTGCGAGGTCATCTGTTGGTGACTGTGGGACAGGAGTGCGAGGTCATCTGTTGGTGACTGTGGGACAGGAGTGCGAGGTCATCTGTTGGTGACTGTGGGACAGGAGTGCGAGGTCATCTGTTGGTGACTGTGGGACAGGAGTGTGAGGTCATCTGTTGGTGACTGTGGGACAGGAGTGTGAGGTCATTTGCAAAGTCCAGGTCCTCCAAGACCATTCTGGCTTGACGACATTTGTTGATGCTTTATGCTCCTGTGAGAGTGACAAGGAGAGGTAAGGTAAGGATGAAACAGCAATCAAACTTGAATCACTTCTGAAGTTTCAGTAAAACATATATTATTTCTCATTAATTGCAGCAAAAAAAACTACAGAACTAAAGTCATATGAACACACAAAATATGTTTTGAGTGAGAATATTATTATGCATTTGTTTAACATTAGTTCTAATCTAGTCATTTCCTATGACAATAACAGTTCTGGTTCCACCTAGATCCTTGCATTTTAATGAGTGAAATAGTCTTTACTTCTTACCTCCAAAATGTTGTTCAAAGTAACCACCCGTACCTGAAAAGGTCAACAAGTTACTGTAGGATCACAGTTAAAACAATAATTTGTTAATGTATTTATTGCCCCACTAAGGGATCATTTCAGAACATTGATGTCTGATATCAAACAAAATGACCTTAGCACCCACACCAACACGCCTCAGATGAAAGTTTGCAAACAGTGCTACGATGATACCAATATATTAACAGTATCTGTCCAAAATGTAAAATATAGATGTCCACCATAAATTTGTATGAAGCCTCAGATGAACTGGAGAATTCCTCCTTTAACTACCTGCCATAATGTACAACAATCTATAGGGACAACTAGTTGTAACTTTGAATAGCAACCACAAGTTGTTATCATAAACAATGTCCCTGTGACAGTAACCAGGGGTGTAGCGAAACATTAAACTATCTCGCAATAAAAAACGGTACAGTACTATCAACACTAAACTTAACTTTTGATAGTCATCATCAAGAGTACACTGAACAATTAATACCGGGTAGTAATGATAGTTGGCAAAACAAATTGGCATGACTACTTGTGCTACAGCAATAGTGTTTATGAACATGCTTTTTCAATGTCATTTTATCGTTTTACATTTTAATCGACCTAACATCAACAATTGTTGACCATAGCAGCGTTATTCACAGTCACCATTTTCACTTAAATGCCTCCAAGGCAACATGATGGTGCCACCCAGATTACAGTTTTGGACAGCTTTTCTGGCTATTCAATATTCCGTGATACTATCATGATACTATTACGATAGTTATGAAACTATCGCTCGCAGTAGTATTACAATAGTAAGAACATTATCACAACTGTAAAACTATCTTCTATAGTGAGTTCTAGAAACCATTAGCAATGTTGTTCTACACCATTTAAGTTTGACATCTCAAATGCGTGACCTACCTTCTGTTGTCACGGTGATGACCTCTGAACTAGGACTGATGAAGTGTGATGACTGAGCTCGTACGTAGATCGTGTAAGTGGTCTGTGAGGTCAGATCGTCCAGTTTGTATGTCAAGACGTCCGAGATGTTCTCCTGCCACACAAATGGTCAGTTTCGTTTCAGTGTTCATTTTACAAGTTGACATCAATCGAAAACGTACATGTTGCCACAAATCTAGAATACACTCTACGTTTCCTTCAAGAACAATTTATGTCTTCTAATCTTCTTCTTCCATTATACGACCAATATCACATTGTTGATGATTCTGTTTAAGTGTTTTTGAGAATGAGACCTCCGCTCAGTGGATCCACGACACGTTTTGTTCATTTCCCTACGTGGGATCTTTTATTTCCCCTGGCATAGACACCAGGTATATCATAGAAGGGATCAACAGCTTGTAGTGTCTCTTCTGAAAGACAGGCAATGTAGGGTAAACAAAGTTGCCCAAGTTTCAACACAGAGGCCGAACTAGTACCAAACAGCTCGACCACTGCGCCCCATTAATGTTGAATCTGTGTGAAACGTACTAATAAAACTTGAAGTAGGAAATATAAACCCATTTCAATACCATTCCCCTACTTCTTAACACCTCATATATAAGACACCATTTCTAGTCTCAATTATGCAGTCATCTTTTGTCAGGATACAACTTAATGATATTATATTTAGGTTTGGTTTAACAGGCAGTTGCTAATGCATTTTGTCACACAAAACAGATTTTTAGAATGCCTGCACTTGTCAGTGTCGTCTGCTCTAAAATGGATGTAGAAATGCTACGGCTACTAGTAATAATTTCACACCGCTAACCATGAAAAGTCGGCTGCAGTTTTTAAATACTCAGTTGATAAACCAGACTTTAAAAATATCAGGTGATTTATTTAATTTTGAAACATCTGATATGCAAGGTCTCACACGGCAATTTGCCAGAACTATCTGATAGAGGGTGCCACATGTAATTTCAAGGGCGATGGGTTCAACACTACTCACTGTATGATGTGCATGGGCCCCCGACATTGCATAGGTAATGAGATAGCCAAGGACCGCCCCTGGGTTTTTGACTGGTTTATCCCACGTCAGACGCATGGACACGCCATCTAGCACGTGGCCAGTAAAGTTTCTCGGGGCAGACAGCATCAATTCTGAAACAGAATTTTTAAAATAAGTCTTGACGTCTTTCACCTTTGTGCTCACTTCAATATGACAACACAATTACCATTGAAACTATACAACGGTGAACCATCAAGTTCCTGACTTTATGACGCGAGTAGTTTGATCTAACTAAGGTTTTCATGCATATTATTACGATCTGTTCTTCATTTATTAATTTATCTAAATGGTAGAATAAATAGTTTGAAAGTATACTCTCTGCAATACTGCCTTTACTAAGCCCAAAACAGTCGGAATATTACACATAAAATGATAAAATTGTACAGAAAACACTCAAATAGTAATGCACAACTAGAGCGGTGAGAGGTGGGGCTAATCACAATAATTAGAGCGATAGCAGGTGGGGCTAACCACAGTAACTAAAGTGGTGACAGGTGGGACTAACCACAGTAACTAGAGCAGTGACAGGTGGGGCTAACCACAATAACTAGAGGGGTGACAAGTGGGGCTAACCACAATAACTAAAGCGGTGACAGGTGGGGCTAACCACAGTAACTAGAGCAGTGACAGGTGGGGCTAACCACAATAACTAGAGGGGTGACAGGTGGGGCTAACCACAGTAACTAAAGCGGTGTCAGGTGGGGCTAACCACAGTAACTAGAGCAGTGATAGGTGGGGGCTAACCACAATAACTAGAGCGGTGACAGGTGGGGCTAACCACAATAGATAGAGCGGTGACAGGTGGGGCTAACCACAATAGCTAGAGCGGTGACAGGTGGGGCTAACCACAAGTGCTTGGAACTGGTATTTTATGTTGGGCAGCACGTCTGGTTATCAAGGCCACAAGTGGGGCAAAGTATGAATGACTCAGTGAACTTCACGCTAAAACTACTATCCCTTCCTGGGGTTGTACATCAACCCAGGAATGTTTCGCAGTCAATATGTAAAGGTTCTAGTAGTAGTAGTAACATAACAAACATAAATAGGATACAGACAGATAGATGGATGGACGGACGGATGGACGGACGGACGGACCGACAAACAAACAGACAGACAGACACAGACGATAGGACAGACAAACAGACAGACAAGTAGATGGTCAGACAGACAGAAAGGCAGATAGACACGCAGGTAGACAGGCGCACACACACACACACTATGAGGATGACTAGCCACCTACATAGAAATAACAGTTTACCCAAGGTTTTGATAACAAAGGTGTCAGAGGGGCCACTGTTGCCATGGTGATTGCCTGAGGTCACGTTGATGTAGTACCGCGTGTAGCCATGGATTCGAGTGAGGTTCACCTGTCTCGTTTGTGGACCCTGAAACCACAACATCTGCAATGGTGAATTGTACATTTCCTTTGGCCTTTATGTTAAAAGGAATAAAAACCTGCAACGTTTACGTGCAACAACAGGTCCTTTTAATGCATTCATAGCATGTTTACAAGGATAGGTTTTGGGTCGAAATGAGAGTCAGTTACTGTGTGGTATTCCAATGTAATACAAACACTAGTGATGATAGAGGAACAAGCAGTTATCTTACTGTTCCACAAGATGAAGAATCACATTTTTTGTTTAATGAAGGCAGATCCATGAGTGAGTGAACTTCTAGTACAAGCCGAAGAACATTTGATTTGGTTCGTTTTGAGAAGAACTTTCGATTGCGACCCACTGAGAATAATCTACATCAGAAAAAGTACAAAAACTTTTCCTGCCCGCTTCAGGCTCAGCCTTCATTTTTTCAACAAAATTTATTTGTGTGGAACCATATGATAACTGCTTGGTCCCCTAGCATGACTACCATAATGACCATATATATTGGGACACTGTTTGTTTTCGGGCACCCTAAAAATCTATACTTTTTTACCTCTACAAAATTTGTCAACGCTATACTAACTACACCTGTCAAATCCAGTTTACTGTCGTCCACGGAAGCCCTGGACCCAGGGTCCAGGACTCAGCTCAAACAGTCAATGTGACAATGACGTGTTTAGAGCACCCACTTTAACCCAGTTTCCTGTGTTCCGAGCCCGTGCTGCGTACAACACGTACAGCCCAGTGCCTGGGGAATTCTGTACTATACTGGAAGTGGTTACTACTTTGTGACTTCTGCCAACTGTCAAGGTGCTTGGTAGCAAGCACATCAAAGGGATGGCTCTTGTGCAACACCCAAAAAGTTACATTGTGTTAATTACAGCTGTCAAAGTGTTGCCAGGTACTAAGTGTTTACGTCTGCTGGCGAGAGCGCCTAGCATGGGAAAGGGAGACCACAGGTGACTGACTGGTCAGTAATCTTTCATTGAGGGTCTATATTTACAACACAGTTTGAGCAGGAAACATTTAACCCATCCTCGTGCACCAGGGGTCGCTGCTGCTGATTACATCAGTGCCAGCCAACAGTACCGCAACTGCAGCAGTACCCCCGGCTGATCGCTTTGTGAAACTCTGAATTTAAGCTCAGCCTATGAAATCGCTCACTAGATCAGTGGTTGTCGGCAGGTCAGGTGGTCATGATAAAACTAATTTCAACCAACCGTGGCTCGTGTTACATGCAATGTTTAGGAAGTAGAAGCAATTACTCGAATACACAATACCGCCCAGCTGCTCGTGCTAATGGGCGAATGGGTCATTATATATTGGGATTCCCAGAAGTCATTTATCCGTCTTCAAATTGGGGTGGGTATTTGCGCTGTTCTCACGGGTGATGCAGTCGCGACTGGTGAAGTCAATTACTAGTTTGACTCAGCTAACTACCGCACTTCGCATAGGAGATCTACCAGGGCTAGTTATGCATGGTAAACAGCCGTGGCTTGCAAGAATGATTTAACCAGCTGATCTTCTATGGTAAATCCATAGCAGCCAGACGGGACTAACTGTTGGGGCTGTACAGATAATTATAAAATCATATAAAAAGAAAACTGCTGAACTGCTGATTATTGTTTCTATATTTGCACTACTTTCTCTACAACCCTTCTCCATTCTCCTCGGTCTTTTGCTCTTTTCCACCATTCCCCTTTCCATCCCTCCAGGTCACTCTTCACGCAATCTTCCCACCTCAGTCTCGGTCGCCCTCGTCTTCTTTTTCTCTCCACTCTCCGGGCATCTGCTTTCTTTGCCTTTCGTTCTTCTCCCATTCGCTCCACATGTCCTGCCCAGTTCAACCGACTTCTTACCCCCGTAATTCTCCTGACCCAGTTGTTTTCGCACATTTGTACCCTCTCCTGTTGTTTCTCTGTCATTTCTATAGTATCTAGTCCATATAGGTAGGCTGGTGTCACACATGTGCATCATACCTTTGCCTTGAGTTTTCGCGATATATGCCTGTCTCCCATCACACCTACTTTCCTCCATGCATTCGCCCCTGCTTGTATTCTCCTGCGAATTTCTGTCTCTGAGGAGCCATCCCCACATATCCCTCCACCCAGGTATACAAAACTGTCTCTTTGTTTTAGTTTCTTCCCCTCCAGGTGTATTTCCAGTTCTTTGCTTTGTTGCCCAACCCACAGCACCTCTGTCTTCTCCAGATTCACTTTCAGTCTGTATATGCTGAAGATATCCTTCCACTCTATCAGTTGTTCGTGTAAGTCCCTTTCCCCGTCCGCTACCACCGCTAGATCATCTGCATACAGTAGTTTCTGGAGAATATCTTTCGTACTGGTCTTTCTACTTATCAGTTCCATCCCTGCAATAAACAGTAGTAGGCTCAGGGCAACATTCACTTTGAATTCTTCCGAGATTGCAGGTCCACACACCACTCTGCCCTTCGTTTCTTCATATGTCCCTTCCACCATCCTGACCTCTGCCTCTGGGATCCCCATCCATCTGAGTGTTGCCTTTCTCAGTACCGTGTCATAAACTTTCTCCAGGTCTATAAAACCCACAGCCATACTCTCCTGTCCCTCCAACTTCTTTTCGATCAGTTGTCTCAGCACAAACATTCCATCAGCTGTACCTCTTCCTCTTCTGAAGCCCTGTTGTTCTTCTCCAATTTCTCCTTCCACTATTGTTATTATCCTTCCATCCAGGGTTCTCTCCAACATCTTCAGCATGTGGCTCAGCAACGTGTTGCCTCTGTATTTCCCTGTGTCATGCACGTCTCCCTTTCTTTTCCATATCGGAACTACACTGTATTATCCATGTTCTCCACTCCTCTGGGATCTTTCCCTCTCTCATGCATGTATTCAACAATCTTTTTGTCCACCAGATTCCGATGCATTTGGCTACCACCAGCATTTCCACTCGTACTTCATCAATACCAGTTGCCAAAACAACATACTATGCTATGCGAATGAGTTAAAAACATTTAAGGACGACTCTAAAAAACTTGGAAATTACTTAGAACCATGATTGGGAAAAACAACGATAAATCAGGCATTTCGTCACACTTTAAATATAATAAAGATATAATTAAGGACCCTCATCAAATTTCAAATATATTCTGTAATGTTTTTACTAATGTTGGTTCAAACCATGCAAATGCAATCCCTCAACCTAAAGAGCAATTTACTAAATATCTTCAGAATTGTCCTAAACAAAATCCAGGAAGTCTCTTCATGAGTTCGACCGATGTAAATGAAATCAGGCAAATTATAATGTCTCTCCACCCTAAGACCAGTTCTGGATGTGACAATTTTAGTCCCTGTCTCGATTATTTGGTGAGCAAATAGCCTTACCAATAACTATTTAAATAAATAAATCAATAGGAGAGGGAATAGTGCCTGACAAAATAAAAATAGCAAAAATTATACCTGTTTATAAGTCTAGAGCTACTGATGACTTTTCTAATTATAAACCAATATTTTTGTTACCTTCAATTTCTAAAATACTGGGAAAAGTTGTATATAGAAGAACTTATGATTTTATACAGAAAAACAATATATTGAACAATAACCAATATGGTTTTCATGAGAACCATTCAACAACCAATGCTATTACCGTTTTTACTAGTGACGTTATGAATGCACTAGAAAAAAAGGACTCGGTCCTTGCTGTTTTTCTGGATCTAAGTAAAGCATTCGATACTATCAACCACCAAATCCTATTACACAAACTTGAATATTACGGTATAAGGGGTACTCCACTCAAATGGTTTAAGAGTTACCTTTCAAACAGGAAACAGTATGTTAAGCACAGTTTTAGTGACTCACTTCAGCAGGATGTCAGACACGGTGTCCCACAGGGGTCTATCCTCGGTCCGCTTTTGTTTATATTATATATTAATGACCTTCCATTCTGTGTAAATATGTGCAAAACAATATTGTTTGCTGATGACACTACTATATACAAAACTGGAAAACAAATAAATGAAATATATAAAGATATGAATAACGAACTTGAAATATTAGCTGACTGGTTTCGTGCCAATAAACTATCTTTAAACATTTCTAAGACAAAATACATGTTATTTTCTAGATCTCGTCCTCCTCAGAACGAAGAATTATTATCAACGATAGCTAATAACATAATTCAGCGAACAAAATGTATAACATTTCTAGGCCTTCATATAGACGACAGACTTGATTGGCATGAACATATAAATGCATACAAAACAAGCTAACTAGTGCTTTATACATAATTAATAAAGTTAACTGCTATCTTCCAGTAGCTAAACTTAAAACAATTTATTACACTTTAGTTTACCATTACTTGACATACGGAATCATTTTGTGGGGATCCACATAAAAAACACATATCGAAAAAGTATTCATTATGCAAAAAAAATAGTTTGTTCCATTCTTAAAACAAACTATTGGGATCATTCACATCCCCTCTTTACATGTTTAAATCTAATAAAATTGCATATTTATGAAATAGAAGTTTGAAAATTTATGTATAATTATGTTCACGGGAGTCTGCCACATTCATTATCGGATATTTTTACATTTACCTATGACAAAACAAACATGTAATATACATCCTATTATCAGTTCTACTTAAAGATCTTCGAACAGTTTGCTATGTAAAGGTCCGATGATCTGGAATACAATTCCAACCGTTATACAAAATAAACCCAATTTAAATACTTTTATATTATTATTAAAGGCAAATGTTGTAAGGGGGTATGGTGTTCTAGTTTAATTTCATTCCACCCCGAAACGTCTGACATATGTGTTTCATATCAAGTTATTCTACTCAGGTAATATACCACTGCTGAAGCTTGGCATAACCACATGTTTTTTTTCCGCAAGACTACTTATGTGAACATTTATCATCTAATATTAATGTTATTAAATTTATATATATGTTCTATTGATTACAGCAACGTAACCAACACACTACATGTGAAATCATTGTTAATAATAGTTATTTTGAGGATGACGGTGACTAGTTTACTTAATCGTTATCATCTTATAATGGAATAATTAAAACAAACTGGTTACAGCCTTAATTGGCTCCGCTGTCAACTTGGAATTGTATATCATTTTGTCAATGGTTTTACGGATTGTTTATATTTGTATGTATAATTTATACAATTCCAAATAAAAACTACTACTACTACTGCTGCTGCAGCGCTGCCCTGGCTGACCTCCAGTGCGGTTTCTTTTTGGTAGTTTCCTTCTCCTAGGTGGACTGTCTGTCAAGATTTATGAGCTCCATCTGCCCAGGTTTTTGGTCAGGGTTTTCCTTCCCTTAGATCTGCACGGTAGTATCTACCCAACTATGGGTTGGAATAGTGAATGTTGGGACATGTCCACCCTAGGTGGGCCCAGCACACCCACCTCTGGGGCCCCAACCTGCTCTGAGATCCCTAGCACATTTGCCTAGGGCCACAAGGTGCCCAGTATCCGCAGTGTACCCCAAGGAGGTTATGCTAGAGTCTTGTCTATGGAGAGGCTATGTACCCGGGGTCGGTTTCATGAAGCGTACTTAAAGTTACGCAATTACTTAGCGTCACGTGTTTGCGTAAACTCCTATGCTTGCAAATATTTAAAAAATCACATCATTTACTAAGACAGTCTTAGCGTTAAGAACGTTCTTAGCCGCTTCATGAAACTGGCCCCAGTAGGGGAGACTTACATACTCGGCCCCCTTTTCACTCCAAGGAGCTACCTGGCGGCTGTAGCTGAAAGCGAGAGTATGAAGCTCAAACTACATACTACACACTACACTACAGCACTTGGCGCATCACACAGACCTGTGTTTACACACCACACCACACTGCTCCTGTGGTTAAATATGGTACAAGCTGTCACTCAATAAATAGTCTTTGAAAAAGTGTGGGAAACTGCTACCAAACAGACCAAACATTTCACATGGCTGAGGATGTAATCCCTATATAAAACATTTGTTTCACGAGATATAGGGCCATTCATCCACTCAAAATATAGCTAGTAGCAGGATAATAGACAAGGTAACCATGGTGAAGTTACAAAGCCAGGTTAACACCAGGGTAATAAAACGGGGTTGACATGACGTCAGGATTTGTTCGTGTCCCTAAGTATTGGGACAGTGAATCTAAGAATAAATTTTATGTACCGTATGTTTTCGGACAGCTGAAAATGTAACTATTTTAAGTGTCCCAACACATACGATCATTACGGTAATGTTTGTGCTACATCGGAACACTATACAACAACTCATTCTGACTCTCGTTTCCACCCAAAAACTATCCTTATAAACATGCTATGAATGCATCGAAATGGCCGGTTCATTAAATGTCAACTTTCCACAGGAATGGTGACACAGACGGGTTTAAAATCGGATTTATGCTATAAACATATTTTTTGTATATTTTTCATGTTGCCAAATGTTACATACAATGTTATACTTTGTGTACATATAAAAAATTGAATTTAGCTACTAGTGTCTTGTTTTTACTTCCTTTAAGTAATGTGGATTTATTGTAATAAATATGATTGTTATATAGGGTAACATCATTGTTTGACAAGAAATTAGCAAACGCAAATTACATGGGAAAATCAGACGTTTGATCCCAAAGCTATATGAGGAAATCCAAGATAACAAGACAATCGTTTGGTAGAAGAAAACGTGTAAATGGAACTTCAAATTATAAATAAAACAATGTTGGCTTAGTAGTATCCTTTGTTTGTTACCCTCTACAGTTCACACAACACTAGAAAAGGTCATAAATAACAAATTTAATGTTGGCTAAAAAACATGGCAGAAGTTAAAACAATTTAAAATGTGAAAAAATGAAGTCCCACCAACAAACTGATTGATGTCATGTTGTGCCAGTAGGTGGCGATACTTACAACTTTGACTTGCAGGGTCGATCCAACGGCCGCCCTTCTATAGTTGACATTGTAGAATGTGACCTTGTCCCAGTTTTTGGCCGGGGGGTCCCAACTCACTGTGATGTAGCCATGTGACTGAAGCGCGCTCACATTCTGAGGTGGACTTGGCAGGTTTTCTGTTGGGAGGGTAAAGGTCAAAGGTTGGATGTCTGTTCTGTTACACGGAATCAGCAATTTTGATAACGCTGTACTAAAATTTATAAAATACTTTATTGCAAGACAACTTTGTATGTGCATATGAATGTGCCACGATCTAATGAACAGACCGGTCCGAGATATATAGCACAATAACAAGTTTAGTAATAACAAAATCTTACAGAGTTTATTAAAAGAGTATTTATGTTTGACATAAATATCGCAGGCCTTCCAGATCTACAAAACATTTAATAGGAGACTATTTCATTGTGCCAAATTGTCGTGTAATGTAGTTGGAGATTATTTTATTGTGACAACATACAGTGAGAGATGATTTTGCTGTGACAACATGTAGTGGAAGACTATTTCACTATAACAACATGTAGTGGGAGACTATTTCACTGTGACAACATGTAGTGGGAGACTATTTCACTGTGACAACATGTAAAAGGTAAAGTAAAGGTAAGTTCTTATATAGCGCAGTATCCTGTCCTTAGGACTGTTCAAAGCGCTTTACACTTTACTCCCTGGCAGACCTGTTCAATCGAACACCATCTCGACTTCTCTGGGAAGCATTCAGCCACGCTGCAATTAATGCGCGAAGACTATTCGTACATAAATATCCACTGTCTATAGCCAGGTACTCATTCATACAGCTGAGTGAACTGGAGCAACGTATAGTGAACGAACTTGCCCAAAGTTCGACACCGCCGCACAGGATTCGAACCCGGGTTCTCTCGGTTGAGAGTCCGAAGCTCTAGCCACTGTACCACGGCGCTACATGTAGAGGGAGACTATTTCTGAGACACCTACTAGTGTCCTCCTCCATGCAGCTACTAATGGCTGAGATGTGGGCAATGCAGGGGATGTGGTCATTGGTCAAGGCTTGGACGTTGCCCGCACACACAGCCAGACACTTCGCTGGAACACTGTTGTTACGGCAACACTGGCTGTGATCCTTGCCGTCTGCAACATAAACATTGATACTTGATCATCTCGACCTTCTAGGCAGTATATCCCTGTTTATCAAACTTCATTGCATTTATTTATCCTATTTTATTACTATAGGATTTATTAAGGCATTCTAAAATTTCCAATATTAATTAAAATACCGTATTACACTGATGGCATCCATCACTTTCTGAAAAAGTATTCTAAGATCTTACAGGAATATAACTGTGTGTGTAAAAAAAATGGGCCAAGTGGCCCTGAAGGCCTTTGGACTAATATGTCTATATGTGACCCCGGCTGACCAAATGAGTGATAAGTCGGAAAAATTGTAACATTGTTTTCTTACATCCTTGTAAAGGTTTGGTAGGGTGCTATACACGGTTTCAAAAAATATGACTGCTACAAAAATTGGCAATGTTATGGAGCATTGAACATGGTAGGGATCAAAAAGTGAAAATGAAGAAAACGGCTGTTGAAGTTTTACATTATATATGCAACTGGATTGCATGGAAATATTACATGCACAACATTCAAATGTGGCACACAGATTGTAATATGTATGTTATGTTGCAATGATCCACTTGAAGTACAAATGTGCTGCTCCAAAGACTTATCAAGTTATGCCAGATTATGTCTTCATGTGTAAAACTAAGAGGACAGATTATTTGAGAGCAAAAGGTAGACTGTTTACCCAGAATGCTGGGCATTCTGTTGCATGATATCCATGTCAACTCAGTTCAATCCGCCAGCTATTGGCTGTGGTTTTGGAAGCCATTTTGGATCGCCTTGGTGGCGATGGCGGTGGTTTGAACCAATACGAAATGTGTTATGAAAATTTTTACTTTGCAAACTTATGACACAACTGCAGTAATTTATTCTTGCTGCAGTACAAGGTGACGACTAAACCACCACCTGCAACAGTGTTATTTACATTTTGGGACTTCACAAACGTATTCAGATCACCTTCCTAGGCTCACAGCTCAGTATCTAATAGCACTTTTTTCTCCCGATTCTTGACACGCCGTCTACGCTCCGATAAGTTACTCTATAAACAACACACTCCCCGCACTAAAATCTATGAATGAGCATTCTCTTGTACAGCTCCAAAAGCATGGAATAAACTGCCCCTCATAACAGTTTGCAAATGCGCGTGTGTTGAACATTTAAAAGTGGCAGTCATAACCCATCTTATTCAAAATTATTTTAAAGATTCTATAGTATGTTCACAATTACCTTCTTAATGAATTATAATTTTTTTATTTTAATTAATTTAATATTCTAATTCTTCTATCACTAATGTTATTATTATTCACAATAGTTCTTACACATGAATTTATTTATTTTTAAAGACAATATAGTGGACTGTAAGTAGTAGTAATAATTGCATATTTTATAAGGTTTTATCATATTTATTTGTAATGTCTATACTCTGCCCCACTGTACACCATCCCAGACCAATGATCTGGATTAGGCGTTATATAAGAAATGTATTTATTTGTTATTATTATGTGCTGAGCAAGGATGAAATCCATGGTTGACCCACAAGAACCTCTACTGGCAACTGCCAAGCGAAGAAAACTTGCATGGTTTGGACATGAAACATGACATGACAGCCTCCCGAAAACGATTCTTCAGGGAACCGTGGAGGGCAGACGCTGTCGCAGACAAGGAGTGGACAGCCCTCTCCGTGCCAGAGCTCCTCGCCATAGCCATTGACAGACAAGAACGACGAAATATTGCAGCAGCAGTATCGTTTATGTTCCCCTGATGACCAAGCTGGTCAAGGGACTAAGTAGTAAGTAAAATACATGTAGCAGGAGAAGACACGGTACCTGCGCCACACAGTATGATGGCCGGGAGATCAGACAAACACACGAAGGGGTTGCCCAGGGATGAGATGAGGGCACTCAGGTCTACGTCAAAGCTACACGCCACGCGACACTTGACCGACACGCCATGCGCCTCACAGCATTCTGGGTAAACAAACATAACAGAAATTCAGTGCATGTGTATGTATGTATATATATATATACATACATATATAAATGTATATACATATGCATGTTTTGTATGGATAGGTGCGTAGGTATGTGTATATGTACATGTATATATGTGTATATGCGTGTGTATAGGTAAACACATTTATGTATGTACTGATATGTATATTTTTGTTGTTTCTACTACTAGTAGTTTAATGTGAAAAATTTAATTTATTTTTGCAAGGGTGTCCTCACGATAGCGACCAGTCTGGTCTTAGTGATGGTCTTCCCGACCAATGTCTGTTGTTAAATTTATGACATGTTCTCCTATAAAAATACTTTAATTTTGCATCTGTACTCTGTCTTATTGTTTACATTTTGATCAAAATAAATGCACCTCTCCCTCTCCCTCTCCCTCTCCCTCTCCCTCTCCCTCTCCCTCTCCCTCTCCCTCTCCCTCTCCGTCTCCCTCTCAGTCTCTCTCTCCACCTCTGCCTCCCTCTCCGCCTCAGCCTCCCTCTCCTTCTCCCTCTCCATCTCCCTCTCCGTCTCCCTCTCCGTCTGCTTCTCCCTCTCCATCTCCCTCTCCCTCTCCATATCCCTCTCCGTCTCCCTCTCCATCTGCTTCTCCCTCTCCATCTTCCTCTCCCTCTCCGTCTCCCTCTCCCTCTCCATCTCCCTCTCCGTGGATGAGTCCATCAACAGACAATAGTCATTATGAAAAGATTAAGAAAATACTAATGATGTTAAGGAGGCTGCCCCATGTAGACTGCGCACATTTTCTGCACATGTCTTTTGCTGTTTGGTGGCGCACTATTTAGTGTTTTTTATTTTTCAATTAATAATACTGTATTTCTTTAGTGCTAATTCCCGCATAGCGGATTGATGCGCTGTATACGTGATAAAAAAGATGTATATTAATATATTAAAAACTAAACACTGGTTTTAAGACATATAATACTGAACATTAAAATAGAAACACTAATTTTAAGACAAATAATACTAAAATTATAAAATAATGTCCGTCACGACGAAACAATTTAAATTAATTAAAATGTCTAATAAAAAGATGAGTCTTTAAAGACTTTCTAAACCTATTCATTGTCCCTGCTGCATGAATTGGAATCATAATACATATATTTTCCCTTTGAATTAGAAACATGCAATCAGTTTATTTGTACACAAATTTGTTTAATAAATATATATTCATATATATATTCAAATTTGTCTTTTTAATGTGGTAAATTATTCGTTGTGATGACTGGAACAGCTAGGCTTATCTAATGTGTATAATAACACCCCAATCTGTATTTTATATTTTCCTAACAGTCACGTAAACTGCTATTTGTAAACAGTGTTAGGGTGTAGTTCTTTATTATTAATTTAATTTCAATATTTTATTACTACGTATTTTATTACAATTGCATAGACGTTGTTATAACAACATTTACCATAGTAATTAATTAGAATTAAACAATTACAAATATAATTTGTTTATTGAAATAAGTTATAACTGGATAATAATCGTTTTTGCATGAATAATGATCAGTCAAGTCAGTATGTCAATGTCGATGATCAAGTTGAAAAATGAATAGATGTACCGTATCGTTCCCCATAGATGTTCGGTGCCAAGAACGCAAAACCTTGCAGCTAGACACACACGCATTATGATTGACCTAACAAGTTTCTGCAAGGTGGCAGCAGCAGCAGTATTGCCAAAATGTGCCATCTATGACATTAACAAGCATTCATTCATGAAACATCTATATTTTCAAGCATGTTTCCCTAATGGAAAAAGGGTGTGTGCTTCTATTGGATAATATGCTTCTATCGGGAATTATACCCTATATGAATTACACTTACAACATAAGTATCGAGTATCGAACATAATTCTGGTATCGATCGATATTGAAGAAATCAGGTATCGAACCAGCACCAATTATCACTATTATTGTTTTTGAGTAATCATAATGATATTTCAATGCGATGCGAACTTTGTAGATTGTAGATTTATTTGAACAGACTTTGTTTCTCAGATCCAATCTCGATGCATATTTGATTAGATTACAGTCTAGTAACTTATATTTAATTAATAATAAATGGTTTCTTATGCAATTGACTTGATCTTTGTGAAGTAAGCATGAATTAAGCAACAATCGTTGATGCTCTTTGTTCATTATCCAATGCAAAAATAGAAATGACCCATTTTTCTTGTTTTATTGAAATTTACATAATTTTTTCTGGTCGCAATTTCAAACAGTGCCAAATTTGATTCATGTATACATAAAAATTATACTGGTAAGGTATTCTTTTTATGATTTTTTAGCTTTAGCATATGTTATTCTCTAATTGTGTGAAATATTTTAGCATTCTTTGTGTAATTTTTATGGTGAATTTTGTAACAACAAGAAATGTTGTTGTGTCTGAGAATTTTGCAAAATTTCTGCTAAATTCACCATAATTTCTCTTAAAAATTTATACTTTGAAAAAAAGCAAATATATATATCATATCAGTAATATGGTACACATTTTTGATATTGATAACTTGACTCAAATAAGCAATTAACATAAACTGTGACGAAATTGGGCGAGATACAAATTGGTCGCTAGTCATGGCATGTATTGTGCAGACGGTGGGTGTCTTTGTTCCCTTGTAACTACTTGGTATGCCTGGTGACCCTAGACAATATATATATCAAAAGAATCGTCTTGAAATAAAGCACAGCATAGTCAAATCTCATATGTTTCTATATGCATGATTTTACTAGAGGCAGCCTCCTTAATGATGAAATTCACTAAGTAACGAAACGATTTCCCCATTCAACAGACACTGAAGTGATCCAGTTACAGATGGCGCCACCTACCTGCAAGGCTGTTATATGCGGCGGTAGGACGAGATGGAACAATGTATTCTTCAGTTTCATCTGAAATCAAACATTTTAATAATCTTAATAAATTCATGCATTCAATTATATAATATAAAAAAATACATTTAGTGTCGCTGGATCTATTCAACACGTGCGTGGAGTGAACAAGAAATACTGAAGTTGTCTACGCTGCTTTGCGTGGTGACATTTACGGGAATTTTGAACATGCAGCATCTTCATTAAAAACACAAAACATAAATAAAATATTTTGATTTGGAAGTACAGTTACCTAAATGAATTGTGTTGGTTCAATGGAAATTTGGACATCCTCATGGTATCCTCGTCAGATCATCACCATGAGGGTGCCGAAACCCCCGTTGAGCCAACACAGGATTCAGACAGATAACTGTGCTTTCAAATCAATAAGAATCTAACTGAATCTGTAAGCAATTTATTGAAACAAAACAAAACATTTCCACAGTTTTCCATAAGTTTTGTGCTAAGACACAATAAATAAAACATTGACCAGGTGGCAATTTAATCCAAAACAGAACCTTATTGGCTCACTCCGCCTGTGCAAATCTGGTTAGAAAGCATTTGTCTAAAATACACATCTAACAAAGAAATGCACAAGGTGCACTGCTCGCCACGTTGTGCTTAATGAGCCAAAAATATTTTTTGTAATTTTAATGTTAAATTCTCCACAAAACATACAAACAGCAAACAAAATTGTTGCAGAGGCATGCAGGACCAATTGTTCTTAGAACTGTCATTTCATGTTTAGTGCATTAGCCCAGGTTTTGCAATCAACACCGCATGTAGCGGAATATTTTTTGAAAATAAATTGGCTTCAAACGACAGAGGAACACACAACGTTGCCTTAAACTTCTTCACAATGAAAATCATTAAAACTAACCTTTGAGTATTAACGTTGCGTCATCAGCCCCAAAATCATTCTCTCCGCGACACAGATACGTGCCGTAGTCCGACTCTGTAACCAACATGATTGTAAGGCGTGACTCGACAATGCCTGCTTTCTCATCTATCACACGGGTAATCATATGTCGGTCATGCCAGCCGTCTTGTCCCGAGATGTTTTTGCCATCTCGACTCCAGCTGATGCGTTCTGGGTAACCACGGAATGCACACACGAACAAGGCCTGACCGGGAGTTCTCGAGATGCGAGTTCTGTTCGTGACCACTTTCGGCATAACTGTTAAAAAATATTCACAAAATTGTAATATCCTGCACGTATATCATTATTATTTTATCTATCAGACTCCCATAAACTAGAACAGGAAATGTTGATTTGTCCAAATAGCAAATAATAAATTATTGACATTGACAAGATAATTTATACATACATATTATAATAATAAATAGTAAAAAACAAAAACAATAAACAAATACCAGATAAAATAATACAAAGAAAAAATAATGTTTGCTATGGAAGACTCCTTGCAATATAAAAAGGTCGCTATAGTAAAAGGCTCCTAAATCTTAATGGCCCCATTGCCACTTGTTTATAAAGCTTTTCTACATTTTATGGAAAATAACAAAAACTAATAAAAGAAAAAGAAAATAATAGCTTACACTGAACCTTGACGTAGTGATCTACTGAATACATCTTTCCGTCAGTATTTTGTGCGACACAGGTATAACGGCCCGTGTCACTGCGTCGGACCCCCTGGAGGGTGTAACGGGAACTGTTACGGATGATGCTGTTGCGCAGCCAATGAATGGACAAAGGAGGGTAGTCATCGACAAGGCACGTCAAAGTCACCGAAGTGGAGTGTTCTCGTACATAACCAGGTGGTGCTTGACCGATGGACAACTTGAGTGGGGCTAGAAAGAGGCGGTCACATTTTTATACACCTCTGTTAAATGTAACGTGTTATTTATTTACAAAAACAATTTACAGTAATTACACTGACGATTACCTACTCCATGCATTTATGACTTTTATAATTGTTTATCAAGTTTATACAAATAAAATGACAGCCTCTAATGCCAAACTTAGCATCTGACATGGTTGAGATGACAGACAAATCAATGGCGGAAACCATAAAAAGTCTGTGGTTATTCTGTGTTACTGTATTGATTACTTTGAATGGGTATGTACCCAAATCGTTGTGTGAAATGATTAACAGATTTGGTAACAGATGCTACCTGAAATAACCTTCACCGTCTCTGGTGGATATGTTAGCAACCACCTTAACAGAAACTGTTTATAGAACAACTGCATATTCATAACTAAACTGTGTCCCTGATTCCAGATCGAAAATATTTAACAAATTATTGTATCAACAATAAAAGGTCGGAGACAAATTAATGGAGACAACTCACTCTCCTGCTGTGTCCATTCAATGATTTTGGTGGAAGGTATACTGTTGCCATAGCGATTGACTGTCATCACCCTCACTGCGTACTGGTGGAAGGGCAGGAGGTGGTCCAGTTTGTACATCGTGGTGTTAATCCCCTGTCGACAAATATCACAGATATCTCATAAAGATGACAAGAATACGTAGCCTGCTGTGTAAGCATAGGTGGGTTACCTTTCCAAAGTTCTACTGTGTTCAGCAAACTAGGATCGACAATCATAATTTCTTGTATTTGTCCCAACAATCTTGACATGTAGCAAACCTGTGTAACTTGCAAGATGAACACGTTCAAACCAATCTCCTCAATTTGTTGACAAAAACATCAGCAGTGGTTCCGAAATGCACCCAGAAGTATTTGGTGTGAACATGTTTGTACAAAGACTGCCAGATAATTTGAGCAAAGAACAGCATTATGTACAATATATTCTGTGTGCCTGGTGCAGTCGTCAAACATGAGCTTAAATTTCCAAAATGTACTTATTTGTAAGATATCTGTTCCTCACTTTTTAATATGTTTTTGATACTAGAATACATCCAATTTTGAATCGTTGAGATTTAAAAAAGTACAAACTTTCTTCATTACACTGTAAATGTTACCTAAACTATTCACACATTACATATCTGGACATCAAAGAAACAAATCCACACAGACTGAGAAAGCAGGTTTAATAAGATGACAGTGACAGAACAAAGAAATGCATATTTTGCTGTTATAAAATGAAAGTCTTTGCTTACATCAATTCTTCTGATCTGAGCCACATTGCTGCCAAGCGTCTCTTGGAATAGCAGCAAATACTCGACATTGTCTGCATTCTTGAGAGGTTTTGCCCATGTGAACTGCAGCCACCGAGACCCTCGGCTCACCAGGTGAAAGTTTAACGGTTGGGACGGTAGCACAGCTGAAACAACACATACAGCATGAGTAATATTTTTATTTAATTCAATGTCAGTTTACCGTTTTATTCTGTGATGTTTTGACCAGTATCAGCAATCTTTATTAGATGGCTACGACTAGACAGTGACACTGAAGTCATTCTCTGCATCATTTATACAGCTGATTGAACGGACGAGTATATCACTACATGTGTAAACACATCAAGTCATGTATTACCATGACAAATTATGCCTCAATGATCTAACAAACAATTCCAACTACACCTATACTGTAAACTATGTATCAAGTACACTGCTAATTACACATCTACCATACTGAAAATGATGTCTTAAAATTGCTCCAAAATATATTTTAACATATGCCATAATATAGCAAATATATGCAGTACTTGGGCTTTACTTTTAATCATCAAAAGTAGATATACTATGTTTCAACATATTGTGTTTCTATACTGTAACTCCTGTCGGCAGTTAAAGGTGCCGATCCACTATCAGGTACTTCCATACCACAGTGCAGCATGTCTGATACGTTTGGCTGGTGGCCTGCTACTGCCACATGTTCAGACAGGGCATGCCTCAAACAGTGTCTGAGAGAAGTGTGAATTTTGGGTGAAGGTCACAATTTCGGAACATGCCATATTTGAGTTTGTTTACAAAGAAGAAAACGCTGCGTTGGTAGTACTGACAGCTCTGGTGTTACAGTGACACCGATATGGTGAATACAGCCATAGTTGGTCAGAAGGGAAGAACACAGTGCTTTCCACACGGCGCATAGGCCTTGGGTGTACCATAACATAGCAAATATGTGCAGTGCTTGGGCACCACCAGTACTTACAGAGCCCTTCCTTGAAGCAGCCGAGTATCTGGGGCAGACTCGCCATACACATGTAGTTGATGAAGGCAGACATGAACGGCTTCCCGCGGCATAACCTGAGGCATCTGAGAGGAACATCTCGTCTCGAGCAGCAGTTACCATGGTCACGCCCATCTGCATATGCACGAAGCATTGCTTTACGTTGCTCACAGTTCTATTTCACATCCATTTTGTCAATATGTTTCCATCAGGGGCTTAGCCAGAGACCCATCTGCTCATCCTCAGATGACTGGCCAAGACAACTGATAAGATGGGTGGAATTTAGAGGGGGCCAGCTGGCAACTAGATTAACTAATAGTTCCAAGTCTGTGGGCCAACATTAATGACTATCATTGACACAACTGGTAGTGAAAAAAATCTATGGATCAGTATTAATTAAATAAATAACATGCTCAAATGACACTGGTTTGTCATTGAAAAAACTAAACTGGCTAATAATGGCTGTGATTGATGTGAATGGCTTCCATGCAAGGCAAAGGTACACTTTTGATTAATTCAAGACTGGCAAAAAATTATTTCTGGCTTTGTAAATAAAATAATATTCCTAAATTATATGTATAGGGTTGAATACACCCACCGACATACCTATACTCACACCCCACTAAAAAAAAGCATAATTGTAAACACTGTACTTACATGCATTTTCAATATGGTGAATGTTAAGGCAATTATTGCAAAATTTCAACCATAGAAAGTTTAAAAATATATACCTTTCCCATTTTTTTATTATCCAAATGAACCGTTGACTTACACACATTCTTCTTTATTACACTGGATTTTTATATTCAATCCCCCCAAGTTTATTAATGAAAAGTAAGATTTAAAGAGAAACAGGAATAATTTGTACTAAACCCTTGGCAGGGAGTCAGTATGGCATAAGCTTGGAGTCACATCTCAGTCATGCATTGATACATATTGACAATGGGGATTTATTCGATTTTTTTTACATTTTGATAAATTTGTATCAGTCTTATTACTAGAAATGGCAGTGTTGGTCTACATTCATGGTTCATTTAGTATCAAAAAACAGGTAACAGTTCTCCAAACTACTCTGTTGAACGGATACAATAAAGGTGAAGAGGACTTTGGTATCTGAAGGAAGACAGACTTACAATGCTCCAAAGTTAGTGTATTAATATATAAATATATAGATACCTGCAGAACAGATAACTAATTTTGGAAGCTCAAGGTGACACTGGTCATAGTTGACAGGAGCAGAATTGTTGCATGCTGGCATGCATGCCGCCAACACGTTCGTCTCACGGCAACAGGCTGCAACCAATCAGATCACTCAAAGTTATTCACTGCTGCTACATTTCAATATGGGTTTCTCCTAATCTAGTAAGCTGCATTTCTTTTGTAGCTGATAATCACTTCAATTTTTGTTCTTTATGAATAAGCCCCTTCCAGTATGCTAAAAATCATGTGTACAATTTACATGAATTAAGGGTAAATTAGTTTCTATGAGAGTTTGATAATCTTATTGAAATACAAGTAAAAAAACAAACTTTTAAATATTTCATCTTGAAATATGGTGGAGTCATTCAAAAGAAACAATGGTTTGTGTCAAACAACACCTTGCATTATCTGAATATCTAAAGGTGTTGTTCCAATGAAGGGTAACATTTCCAATCACTGGTATAAAGTGGCAGGTATTTATATCAACGCTGTTATTATTTACAACATAAAGTGTTTATTGAAAGGGAACCAATCTAATTTGAGTAATTCTCCTTTTGACATTCACCTTTGAATAATTAAAACAGCACAATTAACTTAAAAATATAAATTACTCTTCTCTATTTACTTTATCTGATTCGAACTACTGTAAAAATAAAATACATAAATATCATAGAAAAAACAGCCATAATTATATACAACTTATCTGTTCAATGAAAAATATTCACAATACATTGGTACGTACCTTCAATATTTATATGTGCCGTGAAGTTGAGTTTCTTTTCTGAAATTTTAAATTTAACTATTGAGTAAGTAAGTCAACATTTTAAAACTGAATTAATGCTTACTTTGTGACTAAATACCACTTTAAATAAATACAAATAATTTGCATTGATTACATTATTTTCTTATGTCTTTATTCCTGAAGAGGGAACTAAACTATGTGCATGATTTGTGAAATAGTAAAAATTGCAAAGAATTTATTTAAAAAAAATATGTAACCAGTTTTTTAAAACTTGGTCTCCCACAAACTATAGATGATGCAACTTATTGTTCGTTTGCCCAACAAATGCTGTCTGAATGGACAGGTTAGACCGACAGTAGACATGACACCTCTATGTCCGGTTAAGGGATGCATAAGTACATGAGTGAGTGAGTGAGTGAGTGAGTGAGTGAGTGAGTGAGTGAGTGAGTGAGTGAGTGAGTGAGTGAGTGAGTGAGTGAGTGAGTGAGTGAGTGAGTGAGTGATCAAAAGCAATACTTTGTTTGGGGGCCACGTTACGACATTCTTATGAACTTATAAGCTTGTTTTTGCTCTTTAAAATCGATTTCGCTCCTTAGCAGTGATATCTTGTGTTCCAAAAACAGTCGACACTGCTGCATGCCACCAGGACACTTGCAGGTGTAACACAGAAATAATGTCCCTGGCGATATGTTGGCAGCTGTTTGTTGCATTTTGAAAACGTTGCTTAAATTTAACAACAAATTCTGTTTAATGGTGGGTTTTGCTTATAACCTTGTGTGTGAGAGATGACGGGTCTGAGGGGACTAACCTGTGCGGGGAGGGGACAATGTCCTCTGGATCAGTCTCTCTGACGGCAGACTCTCTCCATGGCTGTTATATGCGCTCACACGGATCACGTACTCTGTGTCTGGATCAAGGTTCTGCAGGATCATGTGTGGTGCAGGCGTCTTCAGCTGCAAACAACGTTAAAGTGTTTCATAAGTGTGACGTCTTTAATAGCTCCGATGACAAACTGGTTCAACAAGTGCTTACTGACAGGTGACAGTTTCAAGGTGTTGACAGAACACTGGTTAGATAAACAGGTGACATGTTCACTGTGTCAATATTTGACATTTGCTTTGTCTCACTGTTGACAGATTTAAACCATCCACTGGGCATTCATGAAACAGTTATCAGATTTAAATTGTAATTTGCCAATACCAGATTTAAACTGTCAATGTACAGCATTCTACTGACACATTTACTGGGAAATTCAATGCAATATTTACATAATTTTACAAAAACACTGACATCTGTAAAGGCCACAAATAATAATACAATGCTGTTATAAAATCTACCACTGATAACTAAATGAAAGATTTCTATCAACATTTTCAACTGATCTCAAAAAATGTTCTGCATTCATTGCCAGAAGCCAATCACGTACTGGTGCCAATCACTCAGTAGAAGTCAATCACTCACTTGAAACTAATTACTTACCAGAAGCCAATCACTAGGTGGAAGCCAATCACAAGAACCCAATCGCTCAACAGAATCAATCACTCATGATGCCAATTACTCACTACAAACCAATCACTCGCCAGAAGCAAATAATGCACCAGAAGTCAATCACTTACCACAAGCCAATCACTCACCAGAAACCAATCACTCAATGTAAATCAGGAGAAGCCAATCACTCACTGGCTGCATTGGGCCTGGTGTATTGGCCTTGATGTACTCCAGTAGATACCCAGTGATGCCCTGAGGGAGTTGACCAGGGGCCAGCCACGCCACACTGATGGTGTTCACAGTGGTCATGACCACAGTCAGTTGTCTAGGTGGACCGGGCAGCTGGGCTGAACACACAATAGACTGGTCAGTTAGCACAGAATTGTCAACATTACTGATTTATAACTTTCTATAAAAAACAATTAATCGTGTCCGTGAGAAGGAAACCAGCTATATAGACAGCTGGTTCCAGAGCCAACCCACTATAACATAAACAAAGACTACACTACTGAAAACAATAAGAAAACCAGGGTAGTGGGTGAAAATCGGCATGTATTTTATTGCACAATGCCCAGAATAAAAACATGTGGTTTAATGCACATAATACGTATAAGTCACACATAAAATACATATCCCAAACACACCCAAACCCTGTCAAAAGTATGCAATTTTCAAACCGATAAACCTAGATAAATGTTGATATTTTATAATTTGGAAACAATAAAAAACAATAAACATATCAAAAATAGGCAATTTTCAAATTGATAAGCTTGGATAAATGTTGTTTTATGATTGGGAAATGAGGGTAGTGCAGAAGAACTCTATTGGCCCACATTAGTAAAAATTTTAGTAAATATTTTCTGTGCACAAATTTCAACCAGGAAGTCTGGTCTATAAATATCAGAACGAAATCATGGCCAAGTTAACTCTATCCTGTGTGACATTGTAGAAGTCTGTTTTTTTGTAAACTATGACAGACAATTTTATTGTATACACAAATGTTTTCGTTTTTCTAAACCACGAACTGCAAAATTTTATTGAATTTACAAACATTTTAGCTCATCCCCCGGCTGATGATGTTACCGACTGCAGGATAGTAAAATATTACTTTTAGCAGTTGAGACTTAAAGACCGTCATATTGTTGCATTGCATATTGCATAACCATTCCCCCAGCCAGACATGTACCCTAAAGACTATTAAAAACCCACACACCTATGCCTTCCTTCATGCACTGGGCGATCTTGGGCATCTCAAACAGACACATTTCAACCCCGGGCTGTTGGATCTTCTCTATGTCTTTGCCCGAGAACTCACAGAAATTAGTGCATGGTGCTCTCACCCCTCGTTGCTGGCAGCACCGGGTGTGGTTGCGGCCATCTGTAAGAAACACACAGACAGATTTATTTTGATCATAAATGTACAAATTGAAATAACTAACATAAATGTGAAGGTCAAGGACACTCCTATTAAAACATAAAATGTCGCTAACATAAGAGCCCCTTTTAACAAAAATAAATAAAATAATAATAACACATGTTAATAATAATAATAATTCAAAGTTAGTAAACAAGTACAAAAATACATAACTACATATAACATATTGTATGATACTATATGATACCAACTGTGGATATCTACAACAACTGTGGATAACACAATAGCATTTAACCAATGTTACAAGAAAATTAAATAATTATGCTCTGAAAGTCACCAATGTCACCGTCACGAGAGTGAGGAAAGGAATGTGAGTATTCCTTTATTTGTTGGGGAGGAGACCAAACACAAGTGGCAGCATCACTCCAAAGACGAACGCATGCAGGGTGACAATTTGGTAAAACACCCTTGGTGCTGTTGCAAATGTGCCATCCATGTGACATGTATCAGCATTCGCTAGCACATGCAGCGCGGAGTCGGATGCGAACACTGTTATCTTATTGACTCCATCACCATCCTCTCCGAGCAGGAACCGATCTCCCTGCACAGTAGTTGTCCACTGGCCGTCCACAGCAGATGGTGGTCGACAGTATCAAAAGCGGCACTCAGGTCTAGTAGCACCAGTATCACGCTCTTCTTGTTATCCAGAGAAAGCAGTATGCCATCCTGTATGCGTACTAGGGCTGTTTCACAGCTGTGCATTGGACGGTACGCACTTTGGAAAATATCGAAGATGCCGTTCGCATCCATGTGCTGTCGTATTTGGATTGCAATGCATCTCTCGACGAGCTTCGATACGAAAGACAGATTTGATATTGGACGATAATTCGATAACAGTTCTGGATCAAGACCATTCCTCTTTAACAGCGGTGTTACTACGGCATGTTTCATAGCGACAGGTAGTGATGCCGACACGATGGACATGTCTACAATGCTGGTTAACACTGGTCCAAGAATGTCAATGTTAGATTTAAGCATGCTTCCAGAAATGACGTCAATGCTGGAAGAAGATTTGCTGGATGTCTTTTCAACCAGACCGCAGATGTCGGTGACTGTAGCAAGTTGAAAGTCGTACAATGGTTCTTCATTACAACATTCGATATCGTGTAGGAATGCGGGCAGTTGGCATTGCGAGCGTGCAGTCACCAGCCGTGTACTGATATCAGTGATCTTATCTGTGAAATAACAAACCAATCACTCAGCTAGAGCGTCTGGGTCGTCGTCACATTCGGGGAGCACAGGCGTACGAGTACGTCCCATCAAACTGTTCGTGATGCGATACATTGCTTTGGTATCGTGAGATGTAACTTTGATTTCAGCTCAGTAATAAGCAGATTTGGTTGTGGCGATGCTCTGCTTAAATGCGTCGCGCAAGTCAGTGTACATTTCACGATGGACAGCTAGCCGCGTGTGGCGCCACTTGCACTCTGCTCGACGCACTTGCCGTCTCATCAGCTGTAAGTTGTCAGTCCGCCATGGTTGTCTTGGACGCACATTTATCAATCGTTGGGATTCGTTGGATGACTGGTGCATGTCTGTCAATTACCGTTCGAAGGTCATCATTATACTGTTCAAACAGACTCTCAATGTTGTCGGCGGGGTTGTTAATTAATGGCTAAGTGCGTAAGTTGCACGAAAACTGCTGCATGTTGATTGCAGCGTATTTACGATAAATCACTTCCTTACGCACTGCACTGGTCATGGCTTAGATGAAACCAACTTACACTTGATGATGTGGTGGTCTGTGAGCAAGGACTCCACCGACACGTCTGTCACAATAGAGCCACTCACCGGGGTGATAACAAGGTCAAGAATGTTACCCCGGCAGTGTGTTGCCGATGCCACGTGTTGTTTTAGGTTTACATCGTTCAGCAATGTAGTTAAGTCACGTGCATCTTTTTCGTCATCGTTTCTATAGCGAACATTGAAATCACCGAGTATAACGATTCCGGTGTTTCGAAGTGAAACGCATTCAAGAAACCCGCCGAATTCTATGAAGAATTGGCGAAAGGACTTCGACTTGCGACCAGACGATGGTGGTCGGTAAATTACAAAGATGCGTGCCGTTGCCGCAACTCTCGACCCACGTAACACCACTTCAAGGCAAGTGGAAGGAGGTCTTAAAAAAGACCCCAACTCCCCCACCCCGTCGATCGCTCCGCGGGAGATGTTCAAAATTGTAACCGTGAGGGACCATGGCAGAAGTGAAAGTCTCATCATTATTGCACAACCTCGTCTGTGTTAGGCGCAGAATGTCGATGTCATTTTTACATACGTAGTCTGTGACAAAGTCTGCCTTGTTGCGAAGAGACCTTACGTTCAACAGCCCAATCGTAGCCGTAGTTGGGCTGTCAAACGTAAGTCGAATCAGATTCTGCATGCAGATGTTACGTCTCGCGGTAAATGATGGAGGGGGGGCGATGGTTGATTAGCGCAGTAATTGGTCTTTGCTTCGATCTTCCTGCCCTACAGCCCCTGCGAGTCCGCCGATTGTTCAAGGGTCCAAGTGGTGCCGCACAAGCGTCTAGTAGTGTAAGGTGAAATCTGGTCACAATCGCGTGTCCAATCCGTAGTAGGTCAGTTCGATTGTAAGCGAACAGCTGTGAAGAATGGCCGTGCAGTGGTTTTTTTGTTGTCGTCATGCCTGGTCGATCAGCAACAATGTTGTAGCACAGGTGCATTTCACTGTGCAGCTCACTGTACAGGGATAAATTACTAAAATACTAAAAAGTCACTAAACACTTCCCAAAACAGCACAGTCCATCATCGATCTGATACCTTCATAAAACAACTGTAAAAAGTGCAGTGGGGTGTCGAAATAAAAAACTGGTTAAAATGCAAAATATATAAGAGCTTGTTATGGTGCAGCCACATAGAGGCTCAACACACGACAATGTCGTATATAACTGTTCAAAACAGCAATCAGGGTGTCCCCCAGCACCTTCGATGAACTCAACACTAGCAGCCATGCTTCATTCTCAACTGAATTATAAAATTCAACATGAAACTCAGGCCACCTAAAGCAGAGCAGCTCAACCTATCCTTTCCTTATTGGCTAGAAATGTGTCAACTGGCAGGAATAGAACACCACAAATCCACAATCAACAGTTTGTTAAGTTAAAAGTGGAGGCAATTAACGTTCCACTGCAATTCTTTATACCTGGACCAGGGCAATTAGCTTTCATGTGTCAGTTAAATTCGGTTTTGCTCACATCAAACAAGCTTGATGTAGAGGATTTGCCTTAACTCTTAGGACAGTGAGCTTTCAACACCACACAATTGATGTGTGAAAGTTATATGGGACTTCAAATGGGCAACTCCACCTACAATTAGAAATATCTAGAAAGAGGGAGTGTGTTAAACTAACAGCATACTGACTTGTGGGAATATTGACACTCATTTCTCACACCTCAGGGGATACTGGCACTCATTTCTCACACCTCAGGGGATACAGACACTCATTTCTCACACCTCAGGGGATACTGACACTCATTTCTCACACCTCAGGGGATACTGACACTCATTTCTCACACCTCAGGGGATACTGACACTCATTTCTCACACCTCAGGGGATACTGACACTCATTTCTCACACCTCAGGGGATACGGACACTCATTTCTCACACCTCAGGGGATACTGACACTCATTTCTCACACCTCAGGGGATACTGACACTCATTTCTCACACCTCAGGGGATACGGACACTCATTTCTCACACCTCAGGGGATACTGACACTCATTTCTCACACCTCAGGGGATACGGACACTCATTTCTCACACCTCAGGGGATACTGACACTCATTTCTCACACCTCAGGGGATACTGACACTCATTTCTCACACCTCAGGGGATACTGACACTCATTTCTCACACCTCATGGGATACTGGCACTCATTTCTCACACCTCATGGGATACTGGCACTCATTTCTCACACCTCATGGGATACTGGCAGTCATTTCTCACACCTCATGGGATACTGGCAGTCATTTCTCACACCTCATGGGATACTGGCAGTCATTTCTCACACCTCAGGGGATACTGACACTCATTTCTCACACCTCATGGGATACTGGCACTCATTTCTCACACCTCATGGGATACTGACACTCATTTCTCACACCTCAGGGGATACTGGCAGTCATTTCTCACACCTCATGGGATACTGACACTCATTTCTCACACCTCAGGGGATACTGACACTCATTTCTCACACCTCATGGGATACTGACACTCATTTCTCACACCTCATGGGATACTGACACTCATTTCTCACACCTCAGGGGATACTGACACTCATTTCTCACACCTCATGGGATACTGACACTCATTTCTCACACCTCAGGGGATACTGACACTCATTTCTCACACCTCATGGGATACTGACACTCATTTCTCACACCTCAGGGGATACTGACACTCATTTCTCACACCTCAGGGGATACTGGCACTCATTTCTCACACCTCATGGGATACTGACACTCATTTCTCACACCTCAGGGGATACTGGCAGTCATTTCTCACACCTCAGGGGATACTGACACTCATTTCTCACACCTCAGGGGATACTGGCAGTCATTTCTCACACCTCAGGGGATACTGACACTCATTTCTCACACCTCATGGGATACTGGCAGTCATTTCTCACACCTCAGGGGATACTGGCACTCATTTCTCACACCTCATGGGATACTGGCAGTCATTTCTCACACCTCATGGGATACTGACACTCATTTCTCACACCTCATGGGATACTGGCAGTCATTTCTCACACCTCATGGGATACTGGCAGTCATTTCTCACACCTCATGGGATACTGGCAGTCATTTCTCACACCTCATGGGATACTGGCAGTCATTTCTCACACCTCATGGGATACTGGCACTCATTTCTCACACCTCATGGGATACTGGCAGTCATTTCTCACACCTCATGGGATACTGGCAGTCATTTCTCACACCTCATGGGATACTGGCAGTCATTTCTCACACCTCAGGGGATACTGACACTCATTTCTCACACCTCATGGGATACTGACACTCATTTCTCACACCTCAGGGGATACTGACACTCATTTCTCACACCTCATGGGATACTGGCAGTCATTTCTCACACCTCAGGGGATACTGGCACTCATTTCTCACACCTCATGGGATACTGACACTCATTTCTCACACCTCAGGGGATACTGGCAGTCATTTCTCACACCTCAGGGGATACTGGCACTCATTTCTCACACCTCGGGGGATACTGACACTCATTTCTCACACCTCATGGGATACTGACACTCATTTCTCACACCTCAGGGGATACTGACACTCATTTCTCACACCTCAGGGGATACTGGCAGTCATTTCTCACACCTCATGGGATACTGACACTCATTTCTCACACCTCATGGGATACTGGCACTCATTTCTCACACCTCAGGGGATACTGACACTCATTTCTCACACCTCATGGGATACTGGCACTCATTTCTCACACCTCAGGGGATACTGACACTCATTTCTCACACCTCAGGGGATACTGGCAGTCATTTCTCACACCTCAGGGGATACTGGCACTCATTTCTCACACCTCATGGGATACTGGCACTCATTTCTCACACCTCAGGGGATACTGACACTCATTTCTCACACCTCAGGGGATACTGGCAGTCATTTCTCACACCTCATGGGATACTGGCACTCATTTCTCACACCTCAGGGGATACTGACACTCATTTCTCACACCTCAGGGGATACTGGCACTCATTTCTCACACCTCAGGGGATACTGACACTCATTTCTCACACCTCATGGGATACTGGCACTCATTTCTCACACCTCATGGGATACTGGCAGTCATTTCTCACACCTCATGGGATACTGGCAGTCATTTCTCACACCTCAGGGGATACTGGCACTCATTTCTCACACCTCATGGGATACTGGCAGTCATTTCTCACACCTCATGGGATACTGGCAGTCATTTCTCACACCTCATGGGATACTGGCACTCATTTCTCACACCTCAGGGGATACTGACACTTATTTCTCACACCTCAGGGGATACTGACACTCATTTCTCACACCTTAGGGGATACTGACACTCATTTCTCACACCTCAGGGGATACTGGCACTCATTTCTCACACCTCATGGGATACTGACACTCATTTCTCACACCTCAGGGGATACTGACACTCATTTCTCACACCTCATGGGATACTGACACTCATTTCTCACACCTCATGGGATACTGACACTCATTTCTCACACCTCATGGGATACTGACACTCATTTCTCACACCTCATGGGATACTGACACTCATTTCTCACACCTCAGGGGATACTGACACTCATTTCTCACACCTCATGGGATACTGGCACTCATTTCTCACACCTCATGGGATACTGGCAGTCATTTCTCACACCTCATGGGATACTGGCAGTCATTTCTCACACCTCATGGGATACTGGCACTCATTTCTCACACCTCAGGGGATACTGACACTTATTTCTCACACCTCAGGGGATACTGACACTCATTTCTCACACCTTAGGGGATACTGACACTCATTTCTCACACCTCAGGGGATACTGGCACTCATTTCTCACACCTCATGGGATACTGACACTCATTTCTCACACCTCAGGGGATACTGACACTCATTTCTCACACCTCATGGGATACTGACACTCATTTCTCACACCTCATGGGATACTGACACTCATTTCTCACACCTCAGGGGATACTGACACTCATTTCTCACACCTCAGGGGATACTGACACTCATTTCTCACACCTCAGGGGATACTGGCAGTCATTTCTCACACCTCATGGGATACTGACACTCATTTCTCACACCTCATGGGATACTGACACTCATTTCTCACACCTCATGGGATACTGACACTCATTTCTCACACCTCAGGGGATACTGACACTCATTTCTCACACCTCAGGGGATACTGGCAGTCATTTCTCACACCTCAGGGGATACTGACACTCATTTCTCACACCTCATGGGATACTGACACTCATTTCTCACACCTCAGGGGATACTGACACTCATTTCTCACACCTCAGGGGATACTGACACTCATTTCTCACTCCTCAGGGGATACTGACACTCATTTCTCACACCTCAGGGGATACTGACACTCATTTCTCACACCTCAGGGGATACTGACACTCATTTCTCACACCTCATGGGATACTGACACTCATTTCTCACACCTCAGGGGATACTGACACTCATTTCTCACACCTCATGGGATACTGGCAGTCATTTCTCACACCTCAGGGGATACTGACACTCATTTCTCACACCTCGGGGGATACTGACACTCATTTCTCACACCTCAGGGGATACTGACACTCATTTCTCACACCTCATGGGATACTGACACTCATTTCTCACACCTCAGGGGATACTGACACTCATTTCTCACACCTCAGGGGATACTGACACTCATTTCTCACTCCTCAGGGGATACTGACACTCATTTCTCACACCTCAGGGGATACTGGCACTCATTTCTCACACCTCAGGGGATACTGACACTCATTTCTCACACCTCAGGGGATACTGACACTCATTTCTCACACCTCATGGGATACTGACACTCATTTCTCACACCTCAGGGGATACTGACACTCATTTCTCACACCTCATGGGATACTGGCAGTCATTTCTCACACCTCAGGGGATACTGACACTCATTTCTCACACCTCAGGGGATACTGGCACTCATTTCTCACACCTCAGGGGATACTGACACTCATTTCTCACTCCTCAGGGGATACTGACACTCATTTCTCACACCTCAGGGGATACTGGCAGTCATTTCTCACACCTCAGGGGATACTGACACTCATTTCTCACACCTCATGGGATACTGACACTCATTTCTCACACCTCATGGGATACTGACACTCATTTCTCACACCTCATGGGATACTGGCACTCATTTCTCACACCTCGGGGGATACTGACACTCATTTCTCACACCTCAGGGGATACTGACACTCATTTCTCACACCTCAGGGGATACTGACACTCATTTCTCACACCTCAGGGGATACTGACACTCATTTCTCACACCTCAGGGGATACTGACACTCATTTCTCACACCTCAGGGGATACTGACACTCATTTCTCACACCTCAGGGGATACTGACACTCATTTCTCACACCTCAGGGGATACTGACACTCATTTCTCACACCTCAGGGGATACTGGCAGTCATTTCTCACACCTCAGGGGATACTGGCACTCATTTCTCACACCTCAGGGGATACTGACACTGATTTCTCACACCTCAGGGGATACTGACACTCATTTCTCACACCTCAGGGGATACTGACACTCATTTCTCACACCTCAGGGGATACTGGCACTCATTTCTCACACCTCAGGGGATACTGACACTCATTTCTCACACCTCATGGGATACTGACACTCATTTCTCACACCTCATGGGATACTGACACTCATTTCTCACACCTCAGGGGATACTGACACTCATTTCTCACACCTCATGGGATACTGACACTCATTTCTCACACCTCAGGGGATACTGACACTCATTTCTCACACCTCAGGGGATACTGACACTCATTTCTCACACCTCAGGGGATACTGACACTCATTTCTCACACCTCAGGGGATACTGGCACTCATTTCTCACACCTCAGGGGATACTGGCACTCATTTCTCACACCTCAGGGGATACTGGCAGTCATTTCTCACACCTCATGGGATACTGGCAGTCATTTCTCACACCTCAGGGGATACTGGCAGTCATTTCTCACACCTCAGGGGATACTGGCACTCATTTCTCACACCTCATGGGATACTGGCAGTCATTTCTCACACCTCAGGGGATACTGACACTCATTTCTCACACCTCAGGGGATACTGACACTCATTTCTCACACCTCAGGGGATACTGACACTCATTTCTCACACCTCAGGGGATACTGACACTCATTTCTCACACCTCAGGGGATACTGGCAGTCATTTCTCACACCTCAGGGGATACTGGCACTCATTTCTCACACCTCGGGGGATACTGGCACTCATTTCTCACACCTCATGGGATACTGGCACTCATTTCTCACACCTCGGGGGATACTGGCACTCATTTCTCACACCTCAGGGGATACTGGCACTCATTTCTCACACCTCAGGGGATACTGGCACTCATTTCTCACACCTCAGGGGATACTGACACTCATTTCTCACACCTCAGGGGATACTGACACTCATTTCTCACACCTCAGGGGATACTGACACTCATTTCTCACACCTCAGGGGATACTGACACTCATTTCTCACACCTCATGGGATACTGGCAGTCATTTCTCACACCTCAGGGGATACTGACACTCATTTCTCACACCTCAGGGGATACTGGCACTCATTTCTCACACCTCAGGGGATACTGGCACTCATTTCTCACACCTCAGGGGATACTGGCAGTCATTTCTCACACCTCAGGGGATACTGACACTCATTTCTCACACCTCAGGGGATACTGGCACTCATTTCTCACACCTCAGGGGATACTGGCACTCATTTCTCACACCTCAGGGGATACTGGCACTCATTTCTCACACCTCGGGGGATACTGACACTCATTTCTCACACCTCAGGGGATACTGGCACTCATTTCTCACACCTCAGGGGATACAGACACTCATTTCTCACACCTCGGGGGATACTGACACTCATTTCTCACACCTCATGGGATACTGGCACTCATTTCTCACACCTCAGGGGATACTGGCACTCATTTCTCACACCTCATGGGATACTGACACTCATTTCTCACACCTCAGGGGATACTGGCACTCATTTCTCACACCTCATGGGATACTGACACTCATTTCTCACACCTCATGGGATACTGACACTCATTTCTCACACCTCATGGGATACTGGCAGTCATTTCTCACACCTCAGGGGATACTGGCACTCATTTCTCACACCTCATGGGATACTGACACTCATTTCTCACACCTCAGGGGATACTGGCACTCATTTCTCACACCTCAGGGGATACTGGCACTCATTTCTCACACCTCAGGGGATACTGACACTCATTTCTCACACCTCAGGGGATACTGACACTCATTTCTCACACCTCGGGGGATACTGACACTCATTTCTCACACCTCAGGGGATACTGGCACTCATTTCTCACACCTCAGGGGATACTGACACTCATTTCTCACACCTCAGGGGATACTGGCACTCATTTCTCACACCTCAGGGGATACTGGCACTCATTTCTCACACCTCAGGGGATACTGACACTCATTTCTCACACCTCAGGAAATACTGACACTCATTTCTCACACCTCGGGGGATACTGACACTCATTTCTCACACCTCGGGGGATACTGACACTCATTTCTCACACCTCAGGGGATACTGGCAGTCATTTCTCACACCTCAGGGGATACTGACACTCATTTCTCACACCTCAGGGGATACTGACACTCATTTCTCACACCTCAGGGGATACTGGCAGTCATTTCTCACACCTCAGGAAATACTGACACTCATTTCTCACACCTCAGGGGATACTGGCACTCATTTCTCACACCTCAGGGGATACTGGCACTCATTTCTCACACCTCATGGGATACTGGCACTCATTTCTCACACCTCAGGGGATACTGGCAGTCATTTCTCACACCTCAGGAAATACTGACACTCATTTCTCACACCTCAGGGGATACTGACACTCATTTCTCACACCTCAGGGGATACTGACACTCATTTCTCACACCTCAGGGGATACTGGCAGTCATTTCTCACACCTCAGGAAATACTGACACTCATTTCTCACACCTCAGGGGATACTGACACTCATTTCTCACACCTCAGGGGATACTGGCACTCATTTCTCACACCTCATGGGATACTGACACTCATTTCTCACACCTCAGGGGATACTGACACTCATTTCTCACACCTCAGGGGATACTGACACTCATTTCTCACACCTCAGGGGATACAGCAGTCATTTCTCACACCTCGGGGGATACTGGCACTCATTTCTCACACCTCAGGGGATACTGGCAGTCATTTCTCACACCTCATGGGATACTGACACTCATTTCTCACACCTCAGGGGATACTGACACTCATTTCTCACACCTCAGGGGATACTGACACTCATTTCTCACACCTCAGGGGATACTGGCACTCATTTCTCACACCTCAGGGGATACTGACACTCATTTCTCACACCTCAGGGGATACAGCAGTCATTTCTCACACCTCGGGGGATACTGACACTCATTTCTCACACCTCAGGGGATACTGGCAGTCATTTCTCACACCTCATGGGATACTGACACTCATTTCTCACACCTCAGGGGATACTGACACTCATTTCTCACACCTCAGGGGATACTGACACTCATTTCTCACACCTCAGGGGATACTGGCACTCATTTCTCACACCTCAGGGGATACTGGCGCTCATTTCTCACACCTCAGGGGATACTGACACTAATTTCTCACACCTCAGGGGATACTGACACTAATTTCTCACACCTCAGGGGATACTGGCACTCATTTCTCACACCTCAGGGGATACTGGCAGTCATTTCTCACACCTCAGGGGATACTGGCACTCATTTCTCACACCTCAGGGGATACTGGCACTCATTTCTCACACCTCAGGGGATACTGGCACTCATTTCTCACACCTCAGGGGATACTGACACTCATTTCTCACACCTCAGGGGATACTGACACTCATTTCTCACACCTCAGGGGATACGGACACTCATTTCTCACACCTCGGGGGATACTGACACTCATTTCTCACACCTCAGGGGATACTGACACTCATTTCTCACACCTCAGGGGATACTGACACTCATTTCTCACACCTCAGGGGATACTGACACTCATTTCTCACACCTCAGGGGATACTGACACTCATTTCTCACACCTCAGGGGATACTGGCAGTCATTTCTCACACCTCAGGGGATACTGACACTCATTTCTCACACCTCAGGGGATACTGGCACTCATTTCTCACACCTCATGGGATACTGGCAGTCATTTCTCACACCTCATGGGATACTGACACTCATTTCTCACACCTCAGGGGATACTGACACTCATTTCTCACACCTCAGGGGATACTGACACTCATTTCTCACACCTCAGGGGATACTGACACTCATTTCTCACACCTCATGGGATACTGACACTCATTTCTCACACCTCAGGGGATACTGGCACTCATTTCTCACACCTCAGGGGATACTGGCACTCATTTCTCACACCTCAGGGGATACTGGCACTCATTTCTCACACCTCAGGGGATACTGACACTCATTTCTCACACCTCAGGGGATACTGACACTCATTTCTCACACCTCAGGGGATACGGACACTCATTTCTCACACCTCGGGGGATACTGACACTCATTTCTCACACCTCAGGGGATACTGACACTCATTTCTCACACCTCAGGGGATACTGACACTCATTTCTCACACCTCAGGGGATACTGACACTCATTTCTCACACCTCAGGGGATACTGACACTCATTTCTCACACCTCAGGGGATACTGGCAGTCATTTCTCACACCTCAGGGGATACTGACACTCATTTCTCACACCTCAGGGGATACTGGCACTCATTTCTCACACCTCAGGGGATACTGACACTCATTTCTCACACCTCATGGGATACTGACACTCATTTCTCACACCTCATGGGATACTGGCACTCATTTCTCACACCTCAGGGGATACTGACACTCATTTCTCACACCTCAGGGGATACTGGCACTCATTTCTCACACCTCATGGGATACTGACACTCATTTCTCACACCTCATGGGATACTGGCAGTCATTTCTCACACCTCAGGGGATACTGGCACTCATTTCTCACACCTCATGGGATACTGACACTCATTTCTCACACCTCATGGGATACTGGCAGTCATTTCTCACACCTCAGGGGATACTGGCACTCATTTCTCACACCTCATGGGATACTGACACTCATTTCTCACACCTCATGGGATACTGGCAGTCATTTCTCACACCTCAGGGGATACTGGCACTCATTTCTCACACCTCAGGGGATACTGACACTCATTTCTCACACCTCAGGGGATACTGACACTCATTTCTCACACCTCAGGGGATACTGACACTCATTTCTCACACCTCATGGGATACTGGCAGTCATTTCTCACACCTCAGGGGATACTGGCACTCATTTCTCACACCTCATGGGATACTGACACTCATTTCTCACACCTCATGGGATACTGGCAGTCATTTCTCACACCTCAGGGGATACTGACACTCATTTCTCACACCTCATGGGATACTGGCAGTCATTTCTCACACCTCATGGGATACTGACACTCATTTCTCACACCTCAGGGGATACTGGCACTCATTTCTCACACCTCATGGGATACTGACACTCATTTCTCACACCTCATGGGATACTGGCAGTCATTTCTCACACCTCATGGGATACTGGCACTCATTTCTCACACCTCATGGGATACTGACACTCATTTCTCACACCTCAGGGGATACTGGCACTCATTTCTCACACCTCATGGGATACTGACACTCATTTCTCACACCTCATGGGATACTGGCAGTCATTTCTCACACCTCAGGGGATACTGGCACTCATTTCTCACACCTCAGGGGATACTGACACTCATTTCTCACACCTCAGGGGATACTGACACTCATTTCTCACACCTCAGGGGATACTGACACTCATTTCTCACACCTCAGGGGATACTGACACTCATTTCTCACACCTCATGGGATACTGGCAGTCATTTCTCACACCTCAGGGGATACTGGCACTCATTTCTCACACCTCATGGGATACTGACACTCATTTCTCACACCTCATGGGATACTGACACTCATTTCTCACACCTCAGGGGATACTGACACTCATTTCTCACACCTCATGGGATACTGACACTCATTTCTCACACCTCAGGGGATACTGACACTCATTTCTCACACCTCAGGGGATACTGACACTCATTTCTCACACCTCAGGGGATACTGGCAGTCATTTCTCACACCTCAGGGGATACTGACACTCATTTCTCACACCTCATGGGATACTGACACTCATTTCTCACACCTCAGGGGATACTGACACTCATTTCTCACACCTCAGGGGATACTGACACTCATTTCTCACACCTCATGGGATACTGACACTCATTTCTCACACCTCATGGGATACTGGCACTCATTTCTCACACCTCAGGGGATACTGGCACTCATTTCTCACACCTCAGGGGATACTGGCAGTCATTTCTCACACCTCAGGGGATACTGACACTCATTTCTCACACCTCAGGGGATACTGGCAGTCATTTCTCACACCTCAGGGGATACTGACACTCATTTCTCACACCTCAGGGGATACTGACACTCATTTCTCACACCTCAGGGGATACTGACACTCATTTCTCACACCTCAGGGGATACTGACACTGATTTCTCACACCTCAGGGGATACTGACACTCATTTCTCACACCTCAGGGGATACTGACACTCATTTCTCACACCTCAGGGGATACTGACACTCATTTCTCACACCTCAGGGGATACTGACACTCATTTCTCACACCTCAGGGGATACTGACACTCATTTCTCACACCTCAGGGGATACTGACACTCATTTCTCACACCTCATGGGATACTGACACTCATTTCTCACACCTCAGGGGATACTGACACTCATTTCTCACACCTCAGGGGATACTGACACTCATTTCTCACACCTCATGGGATACTGGCACTCATTTCTCACACCTCATGGGATACTGGCACTCATTTCTCACACCTCAGGGGATACTGGCAGTCATTTCTCACACCTCAGGGGATACTGACACTCATTTCTCACACCTCGGGGGATACTGGCACTCATTTCTCACACCTCATGGGATACTGACACTCATTTCTCACACCTCATGGGATACTGGCACTCATTTCTCACACCTCAGGGGATACTGACACTCATTTCTCACACCTCAGGGGATACTGACACTCATTTCTCACACCTCATGGGATACTGACACTCATTTCTCACACCTCAGGGGATACTGGCAGTCATTTCTCACACCTCATGGGATACTGACACTCATTTCTCACACCTCAGGGGATACTGACACTCATTTCTCACACCTCAGGGGATACTGGCAGTCATTTCTCACACCTCAGGGGATACTTGCACTCATTTCTCACACCTCAGGGGATACTGGCACTCATTTCTCACACCTCAGGGGATACTGGCAGTCATTTCTCACACCTCAGGGGATACTGACACTCATTTCTCACACCTCAGGGGATACTTGCACTCATTTCTCACACCTCAGGGGATACTGACACTCATTTCTCACACCTCAGGGGATACTGGCAGTCATTTCTCACACCTCATGGGATACTGGCAGTCATTTCTCACACCTCATGGGATACTGGCACTCATTTCTCACACCTCAGGGGATACTGGCACTCATTTCTCACACCTCAGGGGATACTGACACTCATTTCTCACACCTCAGGGGATACTGACACTCATTTCTCACACCTCAGGGGATACTGACACTCATTTCTCACACCTCATGGGATACTGACACTCATTTCTCACACCTCAGGGGATACTGGCACTCATTTCTCACACCTCAGGGGATACTGGCAGTCATTTCTCACACCTCATGGGATACTGACACTCATTTCTCACACCTCATGGGATACTGACACTCATTTCTCACACCTCGGGGGATACTGACACTCATTTCTCACACCTCAGGGGATACTGGCAGTCATTTCTCACACCTCAGGGGATACTGACACTCATTTCTCACACCTCATGGGATACTGACACTCATTTCTCACACCTCGGGGGATACTGACACTCATTTCTCACACCTCAGGGGATACTGACACTCATTTCTCACACCTCAGGGGATACTGGCACTCATTTCTCACACCTCAGGGGATACTGACACTCATTTCTCACACCTCAGGGGATACTGACACTCATTTCTCACACCTCAGGGGATACTGACACTCATTTCTCACACCTCAGGGGATACTGGCACTCATTTCTCACACCTCAGGGGATACTGACACTCATTTCTCACACCTCAGGGGATACTGACACTCATTTCTCACACCTCGGGGGATACTGACACTCATTTCTCACACCTCATGGGATACTGACACTCATTTCTCACACCTCAGGGGATACTGACACTCATTTCTCACACCTCAGGGGATACTGGCACTCATTTCTCACACCTCAGGGGATACTGACACTCATTTCTCACACCTCAGGGGATACTGGCACTCATTTCTCACACCTCAGGGGATACTGACACTCATTTCTCACACCTCAGGGGATACTGGCACTCATTTCTCACACCTCAGGGGATACTGACACTCATTTCTCACACCTCAGGGGATACTGACACTCATTTCTCACACCTCGGGGGATACTGACACTCATTTCTCACACCTCATGGGATACTGGCACTCATTTCTCACACCTCAGGGGATACTGACACTCATTTCTCACACCTCAGGGGATACTGGCACTCATTTCTCACACCTCAGTGGATACTGGCACTCATTTCTCACACCTCAGTGGATACTGGCACTCATTTCTCACACCTCGGGGGATACTGACACTCATTTCTCACACCTCAGGGGATACTGACACTCATTTCTCACACCTCAGTGGATACTGGCACTCATTTCTCACACCTCAGTGGATACTGGCAGTCATTTCTCACACCTCGGGGGATACTGGCACTCATTTCTCACACCTCAGGGGATACTGACACTCATTTCTCACACCTCAGTGGATACTGGCACTCATTTCTCACACCTCAGTGGATACTGGCAGTCATTTCTCACACCTCGGGGGATACTGGCAGTCATTTCTCACACCTCAGGGGATACTGACACTCATTTCTCACACCTCAGGGGATACTGACACTCATTTCTCACACCTCAGGGGATACTGACACTCATTTCTCACACCTCGGGGGATACTGACACTCATTTCTCACACCTCATGGGATACTGACACTCATTTCTCACACCTCATGGGATACTGACACTCATTTCTCACACCTCAGGGGATACTGGCAGTCATTTCTCACACCTCATGGGATACTGGCACTCATTTCTCACACCTCATGGGATACTGGCAGTCATTTCTCACACCTCATGGGATACTGGCACTCATTTCTCACACCTCAGGGGATACTGGCAGTCATTTCTCACACCTCAGGGGATACTGACACTCATTTCTCACACCTCAGGGGATACTGACACTCATTTCTCACACCTCAGGGGATACTGACACTCATTTCTCACACCTCAGGGGATACTGGCACTCATTTCTCACACCTCAGGGGATACTGGCAGTCATTTCTCACACCTCAGGGGATACTGGCAGTAATTTCTTACACCTTGGAAGGCTACTGGTACAGGGGCTGGAGACACAGGGGCTGGAGACACAGGGGCTGGAGACACAGGGACTGGAGACACAGGGGCTGGAGACACAGGGGCTGGAGACACAGGGACTGGAGACACAGGGGCTGGAGACACAGAGGCTGGAGACACAGGGTCTGGAGACACAGAGGCTGGAGACACAGGGGCTAGAGACACAGGGTCTGGAGACACAGGGTCTGGAGACACAGAGACTGGAGACACAGGGGTTGGATACACAGGGGCTGGAGACACAGAGGCTGGAGACACAGGGGCTGGAGACACAGAGGCTGGAGACACAGGGGCTAGAGACACAGGGTCTGGAGACACAGGGTCTGGAGACACAGAGACTGGAGACACAGGGGTTGGATACACAGGGGCTGGAGACACAGAGGCTGGAGACACAGGGGCTGGAGACACAGAGGCTGGAGACACAGGGGCTAGTGGGATGACACCTTGCCAAGAAGCCAACTGCGTCATTTGCATTTTTGCCAAGTCTACTGGCATTAGTTGGTGTATAGGACATTACAAATAAGCCAATGCGATTAATCATTTCAAAAGGGAGGTGATCGGCTGCTGGTATTGCAATTATGCTTTCATTTTATATGCATTAGACTGGGATGAGATGAATTGTCCAGGATTTTATATGCCCTACCCCCTAACATTCATTTTTTTCTCCCCGGATTTACACGATTCACAAAAGTGATCTTTGGAGCAGTATAAAAACCGGAATTCCGGCAAAAATCGGAAATTTCTCATCCCTAATTAGATGGCAAAAATATACAAGTCGTAACAAAACAAACAAAAATTGTGTTGGATGACAGCAGCAGTAAGCGCATATATTAGTAAAAGTAAGTTATGCTATGTCATCTGTCTATTAGGTTTTTGGATTTAAATAGACAATTATCTGCCCTTTCAGGAAATGTATAGTTTACTTGGTGCTATTTGCACACTATAAATGCCTAGAAATACACAGGCACTTCATGTATGTCTGCATAATTTTGGCCGACACTGAAATGGTTTATTTTCCCCATGATATGTGATGGCAGCCAAACCACCACCCACCCATTGCAATGCATTTTTGGGATGATGCAAACTAATGCTGCCGTCATGCCACACCAAATCGAATATTAATGGGCAGTTCCACTTCACTGGTTGCAGTTGTTACCATCACGCTTCACTTACCGACAGCACACTCCACGATTGTGCTCAAGTTGTGGCTGCAAGCTCTGAATATCTCAGAGCTGATGACGTAGCGAAAGTCGGAGTCGTAGTCACACAGTATGAGACAGATTGGCTCAATGCCAGACTTCTCACAGCAACCTGTAGAGGGCACTGCATGTTCACATCGGACAGACACAGTCAACATTCACTTGGAATCTCATTATACTGACAGGGACAGAGAGAGGGAAAAGGAGGGAGACAGAGAGAGGGGGATAGAGAGAGAGAGAGAGAGGACAAGAGGGAGAAGGGAGAGAGAAAGAGAGAGAAAGAGAGAGAGAGAGAGAGAGAGAGAGAAAGAGGGAGGGAGAGGGCAAGAGGAAGAAAGGGAGAGAGAAAGAGAGGGAGAGAGAGAGAGAGAGAGAGAGAGAGAGAGAGAGAGAGAGAAAGAGAGAGAGGGAGGGAGTGAGGGCAAGAGGAAGAAAGGGAGAGAGAAAGAGAGAGGGAGAGAAAGAGAGAGGGGGGAGGGAGAGAGGGCAAGAGGGAGAAAAAGAGAGGGAGGGAGAAAGAGCAAGAGAGAGAGAGGGAGAGAGAGAAAGAGAGATAAAGAGAGAGAGATAGGAGCGAGGCAGAGACAGAGATGGAGAGAGAGACAGAGAGAGAGGGGAGAGAGAAAGAGGGAGAGAGAAAGAGAGAGAGGGAGAGAGAGAAAGAGAGAGGGAGGGAGAGAAAGAGAGAGAAATAGAGAGAGAGAGAGAGAGAGAGAGAGAGAGAGAGAGAGAGAGAGAGAGAGAGAGAGAGAGAGAGAGAGAGAGAGAGAGAGAGAGAGAGAGAGAGAGAGAGAGAGAGAGAGAGAGAGAGAGAGAGAGAGAGAGAGAGAGAGAGAGAGAGAGAGAGAGAGAGAGAGAGAGGAGGAGAGAGAGAGAGAGAGAGAGGGAGGAGGAGAGAGAAGAGAGAGAGAGAGAGAGAGAGAGAGAGAGAGGAGAGAGAGAGAGAGAGAGAGAGAGAGAGAGAGAGAGAAGAGAGAAGGAGAGAGAGAGAGAGAGAGAGAGAGAGAGAGAGAGAGAGAGAGAGAGAGAGAGAGAGAGAGAGAGAGAGAGAGAGAGAGAGAGAGAGAGAGAGAGAGAGAGAGAGAGAGAGAGAGAGCGAGAGCGAGAGCGAGAGGAGAGAGAGAGGAGAGAGAGAGAGAGAGAGAGCGAGAGCGAGAGCGAGAGAGAGAGAGAGAGAGATAGGGAGAAATAGGGCACGGTGCAGAGACAGGGAGAGAAAGAGATGGAGAGAGTGTGCGAGGGCGGGAAGGAGGAGGAGAGGGAGACCTAGAGAATGAGAGACGGATAGGAAGGGGAGGAATGGGGGAGTTGGAGGGAGGGGAAACCAAGGGAGAAAGCAAGAGAGATAAATTGCGATTCACAAGTGAGAGATAGAGCAACAGAAAAAGGTAACAAAAAAACAGAGTGATGGAATGACAGAGTGCGTGAGAGGAAACCAAGAATGAAAAAGGAGAACTATTGAGGGAGGAGAGTGGAGAGTAATGTTGCAAACAAACAATACAATGTCAATTTCTAATCTCCTAAAAATCTCTTTATTATTGCATTATACAGGTTTTACACCAGCAAAACAAATCACGATTGAAAAATTACTCACGTGCGATATCCTGTGGGCGCTGTGTTGTTGGTGGGATCATAGTGCTTGTACTTAACATCAGCACGCCACCTGCCAATCAAACAAAATTGTATGAATAAGACAAACTGAAATGATGCAAACCTTTCTATCACCAGTAACATGTATATTCTGTAGGATAAAGGGAAACATTTGGGAAATGAAGGAACAAATAACAAATGACATCAACATGACAAGCGATAGATGGAAATGATCTGTTAAAGTCCCTTCTCAATACTATTTTTTTGCCCGTATTGTTTCTGACTCATTTTGCGAAAAATCCACTATGACATGTTGTCTCCTTTGTATAAATTATTTATTTTGTTTTTGTGAAATCACTAGGCAAACTATTAACTAATTTTTAACCGCATCCGGTCAAAATTCTGTGAAAAAATGGGCCAATAGGCCCTGAAGTCCTTTGGACTAATACGTCTATATGTGACCCCGGCTGACCAAATGAGTGATAAGTCGGAAAAATTGTAACATTGTTTTCTTACATCCTTGTAAAGGTTTGGTAGGGTGCTTTACACAGTTTCAAAAATTATTACTGCTACAAAAAATGGCGAAGTTATGGAGCATTGAACATTGTAGGGGTCAAAAAGTTAAAATTAAGAAAACAGCTGTTGAAATTTTACATTATACAGCTGTATATGCAAATGGATTGCATGGAAATATTACATGCACAACATTCAAATGTGGCACACAGTATATATGTTATGTTGCAATGATACACTGGAAGTACAAATGTGCTGCTACAAAAACTTATCACGTTATGCCAGATTATGTCTTTATGTGTAAAATTAAGAGGACAGATTATTTGAGAGCAAAAGGTAGACTCACTGTTTGACACAGTTTAAAACGTACAGGCAACTGTCCAGTTTAACAGGGTTAGTGGCTTAATGATGTCTTATAAGCTTCTGCCAGTGACCAATTACAGATTAGTCACTGTTTCCATCAAACAATAGCAGGCAGAAAATCTTAGCTCCACAGCTGGGTGTAATACACAACAACTTATAAATATAGCTACTCTGAGGTAGACGATTAATTTAGTTAGCAAATTTAGAATTTTAGGGGACCTTTGGTGCCCTTAGAATGATTCAATCAAATACAGATGTATTGTGTATAGTGGCACTACCACATGAAATGTCTATGAAAAATTAGAGAAAAAGTTACTGAACGATTTTTGAATTAAAGACAAAATGTGAACATTTTCCAGTTTTTTGATCCTTTTTGGGGGCCATTACACATAACCAGACCATCCACACAAGATGACATACTAATGCAAATAAAAAAACTCAAAAACAAAAAGGCATGTTGTATTGATGTTATAAATGAGTGCTTAAAAACAGCCCCACAGAACTAATTATAGTTGTTGTTAAGATGTTTAACCTTGTTCTATTATCTGACATTGTGCCAACAGATTGGTGTATTGGGATCATTAAGCCTATATATACAAACATAGCAGCATACACTGGGACAGTGTGACTGCTGCCTGGTTAAATGGATGCAATGTGCTTGAGCCACTAATTAACTGTCCACCAAGCAGTAGCAGAGCAGTTTTATAATAATAACAATCCACAAGTTAAGTGGCAGTGATCTTCCTTTTATCATTAATGTAATGTTTAATGTGAGCAGGGCGGACAAATGGTTATCATACGTAGACAGATACAGAAAAAAATTGACGTTTTCTATAAAAAGAACACGTTTGCCTATCAATTGCATGTATTTCCTATTGCTGCCGTTTCTGCCGGGCAGAAACAGTTTCTGCCCGGCATAAATCAAACAACCCTGTAGGTAATTATTAATCAAATGTTTTTTGGTGAATCGTAGTTACAGATCATTAAGGGTGTAATACATATGATGGAAATAAAATGTTGACATGTTTACTGTTCACTTATTGCACCATGTCTTGCATTTAGAGGAATAATTATAATAGAAAATAAAATGTTGTGGCACATCTTTTTAAATACGTGCACTGATGAGAAACCTGGAATTACTTTTCTGTGGCCTAAGAATAACTAATTTAAATTAACTTTTTGCTTATATAAAACAACTGCATAAAAATATATATCCATACAAGACACAGACTCAGTATGTGACAGATGTTTTGGGAAGGGGAATAGTGTTCTGTTTCTGGTACAATACACAAAATCTACTGTTAGGGGATAGTCTCAAGGGCCCTTCTCAAAACCACATGATTAGATAGTGAAACATTTTGGGGGACTGTGTCAGCCTTCTTCTCATGTGATGTAGAGTTACCACAAGGAGAAAACTTGTCTCTTTTGTCATTGGGGTCTAGTGGGCACTGTCAATTGACTCAAGCCTCAGCCAGTGATCAATTACAGATATTGGTCACACTTTCACCCGCCAGCAACAGTGAGGTGTGACAGATGTTGTGCGAAAAGGGATTAGTTGAACAAAAGGACTGGAAGCATGATAGATCTGCTGCTGTAGTAGACCATTTAGTTAGCAAATTTAGCATTTTAGGGGACCTTTGGTGCCCTTAGAATGATTCAATCAAATACAAATTTCTTGTGTACAGTGACACTACCACAAGAAATGTATATGCAAAATTAGAGAAAAAGTTGCTGAACAGTTTTTGAAAAAATAGGCAAAATGTTATATTTTTACCAGTTCTGGGGTCCTTGGAGGACCTAGGGAGCCCTTAGAATGATTCAATCAAATACAGAAAAAGTTGCTGAATGGTTTCTGAGATACGGCAGCTAACGGCGGACATTGGACAGCGAACGCAGAGTGATGGCAATAGTCCCTTGGACCTTCGGCCAAAGGACTAAAAATGGCAAATTGGTCCGGCTCTATACCTAGTGTGTGAGGCCATTCACATTTTAAAAGATCAAAGAAAATTCAATGATATTAACAAACACATTTTAAATCAACAGACCTAATTTAAAACCAGTTGAGAAGGCAGTCTTATTGTTCATTAGTAACAACAACAAAAATGGAGAAAAGGAGGCATCGGGGATAGGGTCGGCAGGATCACAATAAAGGGATACTAATAACAGGATACAGGTGAATAAGATCAAAGCACCTTTAGAAAACAAATCTGGGCATGAATGGTGGGATAAAATGTCTTACCTGAGGGGGAATACGTGAGGAAGATGATGTGGGGGGTTGGTAAACTTGTCCCGTTGTGTCCCAAACTTAACACCTTCACCGTGTACAGCGTATTTGATTTCAGCCCCGTCAATGTCACACTTGTTTCAGTCGTAGAAATCTGAACAATGCACACACAATAACAATGAATCATCCATCTGCTACTAGGCACTACATCTTACATTTCTTTTATTAGTTTCTTGTTCTATGAAATGCAGGAAAGCTTCATGAGGAATACTTCCATTATAAATTTCTGTGGCTCCTATGATAACAAACTTTTCTGGAGTCTCCCGTCCCAAAATAAACTGTTTTGTATCCAGCAAAATTTATTATTTTACAGATTGCTTATTGTTTTTCTTTTTGTTGTCTTAAATATTATATGTATTTCTGCATTAAAATACCTTGTTGTCAATACCAATAATTTGATTTGTTATAGGGACAACTAAACTTTTCCTGTTCTTCTTCTTGACACTTTTCTAAACATAATAATAATGTAATACATTTGATTAATAAATATGCTAGTTCTAATTCTTCAATGTCCTTGTATGTAAAACTACAATATATGTGCTACAAAACCATGACCTATCGAATGGTTCACAACAGTGTTTACAGTGCACGGCATTGTTGTTTGCGAATGCTACCTTAACGCAAATACTCTGAATGCTGTAAACCACAAAATCGGCTTTCGCACAGTCTACATCAAACTAATGTAAACTTGACCTACCACTGTGTAGGTGTCTGCAGATTTCTCCTTATACTGAACCACATATTCTTTTTCTGGTGCTCGCCCGTACATCGGAGGATCCCACTCAAGGTTTGCATCATTTGATGTGACCCTACCAAGACGTACGTCTGAGGGTGGACCTGGTATAATGACTGAAACATATCGGTAACAAAAATATCACATTTGTGCTCAGATGAAGTTCTTTGCTTGGTGATTCACGCTAAGCTGAATGGCACTATTTGTGTACAAATTGAAACACTGATAATAAATTGACCTATCCATCATGTGACCAGTTGCCTAAACATGTCCATGAAACTATAAACAATGGGCCAAGTGGCCATGAAGTCCTTTGGACTAATACGTCTATATGTGACCCCTGACCAAATGAATGATAAGTCGGAAAAACATTGTTTTCTTACATTCTTGTAAAGGTTGGGTAGGATGCTTTACACGGTTTCAAAAATTATGACTGCTACAAAAATTGGCGAAGTTATGGAGCATTGAACATGGTAGGGGTCAAAAAGTGAAAATGAAGAAAACGGCTGTTGAAGTCTTACATTAGATATGCAAATGGACTGCATAGAAATATTACATGCATGACATTCAAATGTGGCACATAGTGTATATGTTATATTGCAATGATACAAATGTGCTGCTACAAAAACTTATCAAGTTATGCTAGATTATGTCTTTATGTGTAAAACTAAGAGGACATATTATTTGAGAGCAAAAGGTAGACTCACTGTTTGACACAGTTTAAAACCTACAGGCAACTGTCCAGTTTAACAGGAGTCTATCAAACAATAGCAGGCACTACCACATGAAATGTCTACGAAAAATTAGAGAAAAAGTTACTGAACAGTTTTTGAGGAAAAAAAACAGCCCCACAGAACTAATTATACTTATTGTTAAGATGTTTAACCTAGTTCTATTATCTGACATTGTGCAAACAGATTGGTGAACTGGGATCATTAAGCCTATATCATTATTATATAAACATAGCAGCAGACACTGAGACAGTGTGACTGCTGCCTGGCTAAATGGATGCAATGGTGCTTTGAAGTTAGTTCTTCTGCCAACTATCCTTTTCACACAAGCCTATAGGTTTAGTAGCTGCCAGCACACTACTGAGCCTAAACTACCATGCAGGTGTGAAAAATGTGCTGATGTATTTGAACTTGACCCACTAATTAACTGTCAACCAAGCAGTAGCAGAACAGTTTATAATAATAATAATCCACAAGTTAAGTGGCAGTGATCTTCCTTTAAATACATGCATTGATGAGAAACCGGGAATTGCTTTTCTGTGGCCTAAGAATAACTAATTTCAATTAACTTTTTGCTTATATAAAACAACTGCAAAAAATATATATCCATACAAGACACAGACTCAGCATGTGATATGTTTTTGGAAGGGGAATAGTGTTCTGTTTCTGATACAAGGTGCTGTGTTTGTTGACCCAAGCCTCTGCCAGTGACCAATTAGAGATTAGTCACACTTTCACCAGACAGGCACAGTGAGGTGTGACAGATGTTGTGGGAAAAGGGATTAGTTGAACAAAAGGACTGGAAGCATGATAGATCTGCTGCTACAGTAGAGTATTTAGTTAACAAATTTTGCATTTTAGGGGACCTTTGGTGCCCTTAGAATGATTCAATCAAATACAGATTTCTTGTGTACAGTGGCACTACCACAAAATTAGAGAAAAAGTTACTTAAGAGTTTTTGAAAAAATTTGCAAAATGTGAAAATTTACCAGTTTTGGGGTCCTTTTTTGGGGGGTCATTAGGTGCCCTTAGAATTATTCCATCAAATACAGATTTCTTGTGTACAGTGACACTACCACATGAAGTGTATGTGCAAAATTTGAGAAAAAGTTGCTGAACAGTTTTTGAAAAAATTGACAAAATGTTACATTTTTACTAGTTTTGGGGTCCTTGGAGGCCCTAGGGAGCCCTTAGAATGAATCAATCAAATACAGATTTCTCGTGCATAGTGGTAGTGCCCTAAGATATGTCTATGCAAAATTAGAGAAAAAGTTGCTGAACGGTTTCTGAGATACGGCAGCTAACGGCAGACGTCGGACGCAGAATGATGGCAATAGTCCCTTGGACTTTCGGCCAAAAAATTCAATGAATTATAAATTCCACAATTTATGCTGTGCAGCCGGACATTTTCTAATATGCATATTTTTGGTGCGCTTTTCGGGATGCCGAGATGTGACGTCACATATGACCCATACTCGCATCAGGCCGACTCTTTTCATGCATTCAGAGCATGTTTACAAGGATAGCTTTCAGGTTGAAACGAGCGTCAAAATGAGTTACTGTGCGATATTCCGATGTAATGCAAACACTAGTCATCATAGAGGAACTAGCAGTTATCTTACGGTTCCACATGAATCCAATTTTATTCAAAACAATGAATGCGAATGGGCCTACAAGTTGACTAGGTTTCGCCGAGCTTGGGCATTTTTACCAGTTTGTGGGTCCTTGGAGGCCCTAGGGAGCCCTTAGAATGATTCAATCAAATATAGATTTAAAAATGGTTCAAGCAAGTATGTTGGAATGTTTGATCTAGCAGATGTCATGCCACACGAGTAATGTACTGCCACAGCACAAACACTAGTTAAGTAAATACAAATACTGTTGACAAAGGCAAAGACTGACCGAGATCACATGCAGATTTTTTAAAATTTTTAGCACAACTAGTGAATCATGTACTATATAATATGTCGCAATGAGACAAACTATGTGCAGATCTTCCAAATTGATAATTAAGTAAATAGCGAGTGATCACCCCCCCACATCAGTCACATGACATTTTTTAAGGAGGTTTAATACATATTTTCCTCATTGGTGGTGCAACTTGTGGAAATTCTATTTTATGTACAAATTCTGATACGTTTATACACCTGGCTCGCCCTTTGATGAATGTTTGCAGATGAAGCGTTTTGGCTTGATGAAATTTATCAATGCCCACAGATCATTAAATCTATTGTATAATCAAATTTAAATAAATTTAGTTAGGCAAATAAACTGACAATCCATGACAAAATTGTAAAATATGACAAAACGACAGCTTTCTGTTTGACAGCAGGATATCAGGATGTCTGAATAAAAGACAACAAAAAACAACAGGAAATCTTCCGCCTTATCTGGAAAGTGAGAAGGTCTACTAGTGACAAGTCTGATCTAATGAGATAAACCTTGTTAACTGAGACAAGGAGAGAAGAGAAGATGAAGAGTATGAAGAAGATTATAATGAAGGAGAAGATGAAGGAGAAAAAGGTGAAGAAAGAGATGATTAAGGCAAAGAAAAATACAAAGAAGGTGTTGATGATGAAAAGAAGATTATGAAGAAGAACATGATGAAGAAGATGATGAAGGAGAAGAAGACAAAGAAGCCAAAGGAGAAGATGAAGAAAAAGGAAAAGACAAAATCAAAGGAGCAGATGAAGAAGACAACAGAAAAGATTAAGAGGATAAAGAAGATGAAGAAGACAAAGAAGAAGAAGAAGACAATGGAGAAGACAAAGAATACAAATGAAAAGACAAAGAAAGAAGATGAAGAAGACAAAGGAGAAGATGAAGGAGACAAAGAAGATGAATAAAACAAAGGAGAATATGAAGGAGACAACAAAGATGAAGAAGACAAAGAAGAAGGTGAAGAAGACAAAGGAGATGATGAAGAAGACAAAGGAGAAGATGAAGAAGACAAAGGAGAATATGAAGAAGAAAATGGACAAGAAGAAGAAAACAAAGAAGACAAATGAGAAAACAAAGGAGAAGATGAAGAAGACAAAGGAGAAAATGAAGAAGACAAATGAGAAAATAAAGAAGACAAACGAGAATATGAAGAAGACAAAGGAGAAGATGAAGAATACAAAGGAGAAGATGAAGAAGATGTATGAAAATAAAAAGATGATGGAAAAGAGAAGATGATTACGAAGAAGACAATGAAAGAAAAAAGATTAAGAGAAAAGGAAGATGATGAAGGAGAAGAAGACGAAAGATGAAGACAGAGGCACTTACCAAATCCTTCTCTCACACAGCTAAAGATGTCGGACATGTGTGGACCGCACGACAACAGTTGAAACATTGCACCACCACGGGCGCCTCCGCATAGAGGAAGACACATACCAGGCACTTCTCGACGCAGGCAGCAATCTGTGTGATTCCTCTCTCCTGGAGCACCACAACATCACTGCGACATCACTGCGACATCACTGCGACATCACATGGCAGATCACACAACGTCACACAATATTCACTAGATCGTGTGTCATCACATGACGTACTCACACTCACTAGACTGTGATGTTTATTGCAATCATGTGTAATTATTTTATACAATAATGTAAAATTATTAACACAATAACGTAGAAATATAATACAATAATGCAGAATTATTAAGACAACAGCACAGCATTGCTTAATACAGCGCATCATTGTAGCATAACAAAATACAGCCAAAATCATCATCACTGCATACCACACAATATAGTACACCATATTGCACACATATGCACACATATACACACACATGTGCACACATACACATGTGCACACATATACACACACACACATGTGCACACATATACACACACACACACACACACACACATGTGCACACATACACACACACACATGTGCACACATATACACACACACATGTGCACACATATACACTCACACATGTGCACACATATACACACACATACACACATGTGGACACATACACACACACATACACACATGTGCACACATATACACACACACACATATATACACACACACATGTGCACACATACACACACACACACATGTGCACACATACACACACACATACATGTGCACACATATACACACACACAGATGTGCACACACATGTGCACACATATACACACACACATGTGCACACATACACACACCTGTGCACACACACACACACACACATGTGCACACATACACGTGCACACACACATGTGCACACACACACACACACACACACACACACACACACACACACACACACACACACACACACACACACACACACACACACACACATGTGCATACATACACACACACATGTGCACACATTCATACACACATGCAAACATACACACACACACACACACACATGTGCACACACACATGTGCACACACACATGTGCACACACACATGTGCACACACACACACACACACACACACACACACACACACACACACACACACACACACACACACACACACACACACACACACACACACACACACACACACACACACACACATGTGCACACATACACACACATATGCACACATACACACACACATGTGCACACATACATACACACACACATACACACACGCACGTGCACGCATACACACACATGTGCACACATACACACACACATGTGCACACATACACACGTGCACGCACACACACACACACACATGTGCACACACACACACACACACACATGTGCACACATACACACACATGTGCACACATACACACACATGTGCACACACACACACATGTGCACACACACGCACACATACACACACATACATACACACACACACACGCACGTGCACACATACACTGTGCACACATACACACGTGCACGCAGACACACACACACACACACACACACACACACACACACACACACACACACACACACACACACACACACACACACACACACACACACACACACACACACACACACACATGTGCACACATACACACATGTGCACACACACACACACACACACACATGTGCACACAGTCATACACACACATACACATACATAAACACACACACATGTGCACACATACACACACACGTGCACACACACACATGTGCACACATACACACACACATGTGCACACATACACACATGTGCACACATACACACACACATGTGCATACCTATACACACACACACACACACATATGCACACACATGTGCACACACACATGTGCACACACACATATGCACACACACATGTGCACACACACACATGTGCACACACACACACACACACACACACACACACACACACACACACACACACACACACACACACACACACACACACACACACACACACACACACACACATGTGCACACATATACACCAATTATATGATGAAATATGATAATGTCGCATCACAAACAATTGCCGTAACAATGATTTCTGTCCCACAACACTCGCTGGTCTCTCAGGATTTAGCAGTTTAGTTTTCTCTGAAAATGTCTACATTCTTACCATGAAAACAGGTAAATACTTTGTTGAACTCTGGCAGACACTGTCGTAGATGCTGGTTTGTCTGCAGTAACAGAGCGGGTCTCCTTGAACACAACATGGGCAGACAGTATGGTGACACACCGTGCTGCCGACAACACGCTGAAACAGTTTAGTCATCATTCAGCCAAACATCAACTTAAAAGAATAAAGTAAAGGTAAGTTCTTATATAGCGAAGTATCCAGTCCTCAGGACTGCTCAAAGCACTTTACACTTTACTCCCTGGCAGACCTGTTCAATCGAACACCATCTCGACTTCTCTGGAAAAATTCTATTCACTATTCGTACACCAATATCCAACACTGTTTATGATACTCATTCATACAGCTGAGTGAACTGAAGCAACGTAGAGTGAACAAACTTGCTCAAGGTTCGACATGACAGCACAGGATATGAACCCGGGTTCTCTCGTTTGAGAGGCCGATAACATAGCCACTGCGTTCACTTAAAGGTGACTAATCAACTAAATTTTTTCGCTCTTCATTTTAACATTTAATTTTACAAAAACAAACCTACTTAATACCTATTCCGACAGGCCTGCTCACTTGTGCAACTGTTTGTACGTTGCTTTTGTGAATGTACAATACAACCTATCAGAAAACTGTGTCATTTAATAGTGGGTCCACAGTTTAATTAAAGTGACTCTTCAAGTTCACACCTAGTGCAATATTGTAACTTTGTCATGTCACTGGCGAGAGGCCGTGTATCGTAGCTCTCATGAAAATCATGTGGCCAACAAATTCAATGGACTGAAGAGTAAATTTTGGTTCTAGGCAATTGATTTTTGCAAGTTACCAGAGCAACTAAGGTCAATTTGTTGACAATTTAAACACAGGTACATTTTATTCAATTAACTGCAAATGTTATAAGTTACTGTTTTAGGTACGTGAGATGGATATAAATTGATTGTTCAGAGCATTATGAATAATTTCTGCGATAGTTCAGTTCAGCACATCTTACGTAACGCATTAACACCAAAAAACTGTTCAAATTATTTATGTCATAACAACCGTGATTTCAAAATAAGCCAGGAAACCGTCTTCTGCATCTGTGTGTACATAGCGCCATCTGGTGGACGGGCATTTTTGTCAGTGAACACAATGGCAGTAGACTAACTAGTAAAACAAGAAACAGTGTCACTTACTGGGCAGATATTCCGGATATGGGAACCGATTATCCGAAGACGGATTGCCAGGACCTGGAACAACAACCAAGCGGTAGAAACATCATAGGACCAGGAAAAAGCCATGCACCAGGAGCTTAGCTAGGAACCTGTCTGCCCGTCTTCAAGACTGGCAGATGACTGGCCAAAACTGGTAATTACAACTGATAAGACCAGTGGAATTTAGAGGGGGCCAACTGGAAACTAGATTAACTAATAGTTCCAAGTCTAGGGGCCCACATTAATGACTATCATTGGCACAACTGGTAGTAAAACAACTGGAATGGATCAGTATTAATTAAATAAATGGCTCAAATTACACAGGTTTGTTATTGAAAAAAACTAAACTGGCCAATGATGGCTGTGATTGATGTGAATGGCTTCCATGCAAGCTGTTCGCTAAAAAGTCACACCTTTGATTAATTCAAGACTGACAAAGTATAATTTCTGGCTAAGGGCCTGCCAGGCACAACATGCATTCACAATCACTTTTCTCATTTGCATCTATTATGCTGTTACCTTCGCTCCCTGGAAAAAGGTACATTGATTATTTCTTGTGCTTTATCATTATAACCCAGGGATCGATTTGGAAAAAAATATGCGTCAGAGGCAGAACTATGCCTGTTTTGAAAGTTTACGTGTGCTAAATCAGTTGCACAAATGTTTTGTTAATTATGTATGATAGTATAATCATTTAAATGTGTGTCAAGACCACAAGTGGGATGAAATACAACTGATTCAACACACTTCCCGCTGATACCATAATTCAAAAAATATATAATGTTGTTTTTTCCCTTTTTGCAAATTTAATTCATGTAATCATGTTATGTCAAATAATGTGTTATGTATTGAGTAATTAACACACATAGTGGTTATGTTATTGTTATATATTATATTTGTTACATTTAAGTTTTGAACATTTATACGAATATTTATTACAATCCAAAACGAGTCGGATGAAACACTAAAATCATTTGTTATTTGACCAGCCTTGGCTTGAGAGGATCATTCTTGATAATAGAACAGACCAGGTGGCTTTAAAAGAAATTATTAATTACCAGTGCGTGGCGTGTTCACGAGGATGACATAGGACGGCAGGCTGGAGCCATGGATATTCACCGCCACCACATACACGTTGTAGGCACCATGGTCAACGTTGTCAATCTGGTAGAATTCGTCCAGAACAAGACCACTCTGAAAAAACCATCTAACTGCGAATACTAATGGCACTGTGACCTATGAATATTCATCACACCATGAACTGTGAATATTCATCACACTGTCAAGATTCATCACACTGTGAACTACAAATAGTCATCAGTTTGAACTATGAATCATACAGTGAAGAGTGACTACTCATCACACACTGAACCACAAATATTCAACATACTGTGAACCGTGAATATTCATTACACTGTGAACCATGAATGTTCATCATCATGAACTGTGAATATTCATCACACTGTGAACTTTAAATATTCACACACCATGAACTGTGAACACTTGTCACACGATGAACAGTGAATATTAATTACACTCTGAACTGTGTAAATTGTAAGCATGGTTATCGCAACAAACAGCTGGCAAAATTTGCCAATGATCCCAATAGCAATATTCGCTTCGATCACACAGAAAACTTCAATTGCAGGTGTTCCACAAGTCCCAGGCTCACACAAGGTCATGTCATATAATTTATAATTCTCTTCACTAAACAACCAGTTGTTTGCTCAGATGTTGCACAGATGAGAAATAACTATGTCTTGGAGATGATAAAACTTAGGCAAGATGTGATGAAAGAAGCAATGAAGCACCCCGCTTCTTTTGTCAAACACCAGGGAAACACTGATCGTATATGCCACATGATTTCCTGGGCAGGTGACACACTGGTCAATCACGACTCAACCATCCAAACTGTTGGATGGTAAAGTTATAACCAATCAAAGTGCAGTACTTACACTTCGATAACTGGTGCTGCCCTCTGTCTGGTAGAAGACATAGTAGCCAATCACTGAATCACCATTCTTGGCCGGGGCACGCCACTTGAGATAGATGGAGGGGGGAACTCCGGTATGCAATATCGTTCTCACCAGAAACTGTTCGGGAGGTCCAGGTAGCAACACTAAAACATAATATAAAGGTAATATTCAGCTGCTTTTACACAGGAATGTTGTCAGGTACAATTTGAACGGCATCTTGTTGGCTGGAGAAAGGTCAATGGAAATTTTATTTTTAGCAAGTGATCATACGTATGATAGTGAAACTAACTTGGAGAATTATTTTCTTCAAATACCTGTAGTTTAGTTGTTTTGATCATAAAAGGGACTTTGACGTGTACAGAGTTCAAAAAGGCTAGTTAGAGAGTGTCTGTATATGTTTCTGTACTTTTGGCCAAAATCAACCACAAGAAAATACGAACCTTCATACAAACATTCATATACAAAGAATTGAAAGTTTCAAGAACAATCACTCACACATTCCTTCTTCGAAGCAGGCGAGAATATCCATGGTTTTATGAGCACACACCATGTGGCCTTCATGAATTCTACGAGGCAACGTGCCAAGGCAGATATCGAGGCAATGCGTAGGAATGTAGCGGCGACGACAGCAGGGAATGTGGTTACTGCCATCTGGTGGTCAAAGGGCAAACACAACTGTTGACGTCGGTCAAGTATTGGTGAGAATGTCTGCATTTGACAAAGGTTGATGATGTCGGCAAAATTGGAATGAGATACAATGAATGTACAATATTATGGACATAGAATGTGGTACTGGTGATTGGATAGAGACGGTTGGATTAATGGATGGTTGTATGGCTGTATGGATGGTTGAATGTACGATTGGAAGATGGTTGAATGGTTGGTTGAACTGGTGGTTGGTGGGATGGGTGGTTAACCAATTAGATCCGAGAATGGCTCCCACAAGCCACTCTGTAAAATCCTAGAATGGCCGCTACTAGCCACTGACAAGAAATTATGGATGTTGAGAGAGACATAGATCAAGAAAGGGGAATAGTAAGAACAGAGATACAGAGGGAGAGGGGAGAGAAAAGGAAAAGGACAATTTCATATATCCCAACAAACATAAGTAAATTACACTGAAAAGCAATGTAAAAATACAGGAATATATATATACATTGAAATGTAAATATACAATAACAATTAATAAATAATCAACAAAATAGTACATTTTGCAACAAAAAGATAGAAATGGGGAAGGGAGAGACAGAGGCAGGGAGCGAGAGTGAGGGAGAAGTGAGAGATATGGGGAGGGAGAGAGGGTGAAGGAAGAGATAGGAGAGAGATGGGAGAAAGAGAGAGGGGGGTATATAAATATATAGATGATAGTAGACGGACGGACAGATGGGCAGGATGGAGATGACATAGATGACACACCTGCACCGCAGTGGAGTAGTTGGGGCATGTAGTCGTTGCACCGTGCCATGTCAAAGGTCATGGGGTTGAAGGTCGCTGGAGAGCAGATGGGAAGACAAGGCTTCGGCACTCCCATTTTCATGCAGCATCCTGCAAACCACAGCTCAAGGATCATCCACTGACACAGGAGGATCATCCACGGATATAGTAAGATCATCCACTGACATGGGAGGATCATCTACTGATGCTGGAGAATCATCCACAGGCACAGGACGATCATCCACTGATGCTGGGGAATCGTCTACTGACACAGGAGGATCGTCCACTGACTGACACAGGAGGATCGTCCACTGACTGACACAGGAGGATCATCCACTGACTGACACAGGAGGACCATCCACAGACATTGGAGGGTCATCCACATACATGGATGGATCATCCACTGATGCTGGAGAATCATCCACCAACACAGATGGATAATCCATTGATGCCAGAGAATCATCCACTGACACAGGAGGATCATCCACTGATGCTGGAGAATCATCCACCGACACAGAAGGATAATCCATTGATGCCAGATAATCATCCACTGACACAGGAGGATCATCCGCTGATGCTGGAGAATCATCCACTGACACAGGTTCATCCACTGACACAGGAGGACCATCCACTGACACAGGAGGATCATCCAATGACACAGGTTCATCCACTGAAATAATGATCTATCCCCACATCACACAAATTAAATTTGAGACGTTTACAAAATGTCAAGGAAAAAAACATGAAAAAGTATGAAAGTAAAATTGTGAAGTAGTTTTGAATAGTCGAAAGAATTGTTTTGGAGACTGGTGATTACAGAAGATGAAAATCAGAAGGGATATGATGGAAGGATTTTCTGTACAGTAAGAAATTAGTTCACCCACCTGTGAAGTTTGCGTGCGGCACAGTGCTTGGTGCGAGTGGCACAACAGCATCTGTAGGAAAGACGCAAGATAATAAAACAAATATGGTATCTAACTCTATACCTGCTAACTCTCCCAAGAAATCAGGGAGTCTCCCAGATTTTTGGTATATCATCCAGTCTCCCGGAATACAGGCAAATCTCCTGGACTTTCTGTGAAATAGCACCCCCCTTCATCTTCGAGACAGTGAGACACCACATGAGACATGCTTAACTGCTCAATTTCTGGCAAAATATCTCCAACAGAACCCCCTCCCCCATCTTTGAGACAGTGAACCAGTGAAGTTCCACTAAAAAATCTCCAACAGCACCCGTCTCCCCGTCTTCCGATGTCAAGATCCGAGGCAGCGTGACACGGGAAGTGTGCTGAACCGCGCTGTTGAATTTCAACATGGATTTCAACAAAAAAGGTTGGCAAGCATGTCCCAACAATTTAGAGAATAGAGTTTTGGAAGTCTGCTGACAAACGCACAAGCCACATGACCTGTCAATCTTGCATAAGTTGTTCCATACTCAGGATGTTTGCTCTTTTGAGTATTTCTTTGTTGGTAATGAGATCACTCCACGTTATGCTCATGATGGGTCTTGGTGTCTCATCCGTAAGGCATGCAGCTTCCTAACTTGCTTTTGGTATGGTGCCCATGCTTGAGCTAAATAGAGCAACATTTTGATAAAAGTAATATGTATTAGCATACGCATACCTTGGCACAACAAACCATAGGCACAACTGTCAACATTAAAATATGTTGAACTTAAACTCGCTCCCATGACCTGCTGTTTCCCATTATGACATTGAATGCAGCAGATACTAATTTTAACATAACTCCTGTGGTGCCACCTGGGGAATGACTTTCCACTGAAAAAGTACAGCCATCAAAATGACTACCTCTGAGGGTTTTTTCACATTCATCGCCAACTGGTAGATCAAATACGAATGGTCCAAGTAAGCGAATGTACAGAGAAAGAGGTAAGTAAACCTTGGGAGGAGATACACTTACAATGCTCCAAAGTCAGCATCTTAATGTACAGATATTAGCAATGTATTTACTGTGAGGCTATATAACCACCAATGAACAATATTAATAAATTGGGAAATAATTTCAAAATTTTCTGTGTCTATCAGAAATGACACTTTAAAGTTGGACAAAAAAGCACACAATAAAACAAGAATGTTTGATACAGTTTTAGCCCTAGTAGATACTGGGTCATATTTGATTGAATCTAGGCTTCTAGATGAATGTGTGGTGCAGTTGTGAGACTGTAGATGGCACTATACATACCAGTGACCTGTAGAAGACTTGTCAATAAGAGGCTGGTATCGGAGACGTCACATCTGTAGTGGCCTGCGTCCATCGCACTCACGTTGGATATTTGTAGAACCCACACCAACCTGCTGCTTGCTAAACAAACAGTTTCAGTCATTGGTTCATATGGAGTTTACTGTATTCGTTCCATTAAACGTACATGCTCTAATGTACACCCCCCTTTTAGCAGCGTCTGACACCGTGACAGCAATCTACAATGCCAAGTTTGCCTGTTGAAACCATAATTGTAGTTTAATTTTTATCAATGTCACACTACGGTCAAAGCTGAGTGATAACAATATCGAATGGTCCACCTAAATGACCAGATTCTACAGTGTTCTAGTATCATTTTGCTCTTACATGGTTTTATCCAGGAACCCCAGGAGCCATAAAAAATGGGTGTAGACCTCTGTACACATATTGGAATACAAAATGTTACATATAGTCATGTCTCAAATATTTGTTAAGTACTTAAGGCCAGACACGGCAGGCATGAGATGGGTCTTGCTCAGCGTTCGAAATAGCACTTGTCCGTTTGTCCGGGACAAGTGATTTTTGGCCCAGACAAGTAAAATGACTCTACATGGTTATCCGGTGGACAAGTGGAAATTTACAGTAAATAGTAACGCGTGTAACATTGCAACATTTTTATTTGAGGAAATTCAAACGTAAATGAAGTTCGCTAGCAATCGCGCGCGTTGCAATTTTGTTGGTGTGTCGGTGGCTTGTCGTTCCGCCGCCAGCGTGTTGTACGTCAGTGTTCGACCGAGTTTAGTGCCTGCGTTAACAGGGTCATGCGCTGAGCGCACTGACCTAGCTCTGTCATACGCGTAGGACAGACTCCGCATCAGCCATCGTTGATCGAGGCTGTATTTCACACACTCGTAAATCCTTCAGTTTGGCCGACGTACAATTTGCTTCCGCGTACGGATCATATTTGATGAACTTTGGAAATAGTAGACTTTGTATCGCTACCTGTTATTTGAATAAGTATATACAAAGTTTTACCCATTATTACACCTAACCCACGCGGACTCGGCAGTCTTCCAAGACCCAGGGCCCAGTCATCGAACTGTCGTTAACTGAAAATTGTCAAAACTTTTAACTGGCTCTCCGGTAAATCTATTGTGCTGGTTGATAAACGGAATATTAATTACATTTCATAAATGTTGTTGTATCTATGTAACATTTATATTAACCATAAATTGCGAGTTTTTGAAACCGAATTATGCAAGACGCGCGGCCGGGGACGGTGCGTCAACCGCCGTTGACATGTCGGCCTTTTGCCAACTACGGCGGTCTGCACGCGGCAGCAAGGTTACGACGTAACTAAAGCTGTAAATTATATTCCGCCTGGTAAATGTAATTCGGGCACCGTTAAAACTGTTTTATTATAATTTAAATGGTAATGTAACATTTAGGAAAATTATGCGTTTCTTTGCTGATGATTAATTGAATATTATCTTTGTTTGTAAAATACAGAACTATATGTTAATATTGAAGTTCATAGAGGTTGAAAAAAATATTCTCATATTAGGTCTATATAGTTTATTATGATTTTTTACATCTCCTGGCTTTGTATTGGTCGTATTCCTGGTTAAGTGGCATCTTCAATGACAAACTGATGCAACAATTTTACAGCAGTGTTATGTGTTATATATATATATATATATATATATACCATATTAAACATAAACAGTTTTTGCAACATTATAAAACGAAAATAGCAAGGAAAACAATTGTCTAATTCCTATTATCGTAATAATTATTTGTTATTAATAAAAGCGTTCATATCAGTATCACTAAAATATTGGTATACATCATGTAACGTGTCTACTTTTAATATTCGTGATGAACAATAATGGACCGGAAAATAGTTGCAAATTTAGTAATTTCAAAATTTGCAGATTAAATCAAATTGTGTCGTTAATCACAAGTCACTCAGATGTACGTGCAACGAAACAGCAGGAACATTGTGTTGTTGTCATAAAAATAAGACAGACTTTTAACGTTTTTTCCGAAGCTTCGATTCCCCTTGACAACCACTCGGACAAGTTAAATTTTTGGCGGACAAGTAGATTTCAAAACTTACTTGTCCGGCGGACAAGTAAATATTCTGGCTTATTTCTATCACTGCGTACTGAGTAAAATATATTGAACTTTTTTTAGCTGGACCCTCCGTTTCCATAACAAACAAAATGGCCACCATTTTGAGCAAATATTAGCAAATTTGGAAACACTGCCATTTTTATTGAATCCATATATAGTTATAATTCTTACAAATCCAAGTTCTCTATACATTCTATTGTGCAAATTTTTATAAATGTTATTTTTTTTTTAATTATTATTTTTTGGTAAAATACACACACAAAACAAAATTCTTGGCAACAAATATGGCTATATCTTTCAAACTATTCATGATTTTTAAACAGTGTCTGATCATTGCACACAGTAGAATATGCTGAATGCAACACTGAAAACATTATTTATATAGCATAATTATTCCCAGAGATATCCTGTTTCCAAACGCAGAAACGTGAAGAAATTTGTTTTGAGAAAATGGCTGTCAAAGATTGCATAATGGATTTCATTACATGATATCAACATGCTTGATCCATGACTAAAACTCACTTAGAGGTATGTAATTGTCATAGAAGTTAACTTTATTGGTAGTATGCATACAAAGGTATAATAATCTGGCAGAAAACCATTTTCAGTATTTTTTGTTAAAAAAATACCATTTCACCTGGGGTGTCTGTCCTTAAGTAATATGTAAGCTTAACAGAATGAAAATTTACCAGATTTACCGTAATGACCGTGTGTATTGTCACCTAATAAGAGTTAAATTCTCAGCTGTCTGAAAACATACCGTCCGAAAACATAGTCATTACTTACTGTATCTATTCAAACTCATGGCACTTATAGCTTTGAAGTTGGCTCATTCCAACGTTCCTGACGAAATTGGGATGAAGTACAACCCATTGAATTAACTTCTTGCTAAAACTATTATGCATTCTTGGGGGCGTAGATCATGAATGTTTGGTGCCAAACATGCAACGCTTCTAAGTAGTATCGTAAAAAGATAGAGGACACACACATGAACGCATGCATGCACACACGCATGCAAGCATGCATGAAACACACATAACAGTTTAGACAGATTGTTTGATAGTTTTAGCGATGAATCTTTGTCGGATGTGCTGGTGATTGGAACACTGTTGATGGTGACGTTGGCTTGAAGTCAAGTTAACATTGAAACCGAGAGTATTTTTGCTGCTCTGATGTTGAACTTGACAGAATTCATGAACTGCTGGTTAGCATGACAATGGAACAAAATTGTATGTCTTGTTTTCCTTGATTGTTCTACTTTTAGAATGTATAGTATGGTGTTTTTATTCCTAACATGTATTTTTGTTGCTGAAATCTTGATTTGAACTGTTGTAGTTAATTTTCTTACAAAGTCTCAGAGAATGCAGTATTCAAAAGTTATAATAAAAGAACGCCATAATAGGTAGATACATACCTCAGGACAAGCAACTTGTTACAAGGAAAATATAGCAAGAAAACCTCAATTTTGTCTAAATCCTCAGAAACCCGAGCTCAAAGACTTACTAACACGACAGGATTATGGAATCTTGAAACAGTTCCTAGGAGACACGTGTGCTTACCCCGCACCTGCCATATCCTGTACTTGTTTGGAACGTCTGAGAGAATGTCAGCATTGCTCGAGATCTGCAGGTTGTGATTTTCAAACCACCACCGCACCTAACAGAAAAGAACAAAAATCAAAGTCACAAAATTGCAAAATTTTTGTGACAGTGGAATATTACTATTTTCACACATAAGCACATGGCCGGTAATTACAGCGATCTATTAGTTTAAAGGAGAAATGAAAAGCTGGACAACCAATAATTTGATGCCCCTAATTCTTCAATAAATCTTGCATAGCTTGCCTCCATCTTGACGTAAATTTCATGGTATTCCGCCTATAAGTATGAATTCTGACTGCAAACATAAATATTGTTCGTCTGGAATATTTATTGTTGTTTAAAAATGAACTAATAGTATTGTGAAGTGTGATGCAATGTCTTGATCACAAATTTTTATTACGCATTTAGAAAGACACACTTTGTAAAAAATTATGATGATGATTTAACAACCTCTCATGGAATAAGTATAATCTGTTTTATGAAGCTACAACAATACTTTCTTCACAGCTATTCTTCTAAAAAATGTTTAGACTTTAGAGAGATCTATGTTCACTTAGACAGCTGCTTGAGTCAACCAATGTTTTACTACCCCAGGCCGAACTGTTGAAATTCTCTGTTCAAATGTAACTGTTTTCTCAGCTTAGGATGTTTATGGCTTGACGCAGGATACAGCTACATCATTTCTGGAGGCATATTGTGAATGTGTTGGTCCCAATTACTAAACATGTCATGTGTCAGCTTGATATTTCTATTCAGTGGTAAGATAAGGTTAAAAAAGACCTAAAATATAAAAACTGTGATTAACACGTGTGAAAAGCTCTACTTTTAATAAATCATATTTCCAAAACTATCTGAAGTTGAGGCTGTAAATTGTGAACAGTTACATGTTACCGACAAAGGTTTCTTTATTCGTGAAAATGTTCATCTAGATGGAAGATAATGAAATAACGATTTTTGATTTTTTCTTAATACAAAACTAGCAAATGTTGATGTGAGTTTCAAATTCATAATTGTGTATAATATTATAATGAAAAAAATTATTTTAAAGTTTCTTTGGGATTTTTTCATTGAAATCTGCTAGGTTCATCTGTGAGTTTGCGGTGAATAAACCAGCATTTTATAGGAGTGAGGGTGGAAATCTGAAGACTAGGATACATTGACCACAGCACACATGGAAAGGCATTCTTGACACCCTCCCTATCCGGTTTCCCCCTAAATCCCACAAACAACCCAGTCTGGAGCCGGCTGATTTATTATAACCAAATGCTGTTTCCCATTTGCGTGATTTCTTCCTACTCTAGCAGAAAGACAGCCTTCATATTAATCTTGCTGCCAGTCTCTCCGAAGTATGGTTTGCACATTAATCTTCATGCCTCGCTTGGCAAAAATACAACTCAGCCCAGTGCCAGACTGATTTATTCAATGTCAGAGATTCTTTGATGTATGTAGTGGCATCTATTACACCCTCTATAGGATAGGTTGAGGAGGGGAGGCACTCTAGATATGTCAGTTGTAGAACAAAGGGGCACTCCAAGACCTGCTATTGCTGGGTGGGGGGGGGGGGGGGGGGGCACACAAAACCAGTTTTCTCAATTTCAATGTTGCACCCATGAAATTAACAAACTGTAAATAAAACATTAAATTTGTAAACCACCGTTATTGGCACGTATTGTGGATCCATGTCTCCCTACATGCAAATATCTTTAATGTTGAACAGTTTCCATACACGTTACCGCAAATCGGGATGGAGTATACTGATTCAGTGAACTTCCTGCTAATAATAATAATTGTTATCCTTGCTGATTCCGGGTAATGAAACAGGCAACCTCCCTTCAACCAAGAAAATGTTACAGTTAACTTAAAAATGACTGAAACGAAACAACTTACTTTCTGTTCTCCCTGATCAGCTACGCTGCACAAAAACGTGACCGATGCTCCGATGGACACGGATTTCGTTTGGGGTTGAGTGTGCATAGACGGGGTGGCTGCAAACAAAGACAGACTCGGTGGAGTGATCACTCACAACAGTAATACAGTCGAACTTCACTTTACGGTCACCTCGGTAATACAGCCACCTCGCAATTAAAGTCAGTTTAGGACAGTCCCAAATTTTTTCCATAACAGCAAAGTGTAGGAAATTAGTCTCGCTAATAAGGTCACCTTGCTATTCGGGTCACTTTTGCCCAGTCATCTTTAAAATGTTTTAGCAAAGTGAAAATTTTCTGAGTCAGAATTTCAAACACTGTGTATTAAAAAAATTTTGTGTGTATGAAACTGTGACTTACTTTGTACAATATTTTCAGTATCAATGTAAGAAATCTTATTATGATTTTACGTGCACACAAACACAAACACACGCCACACCTTCAGAATACACCATAAATGATTTCCCATATCACACATACTAAGTCTTTCAAGTTTACTCTTTTGCTAGACATACAGTTAATTACCATTAGCAATGTTCCTGGATACAGTGGTTGCTATGAACAACAGCATCGCTGGTAGCAACATCATTCCTCTCACCAGGTGTCACTCATGTGGCTAGGAGACAGTCAGGTGACCTACGAAAAATAAACAAAAGTTTTTCAAATTCAGCATTCACATAAACCTTATTTCACGAGACAGAGCGTGGTGCCATTTGTCCATATAATTTGTTAAACCAAGCATAAATTAACAAACAAACACTCTAACAGTGTTTCAGTGGTTTATTTGGAATATATTCATAAACTAAAATTCAATATTCAATATGTGCCAAATTATCAGACGATAACTTTAGCAAATAATGTTGAAATTTAGCAATATATTCAAAAGCCAGTTGACAAGAACATACACAAAAGCAATATAACTACCCTGGCTGTGATGTATTTAGTGGGGGAGGGGGAACATGGCCATGGCCCCCCTTTGGCAATCTATTTTTTCACTGTAATCCATTGTTCCACTATATTTTGGTATGAAAAACTGATGGGTCACTAAGCTTTGCCCCCTTGGCCCCCCGTTTACAAGACCTTATATATGCTACACTATCCTAGCCCTTTTACAGAAATTGTTATATCATTGTCATGTTGTTGATTTCTCACTGAAGGGTCATTTGGGGAGATGTCTAAATGTGGGTAAACAACTGGCCCTTTGAAATGAGATCACACAACTGACCTTCCTAATCAACTATGAGAAATGCCTTTAGAAAAAGGCAAAGTTTGTAAGTGATAAAGATGACGTATAACAATGTAGCGAACATCGACCGATATTCGGGGTATCTACAATAACAAACAGAAGACAATTCTTTGTGAGAGTCTACCCCTGTTTATTACCAATAATAGTAATAATAATAAGCTTCTATAGCACCTGTATCCTCAGGAATCTGAGCTCAGAGGCGCAACATACAAGAATCATTAGGCAAAATCATGAACAGAGACACACAAGAGTAATCATTTTTTGTGTCGGTATAGTTTCTGATGATTTTAAAGTGATAGGGAGCTGATTCAAGATTTTGGGTGCAGCTACAGAGAAAACATGTTTGCCAATGTTAAGCTTGGTTTTAGGATCAAAACACTGTTGTGAGACAGATGATCCAAGGTTCCTGGGGTTATCTGAATAATGCAGGACGCTAACCAACTAGGAGGGTTGTTGTGTAGAAAGGGTACAGTATGTATTGGTGGCTAACCTGAATTTGATTCAATATGCAACAGTGATGACGGGAAACAAGCAAATGTGTCATTAATGATACATACAAATGTACAATAAATACGTAATACAGACACTCACGTAACAACGGTTGTGATACCCCCCCTAAAGTAGTAATACGTAAAGAAAGTTCAGAAAGTGGATGCTTCAAATCTTCTATAAACACAATAGCTCCTTTGTGGAAGAAAAATTGGTAATTGGAAAACAAATTGACATTATTACATTTTAACCAGATGCATTCTGGCTACAGTAGTTAACATGTAATTGTGCACAAATGGCCAACCCTTTTGTATCATGTATTCATTTTAATCCTTTTAATTAAATTATTCAATATCTCTCCGAAACAATCAGTGTTTATTTGTAAGATTTTGTAAATGTCTGAATCAAATTCACCCAGTAGTCTTCATTTAGAAATGTAAACATCCTAAGATCTTATGCAGAACCTGTGAACAAGGCATCTTGGCTAACTGGCAGATCATGCTAGAATAGTTAATTTATTCTTCAGTTACTATGTGAGCTGTTATACATGAGACAGATGAAGGATTAAGAAGGTAATGATAGTTGACGGCAGATGCTTCATACTTCTGTTAGTCAGCTGCTACATCAACATCAAGCAGGTGTCAATGCCGTGTCAAATAAAGACTAACTCCCAAATCACTACAACTGACATCAAAACAAACACAGAACAACACACACAAATATGAGTGGAAGCTTGTTGACAAATGCATATCATGTCTTCCAATTTTATTTTTATTTTTTGCTTTCCGCAAGTTTGAATGGAAAAAATGTATGCAGAATCACATCAATGCACCTGACAGTTCTGACAGGCGGCCATGTTGTGTTATCCTCAGTGATTTATTTAGCAACACAAATGTCCCTGTGAAGGTTTTTGCAGAAACATCAAGACTGGTAAAGATACGGGAGAGGGCTATATACCCTGGATCGGTCAAAGCACAGTCCACCAGCATGGTGATCTGCTAATCCTGCCAACTGTTTGCCTACCCAACACATGTTTTCTAACACGCTATGTTCAGAAGGGCCAATGTATACTCCTACATAGAAACAAGGAAATCAGGTTGTCTGTCCTACCAAAATATGCAGACGTAATTAAGGAGAATTTGATTTTACAAAAGAAAAAATCCTGTTTATTCAAGTGAATTTTCCCAAGTTGTTATCGCCACCAAGGGTTTATGTAAATGTTCAGTATTTGACACAGGGTGTGCAAAATATTCACCCCATTGTGAAGTGTCTTTCACATGTTCACAAATATAATCATCTTTTCTTCACATCCATTTGATTGATTAGGTAATTTGTATGGCAGCCATTTTAGTCCTTTATAAATGTACAAAATGGGTAACAGCTTACATTTAGCAGGTTACGGAGAATGTGTTTACTAAAGAACAAGTAATTATCTTAGTTCTACAAAGACGCAAGCTGTTAGACTGACTGAATTTCAATTACAACAAGGTATTTATTTCATAAAAAAATAATATATACATATTGCTAATATATTTTAATCCTTCTGTTAAAGCTATGCCTGTCTATCAGTTAACACCAGTACCCCCAGCACTTATCAGCACCTAAGAATTGTGTACTCTAACCTAGATATCTCATTTTTAAATACTATCTTAAAATGAACTTATATTATTTTATTAAGGCAGTGTTTAAGCTTCTGTGCAAATACACATAACTACAATGTTTGTTTGTGCACGACACTGAGTTATTTTCTATCTGCAGTGGTGAAAATAAACAGTGGAAAAAATCTCCAGTGCATTTACAGAGTAACTGAAGAAAATGAATCATAAGTGGTGGTGATCTATCAGTGACAGGACACACAAATTCTGGGTGTCAGCACTGACATAGTCTCCCATGTGTCTCTGTCACTTACTCTCTCATAACAAAGTGCAAACAAATTAAGAGTCTAGCTCTCTAGTAATCTGTCAGCAATACAGCTCAAGTGTGTCTGTAGGGGCTCCTAGGAGCCTAATGTTTCCCAGAGGCGAAACCGGATCCAGGGAAGGGGTAACCAGATCCCAGAGGGGATTACAGATGGGGCATAGACACCAGGAAAAAAGTAGCTTGTGTTTGTGGTGACAGAAGGTCAACCCAAATGGCTGTCAAGGAAAGAGGCGAATTCTACAGGGTGGCAGAATGGATAGTGCATGCTTATTTCTAATTCTACCATTTGTTTGCAAGTTTGAACATGATGTCTTTAGGTGGGAATATTTTGTGGGTGTATTCCCTCCAAATGTTAACATATATTAGCCATGTCTAAAAAATACCCAGAAAGTTATATACTTATGGGGCATACTACAAGATAACCTTGATGGGGAGATAGTTTTATGTTTAATATAACATAATAATTATTTTATAATTAGACAAAAACATTTTGAAATATTGTTAGCATAACCATATTGACCAAATGAATACTCAAACATAAAAATGATATATCAACCTCAGTTTGTTTCTCAAAATGGTCTCCCTCCGCACACTTATCCAATTTATATCTCCCAGAAGAAAGACCCTCAAGACAAGCATAGTACATCAAAAACATTTAGGTAAATAACTATAAATGTTAAACTATTGTTGTGTTTTCTGAAATACATCACCAATGGGTAGATCAGAGGCACAATGAAGCAGACAAACACAGGAAGATGCAAACAGACATTGGCGCCTTGGAGGAGATACACTTTCAACACTTCAAAGTTGGCATATTAATAATTATATCTAGATATATGGTTGCTTAGCTGGATGTTTTTTTATACCACAGACTGCAGCCCAGTCACATATAGTGGTGATGAGAGGTTTAGACTGGCAGGGTGTAAACAGGACCCTGCTGTGTATAGGTGCCACCCACTGACATAAACACAGCCCATGTTTATGGTTGACAGAGATAAGAGGAACTCAAGGAAACCCATAATACTAACCACAGGGAAATATCCCCTAATGGGAATCCAGTATGCCATTTCCCAAAGCAGAGGGAAGATGACAGACTTAACCCATCTATCTGGAATAATAAAAGCATTTTTCATTTGTTATAGCACTAGATTGATGAATATTCATGGTACATCATAGCATATTAAAAAATACATGGTCTAGAACTGCAAAATAAACAGATATGTAGGGTAAGATACTAATATTTTTATTTTTAAACAAGTATAGCACAATTTAACAATATTATAATCAACATAGTTTAAAAAAATATTAATTATACTAATAATTGGTTAGGTCTACAGTTCATTTAAATGGTTCACCCACAATTAACTAATATCACCATCGCAAGTATGTAATTAAATTCTGAACAAAATAGTTCACCCAATTAACACAAAACATTAGAATTTTAAAGGATTTATATTGAAGCTCACAATATTTCAAAGGCAATTTACTGGTATTTTGGCTTAGCTCTAGGCGATGATTTAGTTGATGACAAAAACAATGGTAGACTAAACCAATTCACCGATTCATTGTTTGGGCACATAAACACATTACATTTTAACATACCAAGCATCATTAAAGGAGTCCATGATAATCCAAAGCATCAATTTTGACTAAGTCGGTTTCTCATACTACACAAAGGCATACAATGTTTCTGCACTGTTTAAATTTGCATACTTTAACTGTTAAGCCGTGCAGCTCTCACACACTCAGTTTCCTGTTAGGAGGGAAATATGTGAGAGAAGCACTATTGGGTTATCTGTATGTAACATAAGCCCTGCTCCAGAGACCAATTCTTATCAAGCTCCACTCTGCTAGTTAAAATGCTCTTGGTCATTTGCCTGATAAGCCATGCAGTACTTAATTTTTTTTGATAACCTCAGGACACATTGCAGTTAACAGCAGATCCCAGGGAATCACCACAAGCCAGAGAGGTATTTATAATCCCCCCTGGCAGATAACTTAGTGCACCCAACTGAAGTGGTCTGGTCCCACAGCCTAGAGCCACAGGGCAAAACCCAGTGACTGTGTCAAATCTGAGAGGTTACATCACAAAACATGGGTGGCCACTTGAGTGTTGCTACTGCTGGTGTCCTGTCATAAACCTAATCCAGATAGTCTTACTTCAAAAATATGACTTTTCCATTACTTTACCAAAATAAAACTATTTAATAAATATTACAACCTTTTTGACAGATTTTAATAATTCCAATATAACCCGAGCCTCCTTTTTGTTATAAAACGCCATGCAAACACTCACAGGTATTTTTGTATAAAATATAAGAAATGTGATGTACATCAATAATTAGTGTTTATAATTTAAAACGTAAACAGATAGCAGCACAATTGTTTGGTTAGGCGTGCTGTCACATTGTCCTACATCATCTTAGCTAACCTTCACTTACACCCTGACGCTGTGCTCTGATCGCAATATAGCAAATGTCAGCCATTCCAAAGTTAGCATATTGCTATAGTGCGTGTTTTATTTCTATTGTTCATGGATAAATTTGCCTTTGATGCATATGAGATTTGTAGCTAAGTTTGACACGATTCTTAGGAGTACGTAAAGTTTCAACACAAACATGAGTAAGAGGAACAGAGGAGTAACATTAGGAAGTTGCTCATCTGGCTGACGAGAATCTTTGGGGGTCAAGGTAGAACATACGTACACATGCATGCATATACGCACATGAATCCACACACACACGCACACACGTGCATACACACACACCCATGCATGCAGGCATGCACACACCCCCATACACACGTGCATACACACACCCATGCAAGCAGGCACGCACACACACACGTGCATACACACACACACACACATGCATACACATGCATATACACACACACATGTGCACACACACGTGCACACACACACGTGCACACACACACATGCATACAAACAACAAGAATCACAGAACAGTTGACATAAAATTATTTACCTGTCAGGAAACAGGTTTTTAACTCTGCATATTTCGGCCAAATCCTGCAGCCTTCTTCGGCCGACAGAAGTCACGGTTGTATCACATGATATAGGTTATTTGTGACACAAAATGTGGCCAAAATATACACAGCAAAAATCCAAGTTTCTGGAGAGGTAAATATGTCAACTAAGAACAACAACCAAGAAGCCGTATCACCTTTCCATTCAACAATCATAGCACTTACAAATTTAAGAATGCTTGCCTATTTGCTCTCCCTGACCCACCTCCCTACTTGAGACCGTGGGGACATGCCAGGGAGGGTGTGCCTAGCTGGGAAGTCAGCTCTGTTGCCCCTTCCTTCACCTGTACATAGCTGCACAGCTCCCCAGCTGATTCCCGAGTTAGTTGTCAGATCCCAGCTGAGAGGTGGTTAGCTGTGTGAGCGGAGGAATGTGCCAGCCACACAGGAGATGGACCAGATGTATGGCTGCTTACTGTACAGTGTAGACAATGTGTTACTGTACTTGGTGTACAATGTGTACCAATCTGTACATGACGTATCTTGTATATGCTATGTATGGAACCTGTACGCGTCTTGTATGCAGTATGCACTGTGTATGTGTGTCTTGTATGCATTGTGTACATAACCTGTACCTGTATATTGTATGCACTGTGTACACAACCTGAACATGTATCTTCTATGCACTGAGTACAAATCACAGTCATGTTGTATCTGTGCACACACCTATGGTACCATGTTGTACACATTATGTACACACTTTGTAGCGCCATGGTGCAGTGGCTAGAGCTTTGAACTCTCAACGGAGAAAACACGGGTTCGAACCCTGTGCGGTGGTGTTGAACCTTGGTCAAGTTCTTTCACTATACGTTGCTCCAGTTCACTCAGCTGTATGAAAGAGTACCTGGCTATAGACAGTGGTGGATATTTGTGTACTAATAGTCTTCGTGCATTAATTGCACTTATTGCAGTGTGGCTGAATGCTTCCCAGAGTAGTCAAGACGGTGTTCGATTGAACAGGTCTGCCAGGGAGTAAAGTGTAAAGGGCTTTGAGCAGTCCCGAGGATTGGATACTGCGCTATATAAGAATTTACCTTTTAGACCCAACTACCCAGTACTCTGGTTTGCTGTACGACAAACATCCATCACAGTGTATGTCATGCTAACTGCTCAGGCAGGACAATGACTTCAAACGTTGCTGCATACATCGACGTCGCTGCACACATCGATGTCGCTGCACACATCGACGTCGCTGCACACATCGACGTCGCTGCAGACATTGACGTCGCTGCACACATTGACGTCGCTGCATACATTGACGTCGCTGCACACATTGACGTCGCTGCAGACATTGACGTCGCTGCACACATTGACGTCGCTGCACACATTGACGTCACTGCATACATTGATGTCACTGCATAAAGTGACGTCGCTGCATACATTGACGTTGCTGCATACATTGACGTCGCTGCATACATTGACGTCGCTGCATACATTGACGTCGCTGCAAACATTGACGTCGCTGCATACATTGACGTCGCTGCATACAGTGACATCGCTGCATACATTGACGTCGCTGCATACATTGACGTTATTGCATACATTGACGTCGCTGTATGCTGCATACATGTGGCATATACCTAGTATAACTATGTCCTTTAAATAGGGTCATTCCTAGACACTTTAGAAGACATGAAAATTTATTTAAATCTAATTAATAGGAACTGTAACTGCCTTACCTAACAAATCACTGCAACATGAACTTGTACTAATAGTTAAGGTGACTGTTATACTAAATATGCAGACTGAATAACCTTGATTAATCTTAACATTTCTCACTAACGTTTCTTAATTTTCTTTTCAAACTGCCATGAAAAAACGTAATTACCAGACCCACCTTCTGGAAATCCTGTCATTCATTCCTTGCGAAAATAACTCCCAGAGAACCAATGTTTTGCGTTTTCCTGATTAGCCGTAAAAAAACCAAATATTTATTCAATTAAAAATGGCTAACAAGTTGGCAGACATCAAAACTTGAGGCGCCACACACATGATTAGATAGGGGACGGGCCATCGGTTCACAGTGGAACGCACCAATAAAAAGGTTGTGCCTGTGGTATTCCGAGTCCTTCCACTGGCAGCTGGTGAACAGCGCTTGCCTCCATTGCCAGCCTCTCAATCCGATGGCGCCAGGAGGCTCAAAAAACAACGACAGAAGACAGGGAAAAACTCCACTTGGAGGTTGGTCTCGGCCTGCTAATTTAGCACTGCACTGCTGGAGTTGGCAGCCAGGTCTTGAACTCGTCTTCTCCTAACAGAGGTTTCTAATTGTAAACGTGGCATGCACCTTCCTCTGAATTCCAAGTGAATGTGTTGTCTTTCTTACAATTCTTCCTGTTTTTGTTCCTTTAATACATGTAGTGAACCTATTATCTATACAGACATGTCTCTAATTTTTATCAGATGTCCCGTGAAACCAGGCAAATGTCCCTTCTTTACATAAAATAATGCCACATTTTTTTTTTTTGCTATTTGAAACTGAAATGTTTGGCCCAATTTGCCAAGGACACTCCAAAAACTAATGACATTGAGTGTGTCATCAGTGAATTTGAAGGCATGGAAAAAATTATGTAAAAAATGGGCCAAGAGGCCCTGAAGTCATTTGGACTATATTGTGAATTTTTAATGAAATGGTTTTTGGTGAATCATAGTTACAGATCATTAAGGGTTATGATGGAAGTAAAATATTGACATGTTTAGTGGAGACTATATGCATGCCAGTGAAGATACACCTGGAAATAAAATATTCGAGTAGGCTGTTTCGTGAAGATTGTGTATATTAGTTTGTGTTACTAAAAATACTGTCGAATTTTATCCCGATACTCTGCTATTTAGGCCAATTTCCAGTGGTTGTAGAAACCTTGCAGGAGAGTTGGTGAGCTGCAATCTCACATATAGCACAGTTAACTTAAAGGGTGTTTAAGAAAATCAAAACAAATACAGATTTCCTGTGTATACTTGTTACTGCAGATTACTGCAGTTTTTAAGAAAATAGGCTAAATGTGAAAATGTTGCATTTTGCGGGACCCTGGGGGGCCCGTAGAATGATTAAAACAAATACAGATTTCTTGTGTATAGTGGTACTACAACATGGAATGTCAATACCAAACTAGAGAACAGGTAACTGCAGATTTTGAGAAAATATGCAAAATGTGAAAATTTAGCATTTTGGGGGCCATGAGGTGCCCTTAAAATGATTCAATCAAATACAGATTTCTTGTGTATTTCTTTTGGCACTACCACAAGAAATGTGCACACAAAATCAGAGAAAAAGTTACTGAAGTTTTTTGAAAAAATGGGCAAAATGTGAAAATTTACCAGTATGGAGGGCTGTTAAAATGATTCAATCAAATACAGATTTCTTGTGCATAGTGGCAGTACCCTAAGATATGTCTATGCATAATTAGAGAAAAAGTTGCTGAAAGGTTTCTGAGATATGGCAGCTAACGGCACACGTCGCATGGAGAGTGATGGCATCTAAAGTCGTTCTAACTATATGAACTAGTAAATCAAATACAGGTTTCTTGTGTATAGTGGTACTACCACATGAAATGTCTACAAAATCAGAGAAAATTACTGAAAAATGTTTGAAAAAAATAGGCAAAATATGATAATTTACCAGTTTGGGGGGCCTTGGGAGTTAGAATGATCAATCAATCAAAAAGTACCCTAAGATATGTCTACGTAAAATTAAAGAAAAAGTTGCCGAACGGTTTCTGAGATATGGTAGCTAATGGTGGACAGCGGATGGATGGCAGATGGTTGACACAGAGTGATGGCATAGGTCCACTGGACCTTCAGCCCAAAGGACTAAAAATATTATGGTGTTATTAAGCACGATTTGGCAGCCACTATACCTTCAACATCTATATGTATATACGTATGTATACATAAATAAATAAATACTAATAACTTTCAAGAGGAACAAAAGTGCATAATATGATATATATATATATATATATACCGCGTCTACCAGAGTGCCTACCAACCAGGCCACAGTGCAGAGACAGCACTCTTACGCATTCACAGTGATGTGGCGCAAGCGATTGATGCTCGTCGTGGAGTACTTCTTGTGCTTCTCGATTTAACAGCAGCCTTCGACACAATAAATCACGATATCTTACTACGGAGACTGTATGGCTATGGCATATGCGGCGAAGCGCATGTGTGGTTGGCGTCATACCTATATGGTAGTACCTCAGCCGTGCGTGTCGGGAAAGAAGTGTCTGGGTGTACCGTGATGAGATCCGGAGTACCACAGGGGTCGGTTCTTGGGCCGGTGCTCTTCAACGCCTACATTGCGCCTCTAACAAATTTACTCAACCGACACGACGTACACCACCATCTGTACGCCGATGATACGCAGTTACACGTTGATTTTCCACCGTTTGAGCATTCAAATGCTCTCATCAGAATGGAGGCTTGCATCAGTGAAGTTAAAACGTGGCTCTATGACAACGGAGTGGTACTCAACGAGAGCAAAACGGAAGCAATTGTTATACGTTCATCGAACTTGCGCAGACCAATACTCATTGATCATGTCGACATATGCGGACAATATGTAGCGACATCAACCATCGTCTGTGACCTTGATGTTGCAATCGATGCTGCTTTATCGATGGCGACGCAGGTTGCAAATGTATGTCAAAGTACCTACTACCATCTCTCGAGAATTGCTCGTGTACGAGAGGCAGTGACGACCAGTGTCTGCAAATGTCTTGTCCATGCACTTGTGACATCCAGAATTGATTATGGAAATGCGATGCTGTTTGGTATACCTGACCGTCTGCTGCACCGTCTAGAGAGAGTCCAACGGTCAACCGCTCGTCTTGTGATGCAACTTCGACGAGGTGACTGGCGATCTATCACTGCGGTCCTACAACAGCTACACTGGCTCCCAGTGAGAAAGCGCTTCGAGTACAAGTTACTCATGTTTGTACACACGGCACTGTATGCAGGCATGCTAGTGTATCTTGCATCACTGCTACATCGCCAAGTACTATGCTCTGGCGGTGGTCTGCTTCTGGACCCTAGAACGTTATGGTCGCCGGGCATTTGCATGTGCTGGGCCGACATTGTGGAACTCTCTGCCGCTGGAACTATGCGCGATTGAGAACACTAGACAGTTTGGAAAATTATGGAAGACATTTCTGTTCTCAAACTAATATAATCAGACATCATTTAACCTTTGCATTATTCATGCATATAGTTTTAATAAATGTTTAGTCTTATTTATCTCAGAATCACATTTTAGTATCTAATCAAATTATTTAATGTAAATTGGGCTTTTATTTATTTTTTATTTATTTATTTTTGTATTTATTTTATTTTTCAGGTTCAACTGTTCAGCACTTTTGCTAATCGTTTATTTTATCATTGCATTTACCCGTAATTTTACTATACTTAGGTTTATATATATATATATACACAGTATATACTAGGATATTGTTTGCTAATTTTATTTATTTTCTTATTTATTTCTCTTAAATGTGTTTTTATGCTTCTTAGATGATTGCCGATTTGTAAACACCCGTGAACGGGGGTCATTAGTCCCGGATTTGATGGTGTATAAATAAAGTTTATTATTATATATCTATATATATATATAATACACACATGCTTACCCTCACACTAACTCAATTCAACTCATAAAATATATAAATATAAAATGTACATATGTTCTAACTGATGATATTAGCTGAAACAGGAGGGTACGAACATATCTATCCGGTTCAGCTGCTGGCCATTAAACACGCTGTAATCGCAAACAATATTCTTACACTCCTCTGCACTAAATATATAATAATATAATTTATCTAGGTCAACGATACTGGGTTAATTGAGAGACATGGACCTAATTATACCTGGAAATGCTCCAATCTGGAACCAGTATATATTCCACAGAATGTTTATTTTGGATGTCCAATTTGCCTTTGGTGTGCTTGGCAGGATATAGCTTACATTAATTGCGATCACTTCGATACATTGGCGGCAAATAAAGCAAACAGTATTAGCAGTAGGCCCTACATTATAAAAACTAGATATGTACGATACTTCACGTTGCCATGGGGACAAATTAACCATGATTACTGCACTTCCTGTGTGAATTCCAATTACAGGTCTTATGTGCAATAGTTACACATGCACTGTAGTTACAAATAATGTTACGAGGTGGTCTTTGTGTTATTCGGAATCACCCTCTCAAGCCAGGAGTGGTAACAGAATGAAAGAACTTTGCTGAATCAACTGTACTTTGTTCCACTTACAATTTGATTATGGGAACCATCACATTTCAAAGAGTAATTCCAAGAACTTGCAGTTAGTCCCACCTGCCTCTACAATAATACCAACAGGGGGTGTTTAAATATTATTTAAATGTTTTGTTCACAATTTGAATATTTTGTGGGCACAACAGTCAAATGGCAAAGACTCTTCTACCTTTGACGTATTTATTTTACTATTCAGAACATTAAGTATTAAAAAATGGGCCAAGTGGCCCTGAAGTCCTTTGGACTAATACATCTATATGTGTGAGCCTGGCTGACCAAATGAGTGATAAGTCGGAAAAATTGTAACGTTGTTTTCTTACATCCTTGTAAAGGTTTGGTAGGGTGCTTTACACGATTTCAAAAATTATGACTGCTACAAAATTGGCGAAGTTATGGAGCATTGAACATGGTAGGGATCAAAAAGTGAAAATGAAGAAAACGGCTGTTGAAGTTTTACATTATATATGCAAATGGATTGCATGGAAATATTACGTGCACAACATTCAAATGTGGCACACAGTATGTAATATGTATGTTATGTTGCAATGATACACTGGAAGTACAAATGTGCTGCTACAAAGACTTATCAAGTTATGCCAGATTATGTCTTCATGTGTAAAACTAAGAGGACAGATTATTTGAGAGCAAAAGGTAGACTCACTGTTTGACACAGTTTAAAACCTACAGGCAACTGTCCAGTTTAACAGGGGTCTAGTGGCTTAATGCTGTCTGTTGACACAAGCTACTGCCAGTGACCAATTACACATTAGTCACAGTTTCCATCAAACAACAGCAGACAGAGAATCTTAGCTCCACAGCTGAGTGTAATACACAACCAGAGCCACCACTGATTCATGGTCAAGTAGATTAGCTCAATGCACCAACTAAGACAATACACAACACTGTGAGTGACAGTGTCCAGAGTGAGGCCTAAGCAGTGTCCTCATTGCTAAATAGATCAATTAAACCTGCCAAGTGGGTGACATCCTGCACAAGTGTTCATTAATCCTTAATGATTGTTCAGAACACCAGACTGACCACATACCAGTTTTGAAGATAAAAAGTGTTAGGCAACTGTTCAGTCTAACATAGGTCTAGTGTGTCTACTCTGCCTGCGCACTGTGACCAATTAAAGATTAGTCAAGGTCTCAATGGAACAGTAGCACTAGGCTGCAGAGTTTAGTCATGGTGTTGACTTTGTGGCACATTAAACAAAATCTACTGTTGGGGTGGTCTCAAGGGCCCTTCTCAAAACCACATCACTAGATAATGTAAAACTTTTGCACACTGGGGTACCCTTAGAATGATTCAATCAAATACAGATTTCTTGTATATAGTGGCAGCACCCTAAGATACATCTACGCAAAATTAGAAAAAAAGTTGCTGAACAGTTTTTGAAATAATAGGCAAAATGTTACATTTTTACCAGTTTTGGGGTCCTTGGAGGCCCAAGGCAGCCCTTAAAATGATTCAATCAAATACAGATTTCTCGTGCATAGTGGCAGTGCCCTAAGATATGTCTATGCAAAATTAGAGAAAAAGTTGCTGAACGGTTTCTGAGATACGGCAGCTAACGGCGGACGGTGGACGGCGGACGCAGAGTGATGGCAATAGTCCCTTGGAACTTCGGCCAAAGGACTAAACATGAGTAACAGATTGAGTTGTTTAAAAGAGAACCAGCTCAGTGTAAAGGGGTGTTTCGTTCAAGTGCATAATAATATCTCCATGTCAGGGATTTCCCATTAATGTCGAATGAACATCGGAAAACGAGTTCACCCAAAATTCAACATGCACCATTTATGTTTATAAAATAATAATTGATGTTGTTTAGCCTGGTAAATGGACCTTTCTCCCTCAACTTGAATAAATCGGTAATTTTGGCCCGGCCTCAATAAAATTAGAAGCCAGGTGTTCATTACCCAGGCAACAGCAGCTGAATGCAGCTACTTCCCATCTGGTGTTTAATCCCTTCTATGCTGTGGGTAAACTTCAGGGGAGAAACCAGGGATGACTTCAGGACATTTCCCTTGTGGCAGGGGGACATGTTACACAGAGGGGCTCGGGTGTCTGTCCCTGGCCCCTGGGCATCACATTATCCCTCTAATGATGTCAATTCCTATATCTGTCAGATGGGGTGTGGGGGGAGAAATGGGAGCTATGCTACCCTGTTAGCTCCCTACCCTGTTAGCTCCCTACCCTGTTAGCTACCTACCCTGTTAGCTCCCTACCCTGTTAGCTCCCTACCCTGTTAGCTCCCTACCCTGTTAGCTCCCTACCCTGTTAGCTCCCTACCCTGTTAGCTACCTACCCTGTTAGCTCCCTACCCTGTTAGCTCCCTACCCTGTTAGCTCCCTACCCTGTTAGCTACCTACCCTGTTAGCTCCCTACCCTGTTAGCTCCCTACCCTGTTAGCTCCCTACCCTGTTAGCTACCTACCCTGTTAGCTCCCTACCCTGTTAGCTCCCTACCCTGTTAGCTCCCTACCCTGTTAGCTCCCTACCCTGTTAGCTCCCTACCCTGTTAGCTACCTACCCTGTTAGCTCCCTACCCTGTTGGAGTCGTCCCTTTACATGTGTCAACACTGTGGCTTATAAATTCTCATTGTGTAACTGTATACAGATAAACTAGACTTCTTCTTATACACAGACACACGCGCACACATGTGCATGCACACACACGTGCACGCACACAAATGTATATATATATTCCACACATGTGATATATATATATATATATGTATCTATATATATATATATCAAGAGACTGTGTTATCTTTGTAGTTATGATACTACATAACATTTCTAATTTAAAAAAAAACTTCTTTCACACCAATATCCTCAGAAATGTGAGCCAAGTGGCACATTAAGCCTGTACCCGGGTAGTAGTGTCAGCAAGAATTAAATACTTTAATAAAACTGTCTTTCTCAAAAATGGTGTCTCCAAATTATAATTTGTTTCAATGAAGTTGTAAACCAGCCATACGCTGTCCTCAGACCTCGTAACTCAGTCATATCAGGCATTGTCACTCAGTGATGTCATGTCACTCTTTGATATCATGTCATGTCATTCAGTGATGTCATGTCACCCATTGACGTCATTTCACGTCATTCAATGATGTAATTTCATGTCACTCAGTGATGCCATGTCATGACACTCAGTGATGCCATGTCACTCAGTGATACAGTGTCATGTCACTCAGTGATGTAATGTCACTCAATGATGTCAGGCCATATCACACATTTACACTGACCAGGCCCAGTTACGGTGATGTCAGGCTCTGTTATTCAGTGACATTTGGCCCTGTCATGCAGTGATGTCATGTCTTGTCACACAGGGATATCAGGCCCTGTCACTCAGCAATGTCAGACCCTGTCAGTCAGTAATATTAGACATTGCAGCTCAGTGATGTCAGGCTCTGTCACTCTGTAATATAAATTCTTGCTATTCGGTGATGTCAAACCCTCATTCATTTATGTTAAGCACTATCATTCCGTGACATTAGGCCCTGCCATTCAGTGGTGTTAAGTATTTCAGTGATATAAAACACTGTCATTCAATTATGTCAAGCTGTCATTCATTGATGTCATGCCTTGTCATTCACTGATGTCAAGTCTTGTCATTTATTAATGTCAAGCCCCGTCATACATTTATATCAAGCCCTGTCATTCAGTGATTCAAGCTACATGGTTATGTTATTCAGTGACGTCAAGCCCTGAATTCATTGATGTCAAGGCCTGTCATTCATTGGTGTCATGCCCTGTTGTTCAGTGATGTCAAGCCGTGTCACTCATTCAATGATGTCAAGCTGTGTCATACAGTGATATCACTTATCAGGCCATGTCATTCAGTAATTTTAGGCCCTGCCATTCAGTGGTATCTAGCCCTGTTATTTAGTGATGTCAAGCCCTGTCATTCAGTGATATCGGGCCCTGTCATTCAGTGATGTCAAGCACTATCATTCATTGATATCAGGCCATGCAACTCATTGGCCCTGTGACCCAAACGCATTTAAAATGTCAATTCTTGCTCAAGTCAACACAACATTGTTAAGATGCCCCCAAACAGTTCCATTGTTGTTTTTGTTAAGTGCATTTACCAAGTCAGAAACAGTTAAGTTGAAATGAAGAAAATACACAGTCTTGACATGTTTCTGTAAACAATGGCAGTCCCTTGACTAGGCTAACACTTGTCAACAAGTGCCTGAACACCAACTGCACTGCAGGTGTCTCAATTCACACACACCATATTTATAAACAAGATAAACAAATATTCGCACTTCATGTGCTACCAAGCTAAGATCAAGAGTTCCTATTCAGAATAAAGACATAAACATTTTCAAATAATAAAATAATAATCATTATACACATTGCAGTGTTTGAAATGCAACAAATTCCTATGGTGGCAGCTCCAATATACTTTCTGTTTCCACATGATGCTGAATGTCTATAAATGGAAATCAGATAACAACAACCGGTATGTTCAAATAAAAAAATGTTCAGTAACCAGTTAGCGCAACAGACTTGATATAATCCTACTAACAACTACTGCGAAGGAAATCTTATACAAACTGTAACAGATCCTAAACAAATTGTTGCTACAAAACTTATCTAAAAGCGATATCAAATTTGGGAATTGAATTACTTGTGGATCCATCCAGTGGAAACGGTTTGCCATGAAAAAGGAAATAATAAAACGGAAGGTTCTGAACTGATATCCGTGGTGATGTTGGTAATTCAACCCAGGGTATATGCTAACAGAAGGCTATTTACACCCATTCAATGAGAAAAACATATATATATTGGCAACAAAGCTATACCTACCACACTCTCGGCGTCTTGGATGTAGTCGTACCCACAGGTAAAGCTGGAGGCTCAGACAATGCTAACAAGACAAGGTTCTTGGGTTCCACTCTGCAGGGTCCGACACTAAACGCCAGACCACTCGACAGTGTAGTGTTACAAACCTGCCTAAGCATTCATCTAGCCCTTTATCAACAGCCTCTAGCTGGGGGATATGCCCACATGATGTCAGACCCCAGGCAGTAGGCACACAATCCAGTAATGATTTCACCAACCCGTCACCCCTGCGTGGTTGAAGTGGACTGTTCCAATCAAACTCCTTGCAGGAAATACTGTTGTACATACTTTGTGATGTAACTGGTTCATTTATTAAGCCACAGAAATCCGGGGTGAAAACAAAACCAGTGTTCGGCATTATGGTATGGTATGGGTATTGCGTGTTGTGTTCCGAAACACTGTCTGCAATCTGGACGTTGCTCCAATGAAATATTCAAACTGTAAAAATCAGTCAATTTACAAACAGCTGCCATTGGCATTTATTAGTTATTAGCACTATTGTATATTGTAGCTTTGAGGATGGACAAAGTACAACTGATTCGGAGAACTTCCTGCTAATGATTACCTAACAGAACAGAAAATCTCCCATTAAAGAGAAAGTATTTGATCAACCCAGTAATGCTTGGATTCCGTGTAGTTATTGAGAACTGTATTAAAGGGATGCATGTACATGAAAACAATATAAAACAGTGATCTCTTGCCACAAGGAACATGTTTGGACCAGGATAAACTGTTCCATATATCCATCAGTATAGATATCTTTCTGGCAAGCATGCACAGATTGCCAGTCAGAACAGGGATTCCAAGGCTGTTCCTCTTAAACAGATGTTCCTTATACCTGGATTCTTTGTAGCAGACCCCGCCCAGACTGCTGTAGCTTGGTAATTAGCATCATATTAAAAAAACTTGAAATACCAACATCTAGCAAGAACCTCACTCGCACACACATACGCACGCACACACGCACGCACACACACACACTGAAGATATTTTCTGTACCAAAAACACATCAGGCTGAGGAAAAGACCAGACAAAATGTTCCGAGCCCACGTTGATTCATGAGGCCAGTAGATCTGGCAGCCACAACGGCTTCCTAGTAATGCAGAGGAAGCGGGGAACAGGCTTCCACACTCTCCCCAAACGTTCAGCTGTTTCCGATACATTTCTCGACAAACGATTCATTTTGCTGTCATTTGGAGCCACACAGTCGAAGTGATAATCCATGGCAGCCCACACTTGGGAAATGTCCCGTCGCTGAGTCAAAGGCTATCCTCGCATGGCAAAACAAACTGATAATCACTTGGTTATTTGTGATACGTTTTCTGGTTCACGCGGTACGTCTGTCATCAGTTGTCACGCCAAGGGGTATGGTATATGGCATATATATGCATGTGTATACTTGGGTGCATGCGTGCACACACTCAAACACCAACATTGATTAGAATGCATGTAGTGTAGGTCTACATGAGCTGGGTGATATATGCAATTAAACTGCAATCCAAATTAATGCCTGTGAACACTTTAGGCAGAAATCATAACAACATATTAATTAAGAATAGAGTGACTGGTCTACTATTAAGGTATCATGTTAATATTTTTAATATTCATGTTTTATATATATATATATATATATATATATATATATATATACATATACATATATATATGATGCACTGACAATAAGGGAACACTACAAATTATTACATTATTGTGTATTGCTTAAAAATCGTACATATAAATGTAGACTTACAATTACAGCTACAAAATGCATTTATACATACATGCATAATTACATGTATCTGTTTTATTTTTGTATTTACAAGTGCTTATCTTGAAGTGAAATTAAATTTTGTTGAATCTCTTTTCAATATTTTTTAAATACTTGTCTATTTTTATTGAAGCACAAACAAAGCATTTACTGCACACATGGTGTATTTAAGGATGCTCATGCTACCGTATCATTATGTTTTCAATGCAATGTAACATACCAAAAATATAACATTTTATTATATGGTTTTATTTCTGTTGAACACAGCCAGAATACATATTTCCTGCGACTTCATTAAAGCGCCAAACCTTTAAAGGACTGTAGACAATAAATTTGATGAATCATTAACAAATTCCGTGAGATGTTTGCCATGTTGCATTAAATGTATCAACATATGGAGCTCCAGCAATGTATCTGGCCTCACATACTTAAAATGTAGTCAGACAGAGAGCCTAAGTGTATCCAACCGTTATTAACACGCAATGTCGCTAACAGGACACATTGAACCAATGTTAATTATCAATACAGATTGATGTTATTCAAAGATTCTCAATAATATTATTTATAGAAATGTCATGTAAATACAGGTGTACTGTCATTGACAGAAACATGAACTACACTGAATATTGCTAGATGTATCTCAAATATACTAGTCATGAGAATATTTCTGGACAGGTGGACATGTTAGGTATTTAGCAGCACCCCAAAATTGTTTCTGTATACCCATTACCCCACTGTCCAGCTAAATGGACTGATCCGAAGTGTAATTGATTGGGTCTGCTCACTGGATAGCACACCTGTTCAAATAATGACAAACCAGTATTCTCCAGTCCTGAATAAACATTAATTGCTTCCCAGTGAAGTCGAAATGGTGTTCAATTGAACAGATCTGCCAGGGAGTAAAGTGTAAAATGCTTTGAGCAGTCCTGAGGACAGGACACTGCACTGTAAGTATTTGTCTTTACTTTCACATTATATTAAACATGAGAAACAGACAAGGACAGTTTACAATTGCTATATCTGAAGTCACTACAGTACATGAACTTAGTGATATAAAATCCATGTAAAAACCCTCACAATAATTAATAGCTGCCTTGTGGGTCATACTTTGCTCCTGCGTACCTAATCTGTAATACTTCCTTATCCATTGGAGATTATTTTGTTAATGTACAACATGACCGTATTTATATTGTTCAAATAATAGTTCCTCTTTTGTGGCAAATTGCTGCAAAATATGGCTTTCTTAACAAATTAAATTTTAATTTCTTAAATCTGTATATTGTTTGCGATGCAAAACTAAAAGCCAACTTTAACATAATCTATTATGAAAGCAAACAATTTATGCCAAGTACAATAAAGCAGTGCGAAACTATTTACAACAAAATAAAAAATAACAAATTGTGTGAAAAACTAACTACTGCTGCACATAACAACAATTACAATATCAGTCTTTCCCCAAATAGGTAAGCCTTCCCAAAAAGTTGTGACTGAATGTCTTGAGCGTCTTTCGGAAAAAAAAACTTACCCTAGAGCAGTAAATACAAGAATGTGGTAGAAAAACAGACACAACACGCGACAGGAATACCGATCCCCACACTGTTTTATATACCCGGGGAGTAAGAACGATATCTTGGTGATGTAAATGTCACGGGGAATTTATGACACCGGTAAACATGCCCAGCGCGAATGGGAGAACAAAACTTAAAGATCCAGCGTGGCATTTAGGCTAGAGCAGTTTAGCTCACTGCGTTCCTCTCTCATACATCACATCTCCTGGAGATGACTGGGATTATGAGCTGACAACGGATGCTGGATCTGTGCTAAATCTTCTTTCATGATCGCGCTATAGCGGCAGGTACACAGCAGCTACACCCCGCTGCCTGATTCCACGCTATCTCCCCTATGTTTTACTACGGAACTTGAAGCATTCGCATACATGTGTTCCGCATATGCTTGTCGGCATATTAAAATGTGCCCGCAATGGGCTAGCTTCACAAAGACTTCTTCCATCAGTTAACTTGTGCAGCAGCTACAATAACGGTGAAAGGAACAGTTATTTATGTCTTCTGTGTACATGCAACAATATATAATTACATAAAACAGTTCATTTTTTAATTAAAACATGTTTTTAGAACACGAAAAGCACTTCGAGTAGGTGATAGCCACTAACATTGTGAAATCTATAGAGCGAATGTTTACCGCTGGGTGCGTACGAAAGACTGATATCATGTTGATATCAAAAACACCCTTGTAGAAGGAAAGTTATACAAGAGCAAGCAAAAACTGGCTGGACTTGGGTGACTTTCTTCTTCAATGTTAACACTGAAGTTTAAAAATATTCAGGCACGTTATTTCAGGATTTGGACAATGGTTTGGGACTTTACAGATCTATGTAAGTTGCACACAAGTGCACAAATGAAGGTGCTCCTTTTCTGTGCCAATATATCATTAAGGTGTAATTTGTACTGACTTCTTATTCATGTGATAAAAGTTTAACTGGCACTTTTTGCACAAAACTATTGTGTCTTTTACCTCATGAAAGGATAAACAATATTATCTTGAACACGCATAGAAAAACATGTTCCTACCAAGGGACATTTCCGATTAGTGAATCGTTTATCATTTAATACACAGAAGATACCTACCTGTAACCCAAAATGAAGCGCTTAATCATTGCATTACTAACTGGGATGTTTATGACTTCCCTGAATTAAGCAAAAATGTATAACATGTTCCAGCTGGCTTTCTAGTTGTCAGAAACAAATGTGACTTTTTTCAAATTATGGGAAAAACAGATACCAGACCAGTACCAGAGAGAGGAAACTCACATGCCTGGCCACTCCACTTACAGGTCATCCCAAAAGTAGTAAATATTGTGAGGTATTAAAAGTTATAACATACTTTCCTGCAATGACACAAATGGTTATTGTGCTCAAATTACCTAACTATTTTACTGTTTTGAACAACATTGGTCGGTAGAGACCATTATATTTCTATTGTAAAAATAAATCACAAGTAGGATAATAATAAGTTTGTTCACAATACGATGATTTATTAGTAAAGACAATTTGCCAAAAATTATGTTACACTATCATGTATGTCATAAAGTCATAACAGTTATCATTTGGTTATTTTATTACATTTTCTGATTGAATTTTCATCTTAGTAATAAAAACTGTTGAACCAGCTGTGGTGAATATTTCACCTAGTCTTACAGCCCCATCCATACATTGTAAAGGTGATTTTTGCAGACATTCATTAACTTACCAGTAAATTAAACGTAAATAGATGCAATATTCTGATGACAACTTGAAAACTCACTAACAATAAATAATTGCGACTTTTATCGGTTAAAACCAACCCTCTGAGTAAGATTAACCATTTCCATGGCTATTTGACATTTTGAACACCAGCCCTGCAGACAGGACGTATGCAGCAATTTGTACCCACCCTGTTAAACACCAGGAATAAAATGATAGATGGAGGTTATTTATCTGCTTACGTGGGAGCCACGCAAAGTTCAGGAAATGCATGATCAATCATTAAACTGGCACGAGATGAAGAAGTGGCCCCCAGATCAACCCTTGCCACACTAAATATTTAAGAGATTTTTTCCCACAGCCACTAGCACAAACATGGAATTAACAGTTTCTATCAGCCAAAGTAGCTGTAAATACAGATAACCCTAAAACCATACAACAATCTCTATGTTAGCACCCTTCATGTAGCGTTGTTCCAGCTAATCAATGTTGTCGATAAATGCATGGTTGATTATGCTTCCAATCAATTTATTGATTACAATCAATGACCGTTTCGACTTTTGATTATTTAAAATATGTTTTTGGTGAAAATGTATACAATTACAGGAACCAACACCCATTTCGGCTTCGTGAAAAAGACACCATTGACTTCAAAACGGCTAAGCTTACTGTGTGTAACGAAACATTGTGTTATGGGAAGACGCAATATTCACATTAAATGTAAACATTACAAGGCCATTCAATAAGGTCCTGTTCTGTCAATAAGGTATAAAAGAATGCATCAAATATGTTGTATGTTTATGTAAACTTTCACCAATGGGTCACTAAAACGTATTGGTTTGGTCATTGATCAATTATGAAAATCAACCCAATTCCCAACATTACATTTATGTCCCACTTGTAAAATTTTTACAAAAGAGAAACACGATAAAAAGCCAATCAGTCAGTCAAGCACTTGCATACACAGTGATACACGACAGACAGCCTACCAGGCAGTCAGGCACTTGCATACACAGTGGTTCACCTTTAGAAAGAGGTTAAGTGATAGATTAATGTGCCATTGTAATGCTATAATAAAAAAGAGACTGACCTGTTCATTTGGACTTGTTTAGTCTGAGATTCCAAAGTTTGAAACAAGAACACAGCTAGCACAATGTGTTTACAACAACAAACAAGGCACTGACATACTAAACATGTATCTGTACTAGACATGTACTCTATAACCAGCAAGTCTCTGGCAGAGTTAACTGCTGGTAGCTAGTTTGTTTAACAGACTGAACAAATACCCAGTCCCTACAGTCGCCATAACTTACCTATACATGGATGCAGATGAAACAACATAATGGACAATACCTAAACACTGTATGTGGACTGGTATATCTGACATTCTAGTGTAAACTCTATGGTTAGAATTATGTATCACTAATAAAGTTCTGTTTATTTAAAAAGTATTGCCAGCAACTGGTAATAATAATACCAATAAATGTTTGGAATACAAAGTATCACCAATTACTGGTCATAATATAAAATATCACCAATATGCCTGTTATACAAACCGTTCAAAACAATTGAAAGGCTAAGTTTAAAAATAATTAAAAGGAGAAACACATATTCAAAATATATCCAATATGCAACAATTCTTCATAAATAAATACAATTAAGCAATAATCAATGTTATTGTATTTATACATAGTTCATGACCTATTACTAAGTACCGGTAGGCCTACTATTTGCGGTGAACATTGGCCTCTGCAGTGTTTGGTTGTTGACAACATGCATGAATGGATATTTCCCTATAGATGAACACATTCAATTCATGACTTGTTCAATATCCACTCTACCTGGGTTTTACAGAATGATTTAACAGTGGCACTGATAATTGTTTTGAATGATGAGTGCCACAAGTGAGGCTCGTGGGACAGGTTTTGTTCACAATTAAATGACAAGTGAAATAGTCTATAATTTGAAAATGGATAAATTCATATGGGAAGGTTTGAAGGTGCTGAAAAATTATATATTATTGATTCATGCTGCATACCAACACAATGTATCAGGCAGTTTTCACCGAACCGCTGTAGAAAAGGAAGAACCTACAAGAAAAATTACATGTCCAGAAGAAATTCTAGTATGCAATATTGTACCTTTTTTGCACATAGCTAAGAGTTTACTTTACTTACAGTGTTCAACTTTGAGCAGATTCAGTTATTGGACATTAGTATTATTAATAATAATTTTATGTTGGTTCAACTTTAAGCTGAGGCATATTCAGTTTCAATTATCTGATGACTTATCTGATCAAAAATGTTTTACTGCACGATAAACAATGTCACCTTTGTAAGCAGTACTAAATACTAATGTTCTACTAAATTTTAGACGTTGCCATAGGCATAGCTCCACATTGACATTATGACACTGACATTAGAATTTAGATAAGATTACCCAGAGAAGTAGGCATGTCATTGCCTTGCTTTGCCATTGGCATTGCATAAAACACATGTCTGCACGTTCACGATGTTCGGAGGAGGGGGGACGCAGGATAGGTGATTTCCCATCCATGTATCCGCGACTGTCATTTTACTCATTTGCAGCAATGTGAATAATAGAACAACCCCCCCGAGCCCCAGCCACGAGCGAGCGCCCCGACCGTCCAAGCCGGCTTCCTGTTTTATAGCAACCAAGCAGCGATGCCATGGCACAAGCGCAGGCCGTAGGACACCCGCATCCCGTAATTCTACGCCTCACACTAATTTCTAAACTGCACGAGTCACGTTGATATCCCATAAACGTTCCGGGGTTCTAATGTTCACGAATCGCCTTGGGCAGGGGTGGAAATAACGCTTTGTTTACCTTAACGACAGGGCGTTTCACTATTATCTTGCTTTCGCCGCTGGCGCCATCTTCTCGAACTGGATCAATCCTGTCATGCCTCATTTGATTGGTTAGGCTCGAGTAGGTAAACAAGCATGCAGTTTCCAGGCTATTTGCACCTTTGGCCTAGACCTAGTGAGCCGGTGAACCGTGGTCCCATTAACAACTAGTAAACAAACTGATGTCCTTCGAAGGTAACATCCAGGTGACATGGCAGGTAGTTGTCATTTATTTGCATTGTGCGGTTGAAATTAATGACTCAATCATACATTCATAGGCATAGCCATAGGCATAGCCATAGGCGTTGGAACCAGGGGGTTTGAGCCCTCAATCCTTTGTGTGTGGGGGGGGGGGGGTGCCGCTATACGTTTAATTAGCCTCCAGTATTTTAGCAAAGGGGATGCAATCAAGTTTTTAGTGAGTCTCAAGACTGTCAAGTCAAAGCCACAAAGAGGGTACATCCGGTGCAGTTAATTGGAGGTCTTTTTCGTGAGCCCCAGTATTCTTTGCCTATGTTCCAAACCAATGCAATATGATACTGCAATAGTACTTAACAATTTAATTGAATGAGATTCCACTAAATATCGATAATTAATTTATAAATATTTATATACAATTAATCTAGGCATTTGATAGCTTCAATCTTTTTTTTAAATAAACCATTATCATCATTATCGTCGTCTATTTATTCGACTTTACATATATTTAATTTGAGACAGTACATATTCACCTTGAGTGTGCAGATCGAGACACCTTGAGTGTACAGAGTCACTTTGAGTGCACAGAGTAATCCTAAGTGTACAGTCACATATTGTGTGTACCATAGGCGGATCCAGGGGCTTGGGGACACGTGCTCACGTAGACCTTTGACATTTGGCGTACCCCTAGACCTGTTTGAATATGCCCCCGTAATACCATCCCCCTATCGTTCGATATCATGATCCGACAGCGCGATAGCGCGAATTTTGGCGAGCCTCAAGAAGTTAAATTTTGGCTCCTCCTGGACTAGACTACCCTCTCTGGATCCTCCCCTGTATAGAGAGCAACCTTGTAGTGTACACTCTGAATGTACATAATCAACTTAAGTGTACACAATCACACTGAGTGCATATAGTCACATTGAGTGTACAACATCACGCTGATAGTACAGAGTCACATTGAGTGTACAGAATCACGCTGAGTGTAGCACAGAATCACGTTGTTGCAGGGCAGTGTGTAGTATTATATGTGCAGAACACAACAGTTCGTCGAGATTCTGACGGTCGCCGTGTCCACGCGGCAGTAACGGTGATCAGTGCATGTGAAGACAGTAAAATCATTATTGGTTTGATATGGTAACACGAACAATGGTGCGCGTTTATACAGTGCGATGACGGCCTATTACTTGAACGTAAGTATTTTTATCGCCAATTTGTGTTAAGGAAAATGTCCTGTTCAGCAATCGATCCTTTGTATTTCAGTACGAACGGATATGACGTTGTCGCGATTACATTTATCCGGGCGTTAAATAATATCCGGTGATCGTGCCCGTATTTAGGGGAATGTATTTAGCACCAGCTACGACTGTCGCGTTTTAATTTATCCGGGCGTTATGTATGTTTATATGTATAGATATAATTACACATATGTCTATATATATATATATATATACATAAATTATAAAATGTTTCCTTCCTACAGACATAAAAAAATTATGTCATAAAACAGTTTCCTCTCCACGCACACGTCACGTGACTTACTCTTATACTTGATCACAAATCTGAAACAGCAAATTATAATTATGTACTCTAACTATAACGTTCGTATTACGATAACAAACGAAGCATATTTAATTACTGGATATTATTTATCACTACGTGATCTACTGGTACCAAATATTATGCATTAAATATGTACATAAACATCACCCGGATAAAATTTAACGCCCGGATAAATGCAAGCGCGACAACGTATTTAAGGAAATCTCCAAATGCTGGAGGTATCCAAGCGTCATGGGACTATGCATAGGTATTCGTGTACAACTGACGGCCATTCTTGGCAATGGTTATAAGAATTTCAGGCCCAAGAGAAGTATGTGAATCCTAATTTATAAAGGTGTATAAAGATGTTTCACTGCATTTTATCGATACGCCCTTATTATATTGAGGGCTATAATCCCATCCACTCTAAATATTAGGGGACTCGGCTCCCATGACCCCGTTCCGACGCCCATAGGCATAGGCATAGTTAGTTTGGTATTATCCTGAATAGGCGGTTCCAGGAGGCCTGGTGGCATGTAAATTGGCGTGCCCGTAGACCTTTTAGAATAGGCCCACGTGACCGTACCCCCAGACCCTTGGAAATGTGCCCCCCTTCAGATTACAATAAGCTGAAGCTACGGCTATGCTGTCTGGCGAGGCAACGAACATTTTCAACAGCATCGTCCCGTCTTAATTCCGATGTCACCCGTCGAGCCGAGACAGCGGAACTGAAGTTACGACGGCGCGGCAGCAACACATTTGCTTCGGCCGCCATTGGAGGTTTATGTGCCCCCCCCCCCCCCCCCCCCCGACTACCCTCTCTGAATCCGCCTGTGTCCTGTTCAGTACATATGGTGTTATCAATTATGTAACTAAAAGGCTGACGAAAAAGGGAAAAAGCGCAAGTGGCGCTACCCTACGGACTAAATATAAATACTACGGACTCGGCGACACCGACTACGAGCTACACAACAGTTTTTATTATCCTCACCATTGGTGGCTCTGGGTGGCTGGATTTACACTGGTCTTCAACCCAGTGCGTTGCGCCACTTGTAGACGAACTTTCCTGCGCATAGTGGGAACCAGATTAGCCTCGATTAACCATACTGCGTGAGGTGGCGCTGTCGTAAACGACACTGCCAATAACATAGCCTCTCTGTGCGTCTGTGTCTTCTCTGTCTCTATTTATTTCCTGTTGCATACGTAACTAGCACACTCTCATACTTATGAGCCGACCCCCGGATATTGATCCGCTACGGGGTATACATTGAGTTTGCACGGAGTTCAATAAAGCTACATACACCACATTTCCTATACCTCATTATCTCACCTTAAGCTGCATAATGTAGAGTTTGTTGCCTTTCATACACGCACGCACGCACGCACGCACGCACGCACGCACGCACGCACGCACACACACGGTTTGTTTGTATCCCGGAGATACATCCAACATCCGAGAGACTCCCGGATTTAACGAGTGAGTTGACAGGTGTACTGTAACTATGTCTTCTTGTCAATGCTAGTGTTCCCCAGTCCTTTAGGCCTACACATTTTATTTAATGGATGACTTTCATTAGAAAAAAATCTTTTATGCGAAGATATCCTGCGTGTCGCCGTTGCCAGAAGAAAGTTCTGCGACATCACAACGAAACAGCGACCAATAAAATTTATCCCATCGTCTTGGTTACCTGAGAACATACATCCAATGTTTCTTTGGTTTTCTCACCATTCTATAGTGAGGACGACATGTCGTGGTGTATATATATATTAAACCCTATATTATGTTTTGTTTAACTTGCATTTCATCTTCACCAGCCGTGATTATGGGCCCACGTCGTTTTTTTCTCAATACCTCCTGGCGCACAACAATGTACAATAGATGTGGGCGCCACCTTTAATCATCAAGTGACCAACATAACTAGTGTTGCTGTCTGCTCACTTTGTGTGGGAACAGCTGGCAACTGTGGTAGACATTTCCTTCCGGAAATGTTCCAGTATGAGAACCGGTCTATCGGATAGATTCCTTTTGAGTGAAATTGTTTATCTTTTCACGTTAAATTCCGTCCAACAGTTATTTTTTTATTAAAACATGTTTTTAGAAAACAAAAAGCACTTCGAGTAGGTGATAGCCACTAACATGACGCCACCATCTATTGTAAATTGTTGTGCGCCAGGAGGTATTGAAAAAAACCCGACGTGGGCCCATAATCACGGCTGGTGAAGATGAAATGCAAGTTAAACAAAACATAATATAGTGTCTAATATATATACACCACGACATGTCGTCCTCACTATAGAATGGTGAGAAAACCAAAGAAACCATGGATTTATTTTCTCAGGTAACCAAGACGATGGGATAGATTTTATTGGTCGCTGTTTCGTTGTGATGTCGCAGAACTTTCTTCTAGTAACTGCGAAACGCAGGATATCTCCACATAAAAGATTTTCTAATGAAATAGTTATTACAATAACTGTATCGTCAGCACGTTGACAGTCTAAGTCTTGTTATACAGGCAGCTGAAGCTGCCTTACATCCAGCGAATGACGCACTCAAGTCTTGTCATATGTCATGCAGCTGACGTCGCCATACAGACAACGAACAGTGAGCAATTAGCAGCAAGTGTTTGTCGGCGAACAGTTAGCAGCATGTATATGTGTATGGCATATGTGAACACTCCAACCAGTGTATTGGCAAACAGACGGTACACTGGCACCACTACTGGATGCCAGTAGTGATCTCTACTCATACACGCCTCCGTTGCCTTACAACCAGCTAACGATTAGTTGCTTGTGTATGACATCTGTGAATACTATATAACCAGTGTGTCAGTCAGACAGAACATTGACACCAGTAGTAAAGAAGACTTTTTGGATCGGTATCCTAAGGAGTTTCGGAGTCATTTTTGAGCGATACTAAGGAGGTTTCGAAAGCCGCCCCCCTGAGTGAAGTGAGTAGTCACGTGACCGTATGTATAACGAGAGGCGCCACCTGGCGGGTACGTTAGAGGTGACGCCCCCTGACGGGAAGCGTGGAGAGGGTGTGATTATGTATGTATGTATGTACGTGTATGAAAGAACTAACGAAACACAAGAGTATACGAGTGCACACGTATTTTATTGATGAAAGATACAAGCGTATAACATGAAACCGTGTTTTATTAAGCGAACCGCACGAATATCAAGACTTGTGGGTGAGTGAACACCACGACAGAGGTCGTGAGCTTAGGGGTCAATACGACCACGCCAGTGGCTCGTGGGATGATGATGATGGTACGACTTACGGGTGAGCGAACACCGCGCTAGAGGTCGTGAGCTTACGGATGTGAATGATGATATATGTTCGTTAATGAAACACCGTTATTGCAGTTGTTTAAGCCAATCGAATACGCGGCAATCGTTTGCTATCAGATCAGTGCCGAAACCTTTTACGAAATCCTTCATGACAACTCCACGACATCGAAACATGAGATAAGCAACACAGTATTGTAAAAAAAAACGTTAGACACGGGACTCTGCAGTCTCTTAGAATTATGAGTCCATGTTACACAATGTTTATTCAAGAAGCGACAAAACTCGACGTGCTGCGGCGGCAGACCGTACGAGCAGAAGTATTCGCCGCAACCGTCGGCGTCAACGTAGATAGCTATCCAATGTTCACCGGGTTTACCCGCGTCGTGTATGTTGCACACGAAGGCGACGGGGTAAGCGTCTATCTGGAGTTCGAGGAGTACGTCTTTGGGTACGATTCCGCGCATGACGGGTTTCCATCAGTTGTCGTAGATGACGTTACGACTCCTGTCTATCTCCAGCACCTTCTCGAATTCGGCGTAGGCGACGACGTTCACAGTGGTTGTCAGCGCGTCGTGGAAATGAATCTCGATGCGCACGTTGCCCTTATGTACCAGATGGAAGCAGCAGTCGTCGCACGCATCGGGGTTGAGGTCCACAGCGAAGAAGGTGTAGCCGTGTCGGAAGTCGTAGCGAGTCAAGCCGTTGCCTTCGTCCTGCCACGCCTTACCCGTCGAGGTGAACAGGTTATGGTAGCACCTGACAAAGAGGTCGTTCTCGAAGTCGGGTTGGAAAGGTTTGGCGGGTATCTGTCGTCCGTCGACGTACACGGCGAGGAAGTTGATGTTGTTGTTTTTAGCGTGAAAGGGATTTCTGTCGTAGCGTCCGTTGTAGGCGTCGTTATCGATGCAGCACAGCACGAGACGTTTCGGAAGAACACCAAGAAAGAGGTTCTCGTGCGTGTGTGAGCGGGTACCTGTGGGAATGGAGTAGACCTTGCATTCGACGGGTCGCAGCGGATACTTGGCGGTGGCCTTTTCGAGGGCTTTGATGTGCGCCATCTGTACGCCTGGGTTCAGGGTGACTTTCCTGACGAACATTGTAGCGTTGACGATCTGTATCTTGTAGCCGGGGTTACCTCCGCCGGCTATGAGTGCGAACGCATCCTTACTGCGCACCACACGTATCTTGGCCTCGACACCGTTGATGAGGAGTTTATCCTGATGGTAGAGATCGACGTGGAGACGACCCGTCATGTCGACCACGCGACTCTGGGCGATCATGGCGCGTCTGGCGACGAACCCCGCGTTGGCTGTCGGATCGTCACCGTCAATGACGACGGCGTCCATAAGATTAGCCGTGTTCTTGTACCACATCTGACTCGTCAGATGCGTCTCCTTGGCATCGTTGCCGTAACTGAGCAGCGTCTCTATGTAGGCGTGGTACGGGTACGTGTTGGTCGAGGAAGTCACGAGCGTTCCGTTCAGGTAGAGGTCGACCTGACTGAACAGCGAATGGAGCCAGTTATTCACGGGAGCAACGGGATCGGCGGCGTCGAGATCGCTTCCGTCGGCACGCGTCACCTTCGCCTGAATGTGTAGCGTCATGCTAGCGAGATCCTGGTAATCGTCTCCCGAACCAGGTACGACGAATTCGATCGGACCACCCGAGTCGAGCGAGGACATCGGTTGGTAGTGGACCGTGCGACTGTCGATGATGCTGGTCTGAGTCGGAGGCACGGCGAAGATATCGAGTTCGCGCTTGAGTCCCTCGCATGATAGTTTATGAACGAACGCCATTGTCGAATATATCCGGTTCACGACGTGCCTTCGGTCTCTGCTTCCTTCGACGTCTCGCGGCTGTACTGACTCGTTTCGAGGCGGGTGTGCGTCTTATACGCTTATGCACACCAGGGGTCAAGAGGTCGCTTATAATTTCTCTACCTGCAGCGGTGGCGCGACGTTTGGCGGCCGTTCTGTCCCGCCAGGACGTCGTCGGCTATACGTGCGCCGGTCGACAGAGCTCTCTTTCCCAACGCCACGGCGCCTCTCTTGACGAGTGGCATGACGCTACGCAGTAGACCTCCGAATAGACTTCCCAGTCCGTGTCCTCGTTGGTATCGGGCACCCGCGAAATAAGGAAGCGCACCACCCGCTTGACGAGCGTAGTAATCGTTGTAATTCATCTCTCTCTAGAACAGTGGCGTCCGTTGTCGCTGGAAATTAAGTGTCACTGTCACCTTGCCGACCTCGAATGGCACGCGTTGCCCCGTGTCGTCTCTTATATCTATCTCGATCGTACCAAACTCTTTGCAGAGCACGGGTACGTAGTGAGTCTTATCGAAGGTCTTCGATACGACGTCGCCATGACGACCGCTCACCGAAACGATGCGCAGCAGCGGTATGAGACTGTCACCGACAACTCGTGGTTCCACGACGTCCGTGTAGATGTAGAGCGATTCCCGTTCCATGGTGACCACGGTGTCACCTTCTATGATACGTACCTTGAACTCGGGTACCACGGGGTCCTTCGGGAGAGCCGCCAGCGTAGCGGTACGAAAGCCGAGAACGGTGGTCAGCATAGCGGCGCGGAAGACGGTATTCGGTGTCATGTGCACCGATACCTTACGCGTGATGACGCTGTAGCTCAGTTTCACTCGTCCCTCTCCCACCACGCGACGTAGAGCAGCGTTAATGACGAGGATCAGTGACCACGGATCTTTATAGTGTCCGGTTCCGATTCGGATAATCTCCGTGTGCAGGGACCGCGGGTCCCGATATTCATCTATCGGTAGTGACACGGCGAACCCCGCTTCGTCGCCTACGATGTTGTACCAACTGTGTGGGTACTGTACCTCCACCAGTCCGCACTCCCATTGTCCCTGTAGTAGGATACGTTTCGGTAGCGTCGTGACGTAGTGGGTCAGCGTGTTGTCGGGGTGCGTGTCCATGGAAGCATTGCTGGGCAACGTGAGATAGAAATCACTCGTCGCCATGTTGTTTCAACGTCGGACTGGGTAGCAGGTAACCCAACGAACTACTCAACAGGGCCGTCCAAAGAGTCGGATTGACGTGGTGACCGAACGTCAGGTTGTAGATGCTGACCAAGATGACCGTGTACAAGACGACGACTTGACACAGAAAGACTATCTCCTCTTTGGGACACGCGGTGCCAAATATATGCCACGGAGTCCTCTCTTTCTTTATTGGTGGAGTGGCGTCGATGTCGTCTTCTTCTTCTTCGTCACTAACGGTAATCCGTGATGTCGTCTCGTCTGCCATGCGTGGACGACTGATATCGCGACGGGCGCGTGACTAGTCTTTATAAGCCGACGAGGGCCTTGGCATCGATCCAGCTGTTGAATTTCGAAGGGTATCCGAACCATTTCACCAACACCTCCCGTCGCCTGCCTACCTTGCGGCGCTGTACTATCGATTCCACGCGGTACAGTTTATCGGCCGGAATCGTCACCTTCTGCAACTCCGGCTCGTAGAAGGTACCGTCCAGTATCTCTCCGAGATCGTCCGCTAGAAGATAGACGGGCGGATCGGACGGATGCACCTCGCGTATCGTGAATAGTTCCTCTGTCCAATTCACCGTGTAGCCTTTTTCGAATCGTCTCTTGACCTTGCTGCTACGCACGCAATCCCCCACGTGGTACTTGGGTACGCCCTTACCGTGATGACCACCGTACAGGCGCTGCCACACCTCTTCCTGATTAGTCGCATCCACCTGCGACGGAGGCATCCCGATACTGCGATGGGGCGTGTCGTTGTACGTGCGCACCAGATCCGGAAGGATATCGATGTATCGCCATGATGCTTTGTGTGTCAGGTATCGCCACAACCGCGTCATTAGCGTGCGATTGAAGCGTTCCACGATGCTCGCCTTGATCTCCTCGTTACAGGTGGAGAAGTGTTGGATGCCGTACCTGTCCAATACACCCCGAACGCTACGGTTATAGAATTCCAGACCTCTATCGGTCTGCAAAAACAACGGCTGTACGTCGGTGAAGAGTCCGTTCAGCGCCTTCGACACAGACGTCGCCGACTTGGTCTTCAGCGGAACGCATCGGGCGACTTTCGAGAAGACGTCGATCACCGTGAGCAGGAACGTCGTACCGTCGTTTTCTTTTTTCAGACTGGTCACGTCGACGAGATCGGCTTGCCACTGTTGATCCCGTCCTCCGACGACCGTACGTCGTCGCTTGAAACGAACTCTGACCGGTTTGTGTAGGGTATAGGCGTTCTGTTCCGATAGCCATTGTTCGACCATCTTTCTCGGTACGCGTGGTACGTCTTGTCGCAAAGACGCGATTCCCCCGTAACTTCCCACCTTGGCGGGATCGAAGTAGACGTCCTCCAGCTGTTTGCGTCGTCGCACCATGATCGTATGATATAATCACCGACAATACCGCACACGATGGGAAGTCCGGCGTAAGCGACACCGGTATACAGACGACGTAGACTATCCTGTGAATCGCACATTATGTCGGCGAATCGAGACGGTGCGCCTCTTTTATCGGAGATCCTCCCATCCCTTACTAGTCGAGGCCGGTGGTGTAGGTAGAGTGGACGGGCTCATTCGTCTCCGCGTGAGGGGTGTCCACTGCAGCGATCGACGTGCTCTACCGACCGACCGTGTGGCCGCTGCCGCTACGGCACTCCTCCTTTGTTCCTGTTGAATGGCCAGTCTCCTGACCTCGTTACCCACCAACTCCATGGGTAGATTCATGGTGCCGAGTTGACGCGTAAACACCTGCCACCCCGTTTGACTGGCAACGGTCTTGCGTTGACGCAACAGATCGTTCACGAGGTCCACCACGTTACTTCCGGGTACCGCTACGCCTTTGTGCATGAGCTCTCCGCGTGCATTCCACACGACGTCTCGTTTCAGACGTTCCATCAGTAGTCTAGCTTTGGTCCGCAGTGCCTTGGGAACGCTGTCGACGACGTCCGCTTCCATACCTGCCGCCACCGCCGCTTCCATACCTGTCGCCCCCGCCTCTGGCGGGGTCGGGTCCGCCGCCGCCGCCGCCGCCGCCGCCGCCGCCGCCGCCGCTGTGACCACCGGGGACGTGTCCTTGTTGACCGTCATCACGCGCACTGGTTCGCGTACGCGTCGATCGGCCAACGCGTTGTGGCGTTGCAACACTTGATTATACATGACGACCTTGTCACCGTCGGCGAGATCTTGTCTGTCGAGTATGACTTTCATCTCGTCGTCGAGCACCTGTACTTTACGTCCTAGGGTATCCGTCGGTGCCGGTGCGCGTAGACTATCCAACAGTCGTGGATCTACCAAAGCCATCTTCCGTGTGTGTTCCATCGTCGTCTACTTGAGTAGCACCTGTTTTAGCAAGGGTAGAAAGACCGCACCGGCCAAAGGTGCCAGCAGCGCCGACAGGAAACCACCGGTCTGTCCCCCGCCGCCCTGGTTGTTACCGCGTAGCAAGATGCGACGTCTCCTCGCTGCCGGCGCGTCTTTCTTTGCCAAAGCGCGCAGGTTTGTTTTGTACACACTCAGAGCGCGTCTCTGCGCGTCGGTCAAGGGCACTTTCTTCTTCAATATGTTGTAGGCACACTCGGCTAGTGCACACAACAGATCGGCGTCGGCGTTTCTGATGATGGCTCGTCTCAATTTCGTGCTCTTGTACTTGTTCAGCGTCTGTATGCAGAGGAGGTGTTTCTTCACGAGTTCGGACATGCTGTTGTCTTCACGATCATACTGCGACTGAAGGGACGAGGCGTGCGCGCAGACGTCTTATACTTTGGGTTGGTACACGTACTGGACACCGTCGTCCGGAAGGACGCCCGTGCGCAGACGCATGTCGTCGGGCGTGTCCTGTTTCAGATCGACGAGGAGATAACCGTACGGAGGTGCCGTGGCGTCTCGGAACGCTTCCTGTACAAACTTCAGGCGTCCCGGATACATCTGTCGCGCCAAGTGTCCGATCTGTGACGCGTCGCGAGGATTCTTGAAGACTACCATGTAGTGTGCGTTCAGACTGATCGTGCCACTCTCCTTGTTCTTCGGAAACAGGTTCTGCACGAGATACAGTACGGACGTGTTCTGGTGATGACTCTTTTTCGTGAACAAGGTCGTGACCCGTTCGTCCGTTTCCGCCATCAGATCGTCGATGACCACGAGGTTACGCGTCGATGCATCGAACGCACCGCTCGGCAAGCCTTCCTCGAAGCGTACCAGGTCGTTGTCGACGTAGGCACTCTGCCATACACCGTAACACCACGTGATCTTCTCTGGAGGCGGATCGATAATCGTTGCGGCGTGACGTAGCAGACGCATCACGAACGTGCTCTTACCGCATCCCGTCGGTCCCGCGACGATACAGGTGAAGGGGTGTTTCCATCGCGTGTCCATCTAGTAGTCGTTCGACAATGTTACATTGTCCGCTGTGCTGTTAGATACGACGACACCTCCGCCACACCAACGAAGGAAGGGATCACGGAACAAGACGTACAAGACGTACAGGTACAGACCGAATATTCCCACTAGTGCTACAGCTACGACCGATCCCGTCCGTGACATGCTGCGCTATGACTATCGATTGCGTGGTATCTGACTAAATAGTGGTATTTTTTTCGTGTGTCTCCCACCTACTAACTGCGTGACAGCTAGAGGCGCCTATAACCCCAACTGACGTAGGGGCGCATTTCCTCATCGTGTCAGCAGTGGTTCGGTGTTACACGTCCACCGGACCCGTGGTGATTCCGTCCTCGTTGACCACGCGCTTGGCATAGAAGTAGGTCAACGCCGCGCGTTCCTGGGTGTACGTCAACACGGACGAGTGATTGACCCGGAACCCACGGTTCACTCCGCTTCCACTACGACGACTGGTCAGCACGTCCAGGAACGCCTGCTTGTCGATGGCGTTGAGTCGTTTGTTCAGTCCTTTGGTGGTGTATTTATCGACCGTACCCGAACAATAGTAGGTCTTGCTGCACAGTCCCAGGAAACAGTCGCCGGACCATTCGACCTTGAAGAGTCCCGGTGTTCTCTTGTCGTACGCTTTGCGCGCCTTGCAACACGTCTCGGTGCCGTTCCACGGACGTCCGGCTAGTCGACAGCGTATGTAGTCGTTCCGATGATCGTCGCAACATTCGGACGGTAGCCTTTCGGAGCGGTGACGATAGTAGTGGTCACGTAGTGCCGGGGTCACGAGCGGTGACGATAGTAGTGGTCACGTAGTGCCGGGGTCACGAGGTCGTCGACGGACTCTCCGGTCAGAGCCAAATAGGCGCTATCCGTATCGGTTTCGCAGTACTCGAACAGCGGACGATCCACGTACCTGACCATAAAGTCGTAGTAGAACTCCAACATGCGCAGTTTGGCCCACTGCAACACGAAGAATCCCACGTGCGTAGGCAGAGCGTATTTGACGGTGCGCTTGTGCATTTCGATCTCGTACGCATCGGCGGTGACGACGTCGAGTTGACGGAAGCGACGATTGTTGATCGCGGACGATGCGTTCTTCTCCGTGCAGTAGGTGACTTCGCGGTGCTTATCGACGTTGGTGATAAATTTCCCATAGGAAGAATTACCCATAAGTTTGTTGGTATCCGCGATCATGGCCTTGTCGGGATGGGCGTCTCCTTCGCGACGTGCGGTGGACACCGCCTCGCCGAATCGTCGGAAGCAGGCGACCGGTGTGTACTCGATGACCTGGTAGACGTGCGTCACCTCGAGTCCGTGCGCGAGGTACCATCGCAAGAGTGGTGTGGCGAGCAGGATCTTATCCCCACGATAACTCCCAACGAGCATGCGACGCGGAGTCGCCATGATATCGTGTTCTTCGGCGTAGCGACGCATGAACGGTCCGAGGTCGTCGCGGGTCAGGTGAATGTTCTTGAAGATGGGCTGCATCTCGGCAAAGTGCGCGCGCAGGACCTCCGGTACACGTATGTCGCACTGAATCATACCGAACACGCTACCGTTGCGCACCCCTGTCAGGATCTGTTGTGTCGTCATTTTCCAGCGCACGTGTCGACGGCGTTGCCGAACGTCCAGAAACTGTTTCACGCACGGATCGCGTCTCGCGACCTTCCACTCGCATTCCCACAACTCGACGACACTCACAAAGTGTCGAAGATAGGCCGTGTTCTTTCGTGTTTCGGCGAGCAGTTGCGTCATGGGTTTCCCGTTGATCTCGTTGACCTCACGACCGGTACACGGACAACCGTGATAGTAGCACCCGTGAAATTGATAGGCCGTCTTCGTTTCGCTGCACCAACCGTCCACCGACAGTTTACCGATGCGCTTCTCTCGACCGTTGGTCTGGTGACGTATGGTGAGTCCCGTGCTTTCGGACTCCCACGTCAGCCATTCGGCAGCCATCTGACCTGTGGGCTGTGCCGCTTCGGGTCGGAACTCCTTCTCTTCCCGTCGTCGCGTGTACCATCCCGTTGGCATCTCTTGCGATATCGACCACAGATACAATGCATTCGCATCATAGCCAACGATGGACTGCCACGTTCGAGCTGCATCACCGTAGTCGTTACGATGTATCTTAGTGACCCCCTTCTCGTGGTGTCTGGTGAAGATGAGTGACGGTCCTCCGACGATGTTCTCTCTGACGAGCTGGTGGACGTCCTTGTTCGTCTCGTTGAAGAGCGTAAAGAACGTCCTCTTCGGCACGTAGGTGAACAGATAGGACAAGGTCAAACCAGGTATACTGATCCCTTGTTTGAACATGTCGATACCGCGGTGTCGGTAGAAGTCGAACTGTTTGGCGATGGCCTCCAAGAACGGCACGACGTCCCTGTTGTTATACCAGACGAGAAAGTCTCGCAGAGTCTCCATGTCGTTGTCTCGCCACACCTTCCGACATCGCGTGTAGTCGTCGTCGGATATACCTTCGTTCTTCAGTCGACTGAAGAAGGCCTCTTTGGGAGGTAGAGCGGTATCGTCGAGTCTCTCCAAGCTGTCCATGTATTCGTACGGGAAGTGACCTTTCGTGACCTCGCAACCGTACGCTTTCAGGTACTTGTCATACGAGAATCCCGGGGCGATATAATGAGTCATGTCGAGGAATTTGAGGTCGTCCGTCGATAGACACATAAACGTGTTGCCGCGTTTGATCACGTGAAACGTCCCTGCATCCTTCCTCTCTTCTACTTCCTCCTCCTCCCCGTCCTCTGTTGCTTTCTTTTCGGACAGGAAGTAGGGTACCAGGAACTGTTTGACGACGTTCAGATCGTACCTGCTCGAGTTGAAGCCGATGACGGGCAACTGATGAAGCCAACTGTACAATTGACCAATGAGAGTTTTGTAGGGATTGGTCGGTTTTCGCCGTGACTCGTTGTCGTCTCCTTCTGCGGCGGATGCCTCCTGTTCGTCCCACGTCGTGATAGCCTCCCCGATTTCGCGTAGTGTGCCCTCGTAACTGTCTACGATGGCGTCGTAGGCTGCTTCGCTCATCGTCTGAAGGATACCCATCATGTCGGCTACCAACTTGTTGCTGTCACCATCCGTGATCAGACATTGTACCTGTTCGAATCCGGGTACGTTACTCGCCAGGGACACGCTCAACGGTACGTGACGAGCCACCCAGTGGACTTTGGCGCTGTCCGACGGAAGCTGTGACGTATCGAACCAGGACTCGAAGTCGAAGGTGGCGCGATACGGATAGTAACGCAAACACTCGGTAACGTGAATGTTTTCGTCGTCCAAGCACTGGAAGACTGTCGGCGACGGATGGTAGACACCACCGGAATAGATCTTTCGCACGCCTCCCGTACACCCGCGCTCGTGTCGTTCTAGTTTGTGTGCGTCCCTCCATAGCGAGTCGCCACACTTCCTACATCGATAAGAGTGACAGTACATGTTCACGTCTTGTATGTAGGAACAGTGTGTCTCGTGAAGATTGACGTACATCGTTTCGGAATAGTGACACAAGGACCGGCGTACGAGTTCGGCAGTCGCCTTTCCGCCTTCTTCTTCCGGTTCGACGAGCTTGTAGACGCACACGTTGGTCTCAAAGGTGGTCTCGACGCGATAGAGATCGTCCATTGTCACCCCGTCAAAGTCTTTCATTGCCACTCCATCACAGTCGTACTTCGCGTAGAGTAGCTTCACGGCGGGTTCCAGGTGGTATCGATCGCATCCACGATGCAGAGCCAGACACCGGAAGAGACACAGATTGTCGGTGTACTTTGTATTGTTGACGGGGTCTCTTTCCAGTCCGATGACGGCTTTGTTTCGTTTGATGTACCTCGGTAGTGTGATATCCACACATCCTATCGGATGATCTACGATGTGATTGACGAAGAAGGTGACATTCGTGACCACCTCGCACACCCATTGACTGTCCGGACGCTGATTGATGACCCACTGCGGCACGTCTGTTTCTCGGATACGTTCCAGAAACGCATCAAAGTCTACAGTGTTTGTGATCAGACACGGTTCGTCGAGGTAACGGCCGCAGCAGTTACAAGACGAATGATAATACCTGTTCGTGGTCTTGTTCCTTAGAACAAAACCATAACTAAGATTAATCTTAAAGGCATGCGTCTGTTCGCGGAACATGATCTTCAGTGACGGTTCAAGGGCGCTCGTGTCCAGTGTCGATACTCTGTAATTGTACCTGGATTGCACGGGTCCTCTAGCCACGTGGGTTCGGATGGTCATCCAGTGATCTCGGACGACGTCTCGTAGTTCCCTCGATAGAGTATCGGCGAAGGGGAGTCGGGGCGGTGGTTGTATCGGGTCGTCATCGTCGGCACTCACACGTGGTCGCTCTGTGCATCTCGCTCGTTTGCGTAGGGGTGGGTCGCTCGCTTCCGTATGTCGGCTGCATACCGACTTCATATGATGTACCAGGTTGTCACGTCTCGTGAACTCACGTGCACATCTCTCGCAGCGGTGTAGTGTTTTTTGTGAGGTGTCACAACCCTTCCTGTTGTGACGTAGCAGGTTGTCACGTCTCGTGAAGTCTCTTCCACATCTCGAACAGGGGTGCCTAGTACTTTTTGGTGGTTCGCCAGATGGCACCACTCGTGGCGGTGGTTTACTGTAAGCATGATCGTCGTCGTGTGTTGATGTATGCGTTTGGTCTATGTGGCGTTGTATGTCGGCGTGTGTATCAAGCACGAGACCGCAGTGACGACACGTGTGCTGCTTCATCGTCTACCTACAACTGAAGGATAGGAGATCCTTGTACGCGTCTATATATCCTAGTGTGACGTCATAGGAGCTTGTATGAGTGTACATGTATATAGACGGAGGGGAGGTGTATGTATTCATCGATTGTAACGAGCTATGACAAGAACAACAGACACCGGATTCCTGGATTACATACATACATACATCTTTATTCATTGAATTACACAGTAAAAGCGAGTATAAGAAAGCTAAGCTAAGCGCCTACAGTGACAGACAAGCGGCGCCTATAACCCCAGCTATAGCGTAGGGGCGCATTTCCTCTTGTCGTCACTGCAGACGCTTCTGGAGTGAGTCCGTAATGTACGCGACGTGTTCAGCGCACTCGATGTTCCGCGCAAGTTCTTTGCAAATCGTGCGTACGGCCGTATCGAGGCTACATCTTTTGGTGACGAACAGCACCGCGGCTAAACTGTGGATGTTTATTTCCAGGTCCTGTACGCTACCGAACAGAACCGGGTGGGCCCACGGCATCGATGTGTCCGTTTTTGACCACACGATATGGCCATCGGCAGCCATATCGAGCGTCGAGCAATCCGTCCGCAGTGCCTCGTATTCGGATGTGGTGACGTCATCGTTGTCACAACTCATATCCAATGACTCGTTGGATGGTGGTGGTGGTGGAGTCGCACGCTCACACGTCATTTCCAGATCCGTCACGTGACGCTGGGCGTGTAGGTGCGTAAGCAGAGCCTGTCGCAGTGGCATAGGGGTGTGGTGACGGCGTCTTTTTCTAGGTGCCCACTCTAGCGGCTTCTCATCATATGATCTTTGGATGAGATCTAGTCCGCTAGAGGGAGCATCGCTGACCTGACAACACAATAACAACAACATTAGCAGGGTGTTTCCTCGTCCAACAGAGGTATACCGCGCACACGCAGGATGGCTTGCACACGTGTTATGAGGTCACGTGCCCGCTTCGGTGTGTCCACCATAAACCTGTAATGGTGTACTGCATATCTCACATTGTCTTGGATCAGATCGCTACGTACCAGGTAGATGACATTTGTCTCACTTTCGAAAGTGCGCCACAATTCGTTGCTCACGAACCGAACGATAGCATCGCGTGCTACCAGGGTCATCTCGGAGTACCAGACCTGCCTTCCCGCCTCCTCCCCCGTCGTGTCGTCTTGTAGGTACCAGGGCTGCGGCGCTTTCAGTGCTTCGTCTTCCGTCTCATCCGACACGGTTATACCACGACTACGGAGACTCGTTTTCACTCGTGACACGACAACACGAGCAAACCACGGTGCGCGCGATTCGCACACCAGATCGGATACTGCCATATCAAAGGCATGAAATATACGCGAACGATTCACTTTATACACGTCTTCGTGAACGTTCGCATAGCGAAGGTACAGTCCTTCGGCTACCTGACGAATGCATGCAATGGTTATAGCGGCTATAAATAAGTCGTCATCTATCATGTGCTCCGCTCGTTTCTGAATTGCATTCACTCTCTCTACTGCCCCCTGTAATTCACTACGTCTCCGACTCTCGTCGTCGTCAGACCAATCAGTATCAAAATCACCATCGTTAGCAACATCATCATTATCCTGATCACTAGACCATGGACATGACCCCACGTGAATGACACTTGCCTCGTCATCGAATGACAGTCGACGTTTCACGCCATGCACGGGGGTTGACAGAACTGCCTCGGATGGAATTGACCGAGGAGGCGTCTACAACATACGGCAGAGGAAATTACATAATAGTATCAACTAGGTAGACAAACAGAGACATCATTCAACCTCTAGGAACAGGCTCTCTCTCTATATTCCACCTGGGGGCGTCACCTACTGTTTCGTCACTGTCAGGTGGCGCCTCTTATAGGAGTTAGGAACAGGCTCTCTCTATACTCCGTCAGAAGGCGCCACCTAACAGTGAGTCACTGTCAGTTGGCGCCTCTTACGACAGTTAGGAACAGGACCTCTCTATACTCCGTCAGAAGGCGCCACCTAACAGTGAGTCGCTGTCAGTTGGCAGTTCTTACGACTGGATTATTTCCAGTGCTATCACGGTATAATTTTGATAGCCTGCCTTTCTTGCCTTTCTAATTGTCACCCTAGCCTGTTTGCCACGTAGGACATTCAGTGACTGGTAGCGTTCGTCGCCGGATTTAAGCGCCATATAGTCGCTTGCTGTCATTCCTCCCACGACCTCCTGTACTAGCCGGTCAAATCCTGTTGCCCACACTTCATTACCCTTGTGATCAGCGAAAAGCATCCCCATAGCATACTTGTAAACGGCAGTTCCCTTCTGACGCCCGTGCACCGAACATATACTGACGTTATGGTGCCCTCCTTTCGTCGTTTCAAGAAGAACTTTCCGATTACATACTTTACATGCCGGGTAACATACGTATTCGGGGGACAGAGCACATGTTACTAGTGTCAGTGGACGAACAAACGCGTACGTTCCGTCACTTACTTGTTCGAGTTCCGACAGGAGCATTTCCTCGTTGTTAACGTTGGATGTCGCCATCTTGTCGTGTAGGTATCGGTATAGTGTGAAGAGCTTCGAACGGCAGCGAGACTGAGAGAGAGAGTGTTTGTCCTGTTAGATTTACCGTGGGTTTATATACAATTCAATCCCTCCAGGGATCGAGCGCGTGACACCCCTAGATGATGGTATCGCGCCCCTGGGTGTTCACATCTTATCGTGCGCGTGACTTTATCTCTCACTCTCCCGTACTTTGTCACCGCGTGGCTGCCTGTCTGTTTTTTAATAGGCGCCTTATGTAAGCCGTATAGAGCGCTGTCTAACGAAGTCTCTCACCTGCATAAGTATCACACCGAGTATATTCTTACCTGGTTTGTTACGGTTTGAGCTCTTACCCCAATACCCCTCTGCACTGGGTACATTCTCCATAAGTCGTTGGCGTAGTTTAGAGGCACGAAACTTGACGGCTACTATAGCGTACATCACGCCTCGACGTTGTGACAGCCATGAAACGACTCGATCGGGTGTCCAACGAATGCTTTTACTCCAGTATTTCGCCTGTATTCCAGTGCGCGCGGTCTGAATCTTTCTCGCTGTGATCTCGTCGTGAAAATGTCTAGCTTTTTTAAACTGATATACTGCTTCTGTACAAGTAAAGTCTTCGCCCCATATATGTATCTCGCATGGATAGAAATTCGATAGGAAGTGACCAGTACCCCTGAATTGTATATCCAAGCTCTTGACCGCCATATGTTTCATCGCTGACCACTCACAGAGTTCTTTTCTTCCGACTGTATTGTTAGCGTTCTGATAAGGCGCATTCCATTGTCGTCTAATTGGCACATCACGCGCTTATCGCCAGCTGGTCCCTCCGTCATATCACTGGTATCGGTTTGTACTTTACCACGTCGAATTTTCCATAACTACATAACCAGGCGTCGTCCAGGTGACGTCCCTAGATGATGTCGTCATACGTCCCTGGGTCTTCAGTGCTTTTCATACTCCGGTATATTTCCACTCTACAGTGTGTCTTACAAGTTGTCTTCATAGTGTGTCTGCATACATATGTTCTATGCCGCCTCGTTTGTTACATTCTTCATCTCATTCACAATTGCTATGTCGTCGATACCTTGGGCTCAACTTCGTGCTGAATGGCGTCTTCGCGACGATGGTCTCGAACTTGTGTAAGTACTTTTATTATTATAAAGATATATATATATATATATTCTTTGCTTTGTTTCATTCGATATATATCCTATACGTATCATACATAATCACAGTGTTCTTCACATAAACTACCTGTGACGTCTCACCTCTATTATAATATGCTCTTACGTTCGTTATGTATCACTCACGGTTGTCTATGCTTACGTTCGTTATGTGTCATGGTTATCTTATTACCTTTCAGGTCTCCCGATGGTATCGACACTGACGATACCTGGAGTGTCTCCAGTGACTCCGATATTGATGATTTCACGTGAGTGTTCAACGATTATTTTACTACTTTATTTATGTTTTCTCTTCAATGTGTTGACCTCGACCGACCTCTTGTCGTTTCGACTAGCTACGCGGTGTTTGGTTACCGATTACGTCAGCAGACGTCTCCATTACGTATTGTATCATAGTCCGTTGATCTAGCTTGCCCTTTTATCGTGTGTCGGTTCCCTACGCGGTGTCTGGTTACATCGCTGCCTTATTCCACTCGCTTGATCATTTTCAACGTTTTCATATATGTTTCAGAGAAGATATTTTCAAAGTTTTCATATATTTAACGTCTCGTTCATACGGTTTGAGAGTTTTAATGTATGTTCCAGAGACGAAGACCTCCGCGACTATCATAGTTGCGCTTTCTGCATCGTCATGGCGGAGCTGTTACGGACACGGGGACGTTACGATCCACCCAACCCTTGGTACGACCTCGATCCTGCTGCCCCTATGGACACGGGGGATGTTGAAAATTGGTGCCCGGAGACAGATGATAGTGATGACGGTTTTGTAGATGTAATTGATCGTTGATATTAATAAAACTATTCAACTTTCAAACTGTGGTGTTTGTTGGTTATTATATTATATTATATTATATATAATCCCTCTTTCATACATACATACATACATACATACAAGCATACCTACACGCATTTTAAAGTTTCATATATATATATATATATATGTATATATATATATATATATATATATATGTATATATATATATATATTATAACGTTTTCTCTTTGTTCTTTCGTTATTACTCGTTATTACATCATTCAGTTTACTTCTTTATCTCTCATTATACACCTTTCATACATACATACAAGCATACCTACACACATTTTAAAGTTTCATATATATATATATATATTATAACGTTTTCTCTTTGTTCTTTCGTTATTACTCGTTATTACATCATTCAGTTTACTTCTTTATCTCTCATTATACACCTTTCATCACCTTTTAAAACTTTTCTCTTTGATCTTTCGTTATGACTCTTTGATCTTTCGTTTCTTTCAACACCTTTCCTCTTTGATCTTTCGTTATTACAATTCCCTCTTCGGTCTTTCGTCTCTCATATATACACAATAACCCTTCCATGGCTGCTCATTCCACCGCCAGGGGGTGCGCTACACACGGTCACACATACGGTCACGTGACTACTCACTTCACTCAGGGGGGCGGCTTTCGAAACCTCCCTAGTATCGCTAAAAAATGACTCTGAAACTCCTTAGGATACCGATCCAAAAAGTCTTCTTTACTACTGACACCACTGCTAGATACTGTATGACGTATGTGGATACTACAGCCTGCGTGTTGGCAAACACTTGAAACAGCTAGATGGAACATTGGTACCACACTATGTCATGTACGAACATTACAGCCAGCGTGTCGGCAAACACTTGAAACAGAACGATTAATTAATGTTGGACACTAGACCTAGTAACACATTTTCTCATTGTAATTTTCAGCAATTGCTGTCTCAATGTAGAACTAATGTTTGTGTTAAATTTGCTATTTTATTAGAATTGTTTAGTTATTTTTCAGAACATTATTATTCTAGTATAGTTGCTAATTTCCCGAAGAATTACAACATCCTACAAATAAAACGGAGGAACGATGTGGAAGGACTGATTAGTGATTTTTTAAAAGATTGTGGAAGGATTGTTTATTGATTTTTTCAGAAGATTATTACTATAATTTAACAATAATTCTGGGTGCTCAGTTTTAACCAAAGACAACTCCTAAAATCAAAACGGGGGAAGGATGTGGAAGGACGTAAATATGCTGTGTGTCATGTGTTAATACATCTTACGTATAGTTATTGTTAATGTATGTTATCTTAGTGCTTAATCGCAGCCACAGGTTAGTAGCTGTTGTCACCGACTAGTTCTATCTTGTACGATGACTTTGAGTGAAACATGGAACTATAAATACGTATTATTGTTATACTCCGTGTTCAGAGTCCATTATGTTTGACAATTCGTGGTGTTGATGATCCAATGGGAGGTGGAGGTAACCACACGATGGTAGACTTTATAAAACTTCCACAATATATATGATATATGTATTCACCTAATTGGGGAAAATATAATGAAACTGCTGAGTAAAGCAGGATATTCTCTGGAAAACCCACTGCATTTATTATGAAGGCTTGTATGCAGCTGCCTTTGTGACCAAGTGGAGAATGCACCAAAACACAAATATTTTGGACGCTTGAATCCCACATGATGTTATTTTTTGCATTTTTATTTGTGGGCCGGTAATTTTTATTTTTAATATTGAAGAATTTATATTATTATATACCTTTATAATTGTGCCGCATCCTAGAGCTCTTCTCAGCTGCATGCTAGTGTCGCTTTCCGTCAGCACATCCAATGCTTCTGTATGCAATCTGATGCCAAGCAGTGTGACGCCAAGCAGTGTGATTTTCGCACTCTGCCTCACAGTCTTCAGAGCTGATGTTGCAGGCCTTGAGGTCACGCTTACAGACGTCCTTGAATCTGAGGATTGGGCGTCCCACTGGTTTCGCTCAGTGGCGAGTTGTCCATAAATGTTGACTTTCGGCAAGCGGCCATCCTCCATGCCAGGCCCAGCAGCGGAAACGTTTCTGGCTCTGCAGTGAGTATATGCTGGGGATCCTAGCACGGTCCAGTATGTCGCTGTAAGGGACATGGTCCTGCCAGTTGATGCCGAAGATGCACTTGAGGCATCGCACGTGGAAGGTGTTGAGGCGGCACTCCTGGCGCATGTAGGTGGTCCACGATTCGCTGCCGTAGAGGAGGGCGCTCAGCACAGAGGCCTGGTAGACTCTCATCTTGGTATTCTCAGTGAGCATCTTGTTTTCCCATACTATTTTTGGTCAGCTTTGCCATAGTGTCAGCGGCTTTTGAACTTATTAACATACAAAATTGATTATCAATGCCAAATCCTTTTAGCAGAAATGGTTTATTACCAGCTAGAATGCATTAGGTATATCTTATTAAAGTAAAGGTTAAGTCACATATCTAGCGTTCGTGCGTGATCGCGTGGGTATGATTGAGGTTATCTGTTACGCAGGGCCAAACTTGTTCTTAATACAAAATCACATTTCATGGTCGTCTTCAAGCAAAATAACTTCTTTCTAACCTACATCTTAATAGTGTACCTTCCACTTGGATACACGATCAATATCAAGTTGTTTTATTTTGCAGTCGCCCAGCCGTCGGACATGTAATCTCAATTAAGAGCCTGACGGTCTACATCAACTATCTACATACTATGTTCGTATCTTGCGGTGCCAGTGTGGATAATTAAGGCCTGTTAAAAAGTTGAGATGATGTCATTGCCTGTGCATAGATAGCGAGACACCCTCAGCTAAGACAAAGAGTCCGCTTGAGTGGATTAAAAAAGTGAACATTCTCAAGTCTTCCGACGTCATGTCCGGCAATATGCATGCAATGGTTAGAGTTAACAACTACGATGTTATGATGATATAATGCATAAATCATCTATAAACACTTTGATATTTTATGAAGTAACTGTGCTTTCATCCATAACAGTTTACAGGAAACAAAACATTTTATGGTATCGTTGCATAACGCTTCCTTGTACGCTCGCTCGCAAATTTATTTGATATTTGTGTCATCAAAGTAATCATTAATTTTCATAAAGGTGTAAGAAGAAATATGTGCGCCAGGGGTAAAGTGTAAAGCGCATACAGAGGTTATTAGGACTGGATATTGCGCTTCATAAAACAAACCTTCTAATACACAAAAAGTTTGTATGAAAGCTACGTTCAGGTGGTTTTTGGTTGGTATACGACACACATGCCCAAATTACTGGATTCTACTATGTCTGATGATATCTGAGATTTTTGTGTATTCGGCAGTAATTTAATTTAATATTTATTGAATGTTGGTTGAAACATATTGTAGAGCAAACAAATCAAAACAAAACAATTCATTAGTCAAAATCAAGTCATGCGTGCAATTCACGAAGGTGATAATTGTAATGTTCGTGGGCATATAATCCGCTCGTGGTTTGGGCCGGTTGACATGTACGACCCCACAAAGAATCTGAAACACTACAAGTATAATATATTATGTAACCCTGGCGGAACTGTTTCGTGCAAGCGGTTGCATAGGCTATTGTTATGTCAGTCGCCACACGCGGGTAGGGTAGCTGGAGCCACACCTAGTCGCAGTTTCCTAGATATCATGGACGTGTCCACAAAGATATCCGTACAATTCTCTCGGCTCCGTATTACGAGTATCAATATACACGACCTGGTGAGTGATTTTTTTCATGTTTATATGTTATACATAATAGTGGTATTATTAGAATAATGCGTAACTTAAATTGTTTCTTGTTGCCCCATTACCCGTCTCTTCGGGCATGCCAGCTATAGTATGACGAGTGTAGGAGTGTTGTGTCGTATAATGTTAAATTGTATTTACAGACGACCTACATATGTAGCAAGCATATTAACTAATTATTGTGAGATATAGGTATGTCGTTTGACTGTAGATAATGTGATAGTTACTCGTTAACAGAAATACTTAGCGAAAACAAGTTTCTCCGACTCTTTGTCTGTACAAGTTCAGACAAGTATCTATAGGGTGACTGGTTATTACATGCGGTTTAACACGTATACTATTAGAACAGCCGACGCAACTTAGTAATGTAGCGTTGGTTGCTTGACTACAGTGTTGCGATGTTGTAATCACATCTAGCACGCTGTCTCTATCTGTCTCCCTATCCCTATCTTGTCTCTATATGTCAGTTTTTCTCCCCGTTTCCCTTTCTCCAACTCTCCCTCTCTCTCTCTCTCTCTCTCTCTCTCTCTCTCTCTCTCTCTC
>OZ023210.1:36182414-36229914 GCA_963995525.1 Escarpia spicata
GTCTCGTGGAAAGGTCAGATCACACCCCAGACTTCTTGTTTGGACAAAACAAATTAGAAATAACTGATAGCTACATCTATTTGGGAACCAGTCTAAGCTTTAATGGACTGTTTAAAAAGCCATAACAAAACAAATTAACCAAGCTAGGGGTACAATGTTCAACCTCACAACTAAGCAAGGAAGCTAGATTTACCGATAGACATACACTGTGAAACTGTTTTAACAGCTTGTAATGCCAATTCTGGCTATATGGTAGTGAAATATATGGTTTTCAAAATGTAGAGGAGATTGAGAGAATTCTTGAAAAGTATACTAAAACGTAACAGGAACACAGTAAATTCTATGGTATGTGGAGAAGTTGGCAGACAAAGTGTGACAACAATTATAGAAAAGAGAATTATAAACTTTTTGGTACCCTTAATTGAAGGCAAACAAAGCAAGATATTTAGTATTATGCTTAGGCTGAAGAAAAACCTACACGATACAGGTAATTTTAAATGAAAATGATTTAAAAAAACAAGAATCTAATTGATGAATGTGGACTATCTAACATGTGGCATGATCATGGAAATGTAAATATAAAATGGTTGAAGCATACCCTAGACATCCATATGTACGTCAACATGTACACGAGTACATATAATCAGTCTTTGTGTTATGTATGCATGTATGTTGATACATTGAGTAATTATCAACTATAAAAACAAGTCATATGCCATTCTGATTTGTGTCATGTAAATGTTATTGTTGTTTATATTTATAGGGTGGCTCCTGTGCTAGCGATATTATATATATTAATGGGAGTCTCCCGACCTTTTCTATCACTTACATTATTCATTGTATAAGTATCTTATTTGTAGGTCAAATAAATCGATTCTTGAGTTCTGAGTTCCTAGAACTTAAAATGAAAGACATAAACAGACAAACATGGCACAATGAAATTCATGTAAATAGGCTGTGTTCAAATTATAGAATATATAAAAATGAAGTAGGGCTCGAGAAGTATTTAATCTACTTGAGCCCATCTGACAGAATCAATTTATGTAAATTTCGCCGTGGAAATCACAAATTACCTATTTCTGTTGGTCAGTATCTCCCTGAAAATGCTCAGAGGCTCTGTAATGTATGCAACAATAGAGACCAAGGTGATGAATATCATTACGTACTTGCATGTCCATCACTAGTAGAAGAAAAGAACCATAAAGAAATACTTTAGAATCAAACCTAATACTTTGAAAATGAAACATATGTTCAATGTACATAATGTGAAACAATTGACAGATCTTTCCATACATATTAATGTAACCATAACAAAGTTTGTCTATCTAACAAATTCCCTGTCAAAACTGTGAATTGTGTAGAATAAACATTGTAGCTTATAGTTAATTTACTAGTCATATAATTACATTTAAAACAGTTCAAATTGTGAAAAAATGTATAATACGTGGTTATTTTGTATTATTTTACATTATTTGGTTTGCACTACTGATTATAAAGTTATCGAAGACACTAAATACAGTAAGGTCACTGAATGTTTTATGCATTGTGTGTTGTTTATGTTTTACATACTGTAAATCTGATTTATATAATAGAAGTCTAAATGCTCTCACGAATACAATATGATCTATTAAAATGTACTTTAGAGAGAACAATTCTCTCATATTCCGCAAGGGGTCGTAGGAAAATAAAACTGATTGTCATTGTCATTCTCCATCCGCGTATCTTCCCCTCCATCTCCTTTCTCAGCTCCTTCCTCTCCCGTCCCCTCCAGTCCCCTCCCCTCCACTCCCTTTCCGTATCTACCCCTCCATCCTTATCTTCCCAGTCGCTCTCCCTGTTTCCCCTCTCTGTCTGTCCCATCCCTCTCGCCATCATCCCGTAATTGGGTACGGTCATGGATTTTTGCACATTTGACACGAATATCGAGGCTATTCCTTTATACATGCCAACTGTGCTTCGTCCATGCACAAACAATGTCATGATGCATTACCTCCGAGACAGTGCACTGATTCAACTACCGGAGAACATTCTAGGCATCTCGTGCGAGCCCAACAATAGTACCTTCACAATCACATGCCAAGAGGATTTAATTTGACTTTACTTTCAATTTTATATGACTACAACTGTCGAGTTCCACCTGACAGTTGTTGTATACGTGTGACTGAAAAGCGTAAAACGACCAATAAGAATACAGGGTTGAAATGTAGATGACACGACGGGTTTCAGTACAACACTGACTTAACTGGTGGATGGTTGACTTGCGTGGGTGCAACTCACGTTCTATGTATGTAACAAACACTATTTTCTTGACGCTCGATATGGTGCTTCGTGTAACAGGTGATTTCAACTGTGCAACATACTATATGACATGAAAACAAATGCCGGAAAAGACAGCGTGAAGTAGTAGTCATTGCAAGATGGCTGCATCAGCGCCACCTGAAGGAAGGTAGGGACTTTGGATGTTTAGAACAACAAGTAGTTGTAGTCTGTTCTATGTATTGCCTTTGGGTACAACAACAAAATTCGTTATTGTCGACTAGTCTATTCACGGCGGCAGGCACGCGCAAGCAAGAAAAGAACATGGTTATTGTCTTTATATGTTACTTTTTGTACCCTGTCTTAATGTAGTCACATATAGACAGACACGTACATACGCACTGTTCATAGGACGTCTTGCCAATCACAATGCAAACACACACGCTTGTGCTTGGCCAATTATAGTTAGATTATTTGGCAATGATCAAAGTACCAGAATGTATGGTCATTTAAAGCACACAAAATAAATGCACTAGTTGAAACATTTACTAATGCAACGCACCACAGCGGAGTAAACATATTTTCTCACATAATTTCTCCTCGTTTTTAATTCACCATTAATACTGCACTGTGTATTGTACTTGAACCGTTGTTGGTATAATACATACACAATAAATATGATTCGACTTTTGGAAGTTTCATCACTGTGTGCGCCATCTTGGATCCGCCCCTATCGACGTCAACCGTAACTATCCATTAATTTGCATACATCAGAATATATATAATAGATTAGTAATATTATTTACGCCGCGTATGCATACGTTTACTGCATCATATCATGCAACATAACATATGAACACAGTTTTAATACGAATAAATAAGTTCACTAGGTGTAAATGTGCATGATTAATTAACGTTGAAGTTCACACCACAATTTCGCCTTGCTGTATCTGCTAGGGTATAAAAGCAAGTAAATTTCCTATATTAATTGCAGCTTGACGTGCTCAATATATAGGGTTATTTCACGTGGCATGGGTGTCCACTCCGGTTATGGGAGAACCGGGATGGCTTGGAAACCGATATATCTATCCCCTGTAGAATACTACCACACCTTGTGGGTCAGCTGTGAGGGATCAGGCTGTGACACTACTGTGAACAGCAACACTACAGTCCACAGTAGTGTTGTAAGGAGCTTCCAAAGAGATGTCCCGAGCCGAACATTGGTGCAGTTAGCTCTGTATCATAGGTAGTAGTGGTGTCTCCCACTTCCTGATTATCTCTTTTTTTCTTACAAAAATGAACTTCGATGTTGCTGGGCCATTTTCAAGACCTAAAAAGTAAAGTGAATAACATCTTACAGGTTCTTACAGGCCCTATTCTGGCTTGACTAGGCCCTATTCTGTCTCTTACGTGCCATCTCTCGCTTTTGATATCTGTTCGGACTGTGCGCATGCGTCTGAGTCTGGCACAATCCAAAATAGGAGTGGCGTACTGTATTCAGTTTTCATAAGGTGGTTTTGTAATAACTTTTTTTGCGTCAAACGACTGCACCGGTGAAGCGTCAACAACAAACTATGGGAGTCTGTTTCATACACCTGTGCGTCGTTATATAAATGAGTTACTTATAATATTTAATAGTGATCTTTCTTTAAATATTTTAAAGTGGTACCCTCTCGTATGTGCTTCGTTATCCATCAATGTAACAAAATGAGACTGCTGGATCACATTTTCCTGTTAGTATCTTATACATTCCAACCATATCTCCTCTGGGGCGACGGTATGATAGAGTTGGTAATTTCAGTCTCTGTAAACGTTCTTTGTATTCAAGGTCTTTGAAACCAGTAATTAATTTGGTTGCTCTGCGCTGAAGATTTTCAAGAGCTGTTATATGTTTAATTAACAAAGGACTCCATACCGGATTAGTGTGGACAGACGAGAGACTTAAAAGTTGTAGAAAAACACTTTTCATCCATGTGACCGAAAGTACGTCAGATTATATCCCCATCATCGAATTGGCATTATTAATTTTTTCTGACATATATGCCTCAAAATAATCGATGGATCGAAAGTGACTCTTTCATCTTGTCAGTACTAGTAAGTGTTGTCTGGTTGCTTCCCGGTGAATAGCCTTTATTCCTTGTGGATGATGATCCAATTCTCATACGGCTACATTTATCTGCATGGAATTTCAAAAGTGATGTATCTGTTCAGCGTTCGGCAGAGATAAGACCTTATTGCAGTTTTGTAAATAGGGGATTGATGAGCTACATATCATCCGCAAACAAGACAATTTGAGAGCTCTTTATTTTACTTTATTCATTTGTGAATATAAAAATGAAGAGGGCGAATTACTGATCCTTATGGTATTCTACTGATTATCACCTGCCAATTTGAAAATGTGTTATTTACTCTTACTCATTATCTTCTGTGGGACAACAGAGCTGTAACCCAGTTAAGAATGTTCCGTTTTATGCTATAGCTCTGGAGTTTCTCAATGAGTCGAATATGTGAAACTGTGTGGAAAGCTTTACAAAAATCACAATATACTATATCTATGCATCCTCCATTATCCAGTGTTTAATTCCATGAATTGAGTACTTTTAATAATTGAAATACTGTAGAACAGCCCTTTATGAATCCAAATTGCTTATCGTTCAGCAGGTCATTTTCTTCCATTTATTCAGTGATCGTAAAACTGACTGGTAGGTAGTTCTATGCTTGGGTTTTACTTCCTTTCTTATGAATCACACATAATTATGCTAGCTTGTTTCCAGTCAGTCTGTGGATAGTTTTTCTGTTGTGAGTGATATGTTAAATATGATTGATAATTGAATGCTGATGCTCTTTGCTAATTCGTTTAAGACACGATGATGGAGGCCGCCAGGTCCTGATGATTTAAATGTCTTTAGTTATTTAGCTTTGATGCCACTTTCGATGGGTTGAGATTGCAAGATTCCACTGTGTTATAACATCTTATAGGTTCCGCCGGGATGTCTCCTTCTGGTTCTCTCGTAAATACCGAGGAGAAGTAATTGGCCGACACCTATCCTTTTTGGCTCTGTCTCCCAGGAGGGCACTTTTCGCCCCAATAGAGAAGATGGCAATGCACGGTCTTTCACAAGTCACCTGAACGATGTGACATCGTTTTGTTCCCTTATCAGATAACATAAAAGGTGGTCTGATAAGATTGCTTTAAGTATGCCTCTAATTAGAAAGTTGACTATTATACACAGTGGACAGGGACACATGTCATGCACACGCACACACGCACGCACGCACGCACGCATACACACACACATGGTGTCATTTCAGAAACTATGAGTGTGTAGTGGTGGGATTATGAGAGCTACACACACTCACACCACACACGCACACACACACACACACACACACACACACACACACACACACACACACACACATGGTGTCATTTCAGAAGCTATGGGTGAGTAGTGGTGGGATTATGAGAGCTACACATCGGCCAGTTTGAAATGGCCAGAGGTCAGAGTGTTTGATATAGGAAATTGTGTCACAGAGAAGAAGACAGAGAGTTGACAGGCATTTATACAGTGCTCGCGGCCAGTCACGCAGGGTCCCCCTGAATGGGGTGATGAGGAAAAGGGTGAGCGCTGTTTGTGGACTTAACCATCTAGTAATACATCACTAGCGAGTATAATGTGCATGCATGGTGTGGAACTTGATAACACATATTCAAAATTTTAATCAGACGCTGTTAAATTGATATTGAGCCAGGTCATAAACGAATAGTAATAAATGTGGACTTCAAATATTCACTTGAAAATGGATACATCTATAATATTATTATATTCGTATCATAGCTAAATCGAATCATTATTTACACGTAAAATACAAGTTTTGTAAAACTAATAAAAATGCAACACATGTTCATGTTTGTGAATATTTAATAAATGTAATGATACTTGTAGTAAAGCAATTGATAGTGTTCTGCATATACATTCGTCACATCACAAACACACACTTTTGGTGTTGTGTCTATCAACTCACTAAATTTCCTCCCAAGGAATCATCGTATTGCCCAAGGGGATTACTGGGGTCCAAACACCAATACAGTTTCTGAAATTGGGGATTGCTGTGAATGTCCACATCATGCTCGTCAAGCCATTTTAATTCAACATAATCCATGTACTGCATGGATCGCACATATGAGTTCCGCGTCATTTGTTGGTGTGCTTCTAAATGTTGATATAATAGAAGAGGTGGTTTTCTGTTGGAAAGCTTTAACTTAAACTTTTGAAGTGTTACGATTCGTCACGTAAGACTGGTGCAGAGACCCCCCACACTCGTGTAGTGCTTCGTCACGCTTGCCCACAGACCTCCCTCCGTACTTTATCGATGGCACCTTACATAATGTACAATTATTTAAATGTGATTTTCGGAAGAGCATCCAAATTAAATTTTCTTTCATGAGTTCGTTATATGGAATATGTCTGAATTAGTTATTATTTCAACCATGCCTGGCAGTTGAAAATAAAATTTGAATTCTTCTAATATACAATGCAAATTTGGTTTTCTGCTACAGGAGCAAGCGAGGATATATACAGTTGGGAGTTTAACGCTGAAAAGTGGGTTTATATGTTACTTCAGATAGTTTCGTAACAAATATATATTGTATTATTTTTCTATCAAATGATACAAGCATACGATATTATGTCTTTTGTGAAACATTAACACTCGTTTATCAAATTTCAGGTACGTACATGTAGGTACCATGTGACTTTTCCAACAATGTAATCAATGTAATTTGTGACTGAAACCTGAATACAGTTAGAGTATTTTATTGTAAATGCAGACATACTATGCCATGTGTTTATTTAAAAAAACTATTGAACTGTGTTGTTTATGACAATAATGTTTCAGTGTTGTGTGTGGCAGGGTCGATCCCTGCTGGTGCTCAGTATCCATACACTACTTGTTGTGTGTGGCAGGGTCGATCCCTGCTGGTGTTCCAGTATCCATACACTACTTCTTGTGCACACACACTTATTCCATTCAATAACTTCAGCCGTTTACAGTAACTCCACCTAAACTAAGTTAATTCCACTTAAGCAACTATTGGAAATAGCACAGCAAATTAGCATGCCACGTATAACATGGCAATGGCAGCTAGGTAGGAAGAAACTTCAGAAGGCTAAGCAATGAATCAGTCGTGGAAACAAGGGTGGGAGACAAATAACCCAAGTGGGTTGAAAATGTAGGAATTTATACATAGTTTTAAATTCACAGAGAAAACCCATCAGCAAGGGAAGACGGAATGAATACAACACTGCACCCCCCAACATCACCCATTTGTATATATCATAGCACACCAACATGTGATGCAAATAACTATGTTTCTGTGTGGAAACTTATTCAATATGTATTTGGCATATATGGCATTTGCGCTCAATAAATACCTTGTATCAGACCATCACTTCTGTTTGCATGATCTAGTGGCATGATTGCACATAATTACCTTATCTCTCCATCATATTAACATTGCTTTGTGAATCTGACCTTCAACATTCAATGACAACATTTTACTGCTAGAAAATGTGTACAAATAGAGTAAAATTACAAAGAATTTGTATCTACAGGCTAATGATACAATTTATTCAGACATTAGTTAACCTCCTGTTTCGCATATACCTGATCTACACATTTCGTATCACTGTAGATACACACACGTTTATACTGTCTAGATTATGTTGGCAACATTGAAAATACAGCGGTTGTTTCTCTTTGGTTGACTTGGCTCCGCTGCCTAAGTCAGTATCTACTCTTCAGCATTTCCTATTACAGCATCAGGCCCAGCAGAACCAACCAACCAATACTCTAATATCTCCCTTCCTGCGGCATAGGCATCCACCTTCTTAACATTTTGTTTGCTACTTCTCACGATTTCCGTTACTTAATAATTTCATCAGACATATAATAGATCTTTCTATCATATACATTTTCCAGCCAGATGACAACAAAACTGTGCTTTTATTTCAAATATCAACCAGCCGAATAAACCTTTCTTGGTCTTGTTCTTCTTGTTCTGTTAATAACTTTCAAATAAACCAGCCAGCCGATATAAAAAAAATTATTGGTTACTTTTCTGTTAATAAAACTAATAAGGCTGACAAAATAATACATTTTATTTATATAAAAAATTGTCTGCAACACTGGCCCCAAAACAAAAAGAAACAAGAACAATTTATATATATATATATATGTATATGTATATGTATATATATATATATATATATTTATATATATATATATATATACATACATACATATATATATATATATATGGTCGATTCCCACGAAAAGTTGACAAACAGGTTCCAGGGCTATAACTCATTTAATATACCAGTTGGAAGGTTGGAATGATGCTGTACGCATGCGTCTTCGTTGGGGCTTTCTGGGAAACCCTACTTTTGTATATGTACCATGGAATCTCTGAGTACTGTCCCCCCAAAATGGGTAATTTGTGCTCTATTTTTGTGAAATATATGCCATCAGTACTTTAAAACGCATCGTATTATTCGAATAACATATGCAAGGTACATAGTTAATGTTTGGTTATGAAGGTTGATGTCTCAGGCATTATTGATCAAAAAATTTAAACTTCAGGTCAAAACCCTGATTTCTCCTGATTATTTTGAATGAATGAACGTTTATTCAACAACAACAACAACAACAACATAATACATGCACAGTATGGCTTGCTGCTGCTGCTGCTGCTGAAAGGACATAGCTGAAGTCTTAGACTTATGTGTTGCTATGCCCTTCTCGAACTAATTTTCATGTTGGGGAACTTTTCTGAAACTGTCCGTCTGCAGTCATTCATATAGGAAAATGCAGTACAACAGTTCATTAAATAACACAGATTTCACACTCAACTTAATGCCACAGCTGGATACAGAGGTCCTGTGCTGTTTAAGACCAAAAGTGTTGGCTAATTTAACAAGATTTAACAAGATTGCCACCCAGAGAATTAACTCTAGGTAGCAGGTGGACAAGGAAGCCCTTGGCTTATCGAGAGTCCGACCCTTTTATCTATGTGTATCCCGCCCGTCTGAGGTATGTGTCGATTTTATTTTTAAACATATTCACGCTACTAGCACCCACACAATCAACAGGTAATCTGTTCCATTCATTTACAGTCCTTTGTGAAAATGAAAACTTTCTTATATCCAATCTACTCTGCTCCTTTGCTAATGCAAGTTCATGTCTTCTAGTCCTTCTATCTTTCTTAACTGAGAAAAACATATTTCTATCAATATTTCTATAACCCTTCAATATTTTAAACACTTCTATCTGATCTCCTCTCAATCTCCTGGTCTCTAGTGTTGTTAAACCGCATTTTTTAGGCGTATTTCGTAACTAAGATCCCTCAGATTTGGTATCATTTTAGTTGCTCTCCTCTGCACTCTTTCTAGCATATCTATGTCCTTCCTGCGATATGGCCTCCACGCTTGAATACAATATTCTAAATGAGGCCTAACTATTGTTTTGTACAGCGGTATTATTAGCTCTTTTTCCTTATACGTTATGTTTCGCCTAATTAATCCAAGGATTTGATTTCCCTTTGAAGCTGCAATTCCGCACTGCTCTGAAATCTTCATATCAGCACTAACGGTTAACCCTAAGTCCTTTTCTTTTACAGTAATACTTAGTACAGTACCCCCCATTGTATATTCTACTTCTTCGTTCCCATGTCCTATGTGGAGGCATTTACATTTCCCAAAATTGAACATCATTTGCCACTTTTCAGACCATTTGATCAACCTGTCAAGATCATCTTGTAAATGCTGTCTATCTCCATCACTTTTAATCCTTCTAAACACTTTTGTATCATCCGCAAATTTCAACACCTTGCTTGTTATTTCATCATCCAAATCGTTGATGTAGATTAAGAATAATATAGGACCTAATACTGATCCCTGTGGTACCCCACTCAATACCGATTTCCAGTTTGAAGCCTCCCCATCAACTACTACACGTTGTCTTCTGTCAATCAGCCATTGTTCTATCCAGTTTATTATACCATTTCCTATGCCATGGGCCTTTAGTTTAAGCAGTAATCTTTGATGTGGTACTTTGTCGAATGCTTTTTTAATTAGACTTTCTAATAATTTACAAATCACTGATGTTAAACTCACTGGTCTATAGTTCTCTGACTTGTTTCTCGAACCTTGTTTGAATAACGGTATAATGTTTGCTTCTTTCCATTCTAAAGGAACCACTCCCTCTTCTAATGACAAGTTGAAAACTGTTGCAAGTGGTATGCTAATTTGTTCTACAATTTCCAATAGTAGTTTGGGTGGAATACCATCCACTCCAGGTGATTTATTATCCTTCATAGCCCTTATTTTCTTAGCTACCATTTCCGGGGTTACAATTAATTGTCCTAAATAGTCTGAATCTGCCCCCTTGAACTTAGCCTCTGGTATTGGCAGTGAACTAATATCTTCCCTGGTAAACACTGAACTAAAGTACTCATTCAGGTCTTCTGCCATTATGAATCCCTCTGATATTATATTTCCAGCACTATCTTCTAGAGGACCGACCTTATCTTGAACTTTCTGTTTGCTTCGAACATACGCATAAAAACTCTTGCTGTCATGTTTTATATTACTAGCTAATTGTTGTTCATAGCTTCTCTTTGAATTTCTAATTTCAGCTGTAGCTTGGTTAAGTGCTTCTTTATAACTGTTGTAGTCTTCATCATTTCCAGTACATCTATATGACTTCCGCATCATTTGTTTATACTTAATTTTTCTAATGGCTTCTTTCGACAAGTGTTTCTTTTTGGACCGTTTTCCTTGTTTTTTGAAGGGTACAAATTTATCGATTATGCACTTAATTTCACTCTTTAATATATTCCAGCATTCTGTTGCCGTCTAATTTTTCAGTGTCTTATTCCAGTCTATCTTTGCTAAATATTTCCTCATGTCCTTATACCTTCCTTTGTGGAAATTTCTCCTATACTGCTTTTTGCTATTCCTTTCTGATTTTACTTTGATGGTAAAATGTATCTGGTTGTGATCGCTACTCCCCAATGGTTCACATATCTTGACATTGTCAACTAATTCATTCTGTGAGGACAAAACTATGTCTAACACATTCTCACCCCTGGTTGGTTCTAGCACATGTTGAGAAAGGAATGTATCTTGAACTAAAACTAAAAACTTGTGGTCCTCTCTCCCCATACTCTGTAGAGATTTCCTTTGTATATGCCCATGGTTAAAACCCCCCATAGTAATACAGTCCCGTTTGCTTACTTCCCTTATAGCGTTTTGTATTTTTTCATTCTCTTCTATGCTTATGTTTGGACTTCGATAAACTAACCCAACTGTTACCGTTGAGTTTCCTGTAATTATGTTACACCAAACAGCTTCTTCGCAATCTGCTTCTCTTTCTAATTTTATTTCATAAGCCTGAATAGATTCTTTAATATATAAAATAACTCCACTTCCCTTTCTTCCTATTCTATCTTTTCTAAACATTACATATCCTGTCAGTCCCAATTCAGCATCTAATAAATTATGTTGAGCGACGAAACCGAAGTGGGGAAGGTTTTCATGAAACCATACGTCGCAAGTTTGAATGCGCATTGTAAGTAGAGATTTGTAGATTAGTAAGAAATATTAATTGGTCATAAATAACACATAACAAGGTAACTATGTGACAAAATTGTAATTTGTAGATACATTTCCCTCCGATTTATTTTGCTTTTACGGGTCTTTGAAACCGTACGTCGGCTCTAACTGCCAGTTGGTTCATCGGCCCAGTCACTCCATTTATCGTTATTTTCGGGAATCAGATGACGCCAAGCGAAAACAGAAGTTCGGTACCGAACATGGCAAGCCCAATATGTTGAACACGAGGGCAGAGTCTTCAAGAAGGTGAAACTCACCCAAGTTGTACAAAGTACAAGAGACTTCACAAACCAACTTATATCCGATCACACCAGATCCGCATACTGAAGCAGTCAATGGCGGAAAAGACGGAGGCAATGGTCCAGATGGACTATGCTGAAAATTGGATGTGCAGATGTGACATTCTCGTAACGACACGATTTAATAAAGGAAACAGGTTTAATCACAAAGCCAACACCGAATACAAAACAGGCAACCCGCGTCACACCTCTCCTCCTCCGCGCTCGTGCACACCGCTCTCCCGTGCCGGAGTCCCGCAGGGGTGTCACAATTTGTGCAGACAGGGGGATCCATATCACATTCCCCCTCCCTTTAACACGTTCGTCCACGAACGAAACTCATGGATCCTTCCAAGATCACGATATATAACAAGTGTATACAATTATGCAGAACAATTCGAGAAAGAAAGAACAAAAAAATTGATTATGCAACGTCCTTCATGAAATATAAATGTTCATCATTGTCCGGAGAATGTTCGCATACGTAGATTAAGTGTCCGTTAACTAACACATATCAAGCATCGTTGATGAAAGTAACTGCACCATATATAGCGAATGGTCTGGGGTGATGGTGGCGATATAAGCAACGTCCAATGTCATTTTCTTGACTGTAGCGGCACCCTCGCAAACTGTGACGACGCACGTGATACGGTGAGTGTGTACCACCATGGCAGTACACTTTCTGGTGCTGGGATGTCTTCAGTATGGAGACATCTCGCCATGTGTAACAAGTTTGAACTCCCTTTTTACCCTATCAGCATGAGTACGAGCCTAGGGACAAGTTGATCGCCAGACGTGTCGTCAAGAATTTAGTGTCCAGCAGGGAAGATTCTTCCTCCAGATGACTGCCTCGTGCTCTGTCAACAGTTGCTAGTGCAAGTAGGCAACCGCACTAGAGATGGCCGTGACACTAAAACAAACTAAAATACATGGCATAGAACAATGTTAAAAAAAAAAATTATTAAAAGAAAATTCAACAAGTACATCCACACCATATTTGGCATGGCACTCTCAACCAAACTTACACACGACAGTAATGTACCAAACAAAATTGATACAAAGGTTACTGTCTGCCTGGAAACCAATAACACGGTATTCCACAGGCGAATGTGTTTCAAATGTGGAACTGACGAAGCAGAGCACGGTTACTGCATTATCATTCTACCATGTTAAGTGCAACAGATTCTTTTAAAACACTAAGGCGACCAAACTATGGCGTGAGTAGCTTTCTTCACTGCTGGTGAGTGATGTCAGACTGCGTGCAACTGCTAACAGAAATCTGCATATCCATCATGTCACCCACAGTTTCCGAGACATCGCTGGAGAAAGTCATACATCTGTCCTAGCACTCGTTCAAAGACTAACACATTTACTTTGTTTCGCCCAAGATTACGAGCATGTACTCAGCGATGTGTTGACCTATAGATCAAGCAAAGTGGGTGGGCGACGTGTGCGTAGGCCACGACGAAGGTTTATATTATCGTCGGTAGCCGCCTCTGGGGGGCTGACTACCTCGCTATCATCACCAACAGTACGATCATCCGGAGCCTGTACTCGAGGTTGGGCAGCAGGAAGCTCTGGAGTCTGTGTCCAGCGTCCTGGGTCTGGAGAGCATATTTCGGTGTCCATTGGTAGGTCATTGGTCAACCAACTGGTTAGTGGATCATCATTGTCCTCCACATATTCTTTTAGATGGTCGATGTGGTCGACTATTGTTCGGTCCCCTGCAGAGCATTGTATCGCAACAGTCACTCCAGAAGGACGACCCACCACTAGGTATGGACCAGACCATCGGACTCCACCTTTCATCTTAGCTGTGGCTGTGCTGTAACGCCATACCCAGCTCCCTTTCGGAAAATTTACTGGAGTCGCCTTCATGTCATATGCGGTCTTCTGGCGAAGGGAGGCCTTGCGACTTTCCCGTCGAGCTATGCTGTGGCTTAACTCCATGGCGTCACGAAGCCATTCGCCATACCGAGTTGTACATTGTGGGACATGTGCCCTGGGGGGTCCCTCGATTTGTAGATCGAGTGGAAGGACAATCTCATGACCCAACAACATCCGGTATGGGGACACCTTAGTACTGGTGTGTACCGTAGCACGGTATGCGCACAAGGCATATGGAAGATGGTCTCCCCAGTCTTGTGGGTGTAGCCTGGCATATGTGAAAATCATATCTTGGAGGGTACGGTTAAAATTTTCAACCAATCCGTCTGATTGCGGACGGTAAGGTGTAGTTAGCGTCTTGTCGATTCGCATCATGCGACACACCTCCTGAAGAATTTTATTGTCAAATTCCCTTCCCCGATCGGAATGAAGCTGTCTTGGACAGCCAAATCGACAGAATACCTCTGTGACTAGTTTATCGGCTACTGTGAGTGATTCTTTGTCGGGTATGGGGAAGGCTTCAACCCATTTCGTGAAATAATCTTCGACGACTAGAACGTATTTGTTTCCGCTTACCGAGTTGGGCATTGGACCTATAAGGTCCATAGCTATACGTTCCCAAGGAACTCCTACTGCCATCTGAGTCAGAGGAGCGCGGTGTGGAGCCGATGACGGTTTGCGCTGTCCACAGTCCCTACACAGGGTTAGCCACCGACTGACGTCCTCCGACATCCTAGGCCAATAGTGACGTCGTTGCAGGGAGGCAAGTGATTTGTTATGACCCATGTGCCCTCCAAGGCGGTCGCAGTGTACCGCCTGGAAAAGTCGCCGTCTCATTGGCGAAGGGACCACAAGTTGGATTATCTCTTCGGTGTCACAACTGGCTTTCTTCTTACGATAGAGAATGCCATCCACTATGGTCAACCTATCCCATTGTTGCCATAAACACTTGGCCATGTCATCTTGGTCCCTGATTTGTGCAAACGGTGGTCTCTGGGTGCGGGTATCCTTGTGGCGGAGCATACAATCAATGCTCTCGTCTTCGCTTTGCCAGCGACGTATGTCCGGTAACGTCACACCTGGGACCCACTGCACTGCAAATACTCCGCTTTCCGCGCCTTTCTCCGGAGATGATGAACAGTCACTAAAGTGGCTGTTGGAACCAGATTGGCAAGATTTGCCAGACGTTTTGGGTGGATCCACGATTTGTTCAGCAATCTCGCCCAACAAGAGATTGTCATTGGACAGTGCAGGGACAACATTGTGATTTGAATTGGGCTGCTGTAAGGCTTGTTGTTCACTGCACGTATTTGGAGTACAATCCTTGTACTCTGACCGCTTGCATGGCCGTGACACCTTGCGGGAGAGTGCATCAGCATTACCCATCGAGCTTCCTGGTCGATGAACAATCTGGAAATCATAGGTACCAAGGGTGACGAGCCACCGTGCAACCATTCCTTCAGGTTCTTTAAAATTAAGTAACCATGTCAGTGACGCATGATCTGTGATAATGATGAATGGTCGGCCCCACAGATAGTGGTGAAATTGTTTGACAAAGGTCACTACTGCCAACAACTCCCTGTGTGTTGTGCAGTATCGAGTCTGCGTACGACTGAAAGTCTTAGATGCATAGGCAATGACCTTCTCACCACCCGTCTGGCGTTGTGAAAGTACACTACCCATAGCGTCTGCACTCGCATCGGTATACAAAACAAACTCGTCATTTCGAGTGGGGTATGCCAAAACAGGCGTTTCACAAAGGGCCTGTCGAAGGGCTCGGAACGCCTTCTCTTTGGTATCTGACCAGGTAAAAGAATGCTTTGCCCTCGTCATGGCCGTCAAAGGGCTGGCAATGTGAGCAAACGATGGTATAAAGCGCCGATAATAGGATGCTAAGCCTAAAAATCGACGAACTTCTTTTACCGTAGTAGGCCGAGGCCAGTCTCGCACTGCAGATACCTTTTGTGGATCTGTAGCAATCCCGTGTCTAGAGACTATGTGGCCAAGATAGGAAACCTCAGTCTGGAATAGCCTACACTTCTTGGCTTTCATCGTCAAACCAGCAGCACGAAATCTGTCCCACAATGTAGTGAGGCGGTGCAATGTCTCTTCGAAGGTCTTTCCATAGACGATAACATCGTCAAGATAAACCAAACAACTTTTCCAGCACAACCCTCTCAAAACGAGCTCCATCAAACGCTCAAATGTTGCCGGGGCATTGCACAGCCCAAAAGGCATGACCTTCCACTGGAAGAGACCTTGCCGCGTACTGAATGCGGTCTTCTCTTTATCTCGTTCGTCCAGTTCCACTTGCCAGTAACCAGATACCAAATCAAGGGTACAAAACCACTCAGAGCCAGCCAGAGCATCTAATGTATCCGAAATCAACGGCAGGGGGTATGCATCCTTTCGGGTGACATCATTTAATCGACGATAATCTACGCAAAACCGGACTGTACCGTCTTTCTTCTTTACAAGGACTACCCGACTACTCCATGAACTAGTGCTCGGTTCTATGATATCCTTATCCAGCATGGACTGAACTTCTCTTGCTTCTATCTCTTGTTGAGCCACCGGAAGGTGTCGAGCCCGTTGGCGGATTGGATAAGCATCGCCAGTATCTATCCTATGCTTTGTAAGACCAGTCGTACCCAACTGGGAACTAGTCTCAACAAAAACATCCGAATAACGTCGGAGAGCGGCTCGCACAGCATCTTGCTGAGACAAATTTTGTTCTGCTGACAGTTCAGAAGACAACTTGTCTAGCGCTGGGGGAAGTTGTTCAGACGTAGATTTGGAATACGTCTGTCCTGATTCAGCATATCCTTTACAAGGCAAGTCCTCGTCTGATACATTGAAGACCTCAATGCATGGCACCGACTGTAGCACACCAACTGTGCCACCTTTACGGAGAAATATCGACTCATCGGTGGGGTTTAGGAGTACCACTGGTATGTGCTTGGTACCACTTGAAACCAACGATGCACCCATAACAACCCCGGTATCAGTCATTAGACTAGCACTTGGTGTCAGCAAGGCGGTGCTGCCACCAGCATATTGCAGCTTATTTTCAGCTCTTCCAGTAACAACTAGTTCCATGGCTGGCGGAATTTCTACAGATTGCTCTAGGCGGACACGTGCAACTGTGTCTTGCTTACCTTGTTTGGTCAATGCAAATGTTGTGGGCCCAATCTTCAGCAACCCATCCCGCATCGACATTTCGCACCCATGTTCACGGAGGAAGTCCAACCCAAGAATTCCACCACGTTCTCGTAGATCAGCTACTACGACATCTTGTGATGTGTGGAATCCATCAAATGCCAACTCTAGGGTTGTCTCGCCAAATAATTTCATCTGGCCACCATCTGCTGTTTGTAGCTGAGTGTGTATAGGATGCAACGGAGGGCGATGACTAGCGGCGATACCCAAGTAAGTTTGATGGTCAATTAATGACACTGCGGCACCTGTGTCCAAAAGTAGGGGACATTCCATGCCATACATGCATGTTCGAATCACCCAGCCATCAACTGGCTTCACTCTGTAAAATCGTGGGTGTACACCAAGATTACTGGTAGGTGGCACATGTTTGTCTACTTCATTTCCCGGATCAGTGTTCGGAGAAAGGCTAGTTTTTCCCGGGTTTATTCTAGCCTGTCCCCGTTTGGGGAATCCGGCCCTGTCCCATTATGCGAACGAGGAGTTTTGCTGCGCCACTGCGAGTTAGAAGCCTGACCGTCGAACCTGGATCTAAAGTAGGTCTGACGACGACGTGGTGCTGAGCAATAGCGTGCAATGTGGCCCTGCTGTCCGCAGTTATAGCAGGTGATATGCAAATGTTGAGTACTGCGACTATGATCTGTCTGTCGTGTGCTCGAGATTGGGGTACCATGATCATTACCTCCATGCTGCGAGCGTGTTTGCAACACGATATTTAGACGAGATACTAGTGCGGCAATTTCGGTATCATCATTGGCATATGTGTTATCACAGCTCGCCTCATAGCACCTCGGTGTTGCTAGAGTATATATACCGCCATTGTCTGGTTTAACGGTACACTGGGTAAACTGTTCACTCTTCTCGGCAATGTGTACGAGCCTTTCGAGAGGCGCATCACTCTCAATAGAGCATAGTCTCTGAGTGAATTCATCAGTCAAGGTGGCTATAAACTGCTCTTTGACCAGTGACATACGACTGCGCATATCGCAATTCGGATATGCCTGACGAGCCAGGTCCAGCAGTTCGTTGGTAAAAACTCGCAACGGCTCGGTAGCACCCCGTTTGCGTTGCCTAAACCTGCGTAGAGCGACTCCGCTACCGAACTGGCTATACTGCCAGACCAGTGCCGCACGGAGAGAACGGTAGTCTTTCGGCTGGACGGTATGTATCACCAAACGGTAAGCTTCCCCCACGAGAGCCATCTCCAACTGGAGGGCACGTTGGCCAGCTGTCCAACCGCAAATATCGGCAATCGTGTCGAAACGATTAAGAAAATTGTCCACTGTGTTGGCATCTTTACTGCCCGAGAACGTCGGCAATTTTGGGCATTTTTCCAATCCGGCGTGCCATAGCCGTAACTTGACCTCGTCCGGCGTTAAAGGGTTAACGGGCATTGTTGTGGACGGAACCGCTGGCGTAGGTGGAAACAATTCAGCGTGCGGGGCATCCTCGAAAGCTCCCGACATATCAATGCGACAGGGTGTTAACCTGTCAACAGTCGAAGGGAACTGAGGCGTAGCATAACGATAGGGGCTGCCCAGCTCAACAGCCCCCAGCCTTGGGCTTCGATCGGCTGAATGCGCCATTTGCATTTGCGAAAACAATTACGAACTTGGATGGAAATAACGAGATAAATCAAGGTTAAAACATGAAACGAACAGTACTTCCCTGTAATGGCTGATGTGACTGGTCACGGCACCAATGTGACATTCTCGTAACGACACGATTTAATAAAGGAAACAGGTTTAATCACAAAGCCAACACCGAATACAAAACAGGCAACCCGCGTCACACCTCTCCTCCTCCGCGCTCGTGCACACCGCTCTCCCGTGCCGGAGTCCCGCAGGGGTGTCACAATTTGTGCAGACAGGGGGATCCATATCACACAGATACCAGGACGAAATAACGGCAGTGTACTGTGTCAAGTCCCAGCCTCCCAGGTGACCATTCACCCAATGGTGGTACACTTCAAGCAGGACGGCGAGCTTTGTACCAAGAGCTACGTGTAGATTACAAGTGTCACTGCTCACACTGTTGAAGGAAGTCAATGAAATCATTCCGGAACTGTCGACTCTGCACTTCATCACAGACTCACCAACTTCGCCGTACCGGAACCGCACAATATGTGCCCAAGTAACAAAATGTCCATCACTGTTCGGTCTTAGAGCTTCGTGCACCTGGGTGGAGGCTGGCCACAGGAAAGGCCCCTGTGACGGAATGGGTGGAGGCATGAAAAGGAAGACTGACAAAGACTGAAGTTCTGCCACGCAAATTCGGGCTAGTGACACGACCATGACCCTCCTGGAGATAACCCTCGAAGTCACCCAGGACTACAAGGACGAGATCGAAACATGGAATGTTCCAGAAGTCCGTGGCATAATGTCTACCCGTGCTGTTGTGGTCCTGGGCCCAGTCGTGAAAATCTGCAGTATGTCCTGCTTCAAGGATTCCTGCTACACGAAGGGTGGAGTGTTCCATCCAACATGTTCTGGTTGGGAGAGCACGCAACTGGCGCTGGAGAGGGGGAGGAGAAGATGGATGTGGTGGAAAGGGTAGAGAGGCAGGTGGTGGAGGAGAGGGGTGACAGGTGGTGAAAGGGTCGAGAGACAAGTGGTGAGGGAGAGGGACGACAGAGAGGTTGTTCAAGGGAAGGATGGGAGAGCGGTGGTGCTTTTGGAACATTCAGTTCAAGTTTAATTAATTGTTCTTGTAGCGTATTTCATCTAAATACACTATATATTTACAAAATACGACATAACCGTAAGATGGCAGAACAGGAACTACTTTTTATAGTATCAAATTATGGATCATTATGCCGATACAAAACAATAGTAATTACTCATCAACATGTAGTTCTAAATACACAACATTTCCTCCCCAATTAGTTTAGTAATCCCTACTGAAGATATAATACCCTTATATTTCACATTATGAATCAAACATAGTAAAGTTCTAACAGCAAGGAAAAATAACTTTGTCCGTTCTAGAAAAATAACAGTAGTCATGATCTAGTACAATTACTGTCCTAGTTCTGCGTTAGTCAGCGTCATTACTGTGAATGTTAGTAACAAGTAATGTTCCACTTGGTATCTGTTCACTCTCATTGAGTCCAAGTACAATTGAAAGGTAATGACTATTAAATTTAAACAAGTCTTCGAATTATCTCAGTTAACAAGAAGTCTCAAAACTTCAACAGTTACGTGTACTCTGAGTCACAACTTATAAATCCAGCTTCTGCGGTGCCTTGCGCATTCGCGAAGGATAACGTTTTTCTCTCACGGGCGAAGACATTGAAGTGGATGGTTTCACACGTGTTTCACTGGGTTGTGGTGTTGAGTCACATATCTTCTCTTCTTCAGTGAGAACGGATGGCGAAGGATCGCCACTGGGAAACACAACCACGGCTTCCGGCACTGGAATCGGAGACTTGATTGTAGACTCGGCATCACGAATTTGTTCAATGTGTCGTCGCCAGACGACACCTGGTGTTATCTCGACCTGGTATGACACCGGACCAGTACGCAACACGATTGTACCGGAAACCCATTTGTCGTTCCCACGATAGTCGCGAACTGCTACGGATTGTCCTACTGCGAGTTCACGATGTTGAACCGTTGAACGAATTGCTTGTGACATCTGTTTAGCAACAATGTCGCGCCGTAAGTCTGGTTTCAGCGCGTCCAGTCGAGTGCGAAGGTTTCTTCCGTAGAACAACTTAGCTGGCGTTTCATTTGTCGTTGCGTGGGGAGTATTCCTATACGCCATCAGGAAATTTGCAAGTTTTCGTTCGACCGAACCGACTTCCCACTTCATCGCACGAAGAGATTGTTTGAAAGTTTGTACAAATCTTTCAGCCAATCCGCTGATTGCGGGATGATACGGTGCTGACTTCAGATGTTTGATTGCATTGGCTTTGATGAATTTGTCAAACTCATCTGAAGTAAACTGAGGCCCATTGTCACTAACCAAAATTTCGGGCAGACCGTTACGAGCGAATACACTTCGTAGAATTTCGATGGTCTTTGTAGCGGTTGTTGACTACGTGCTGATCTGACCTGACCTCTTCATCCTGGTCGTAGGTTTCCTTTATAGGAAGACGTGATAACGCATCCGCGTTCGCATGACTGGAAGTATTCCGAAACTTTATTTCATAGTCCATTCCAGACAAGAACAATGCGTAGCGCTGAAGTCTTGCATATGTCATCGTCGGTACTGCCTTGCTTGGACTGAGAATTGATAGCAAAGGCTGATGATCCGTCACTAATGTGAAGCGGCGACCATATAGATATGAGTGGAATTTCTTCACTCCCCAAATCAACGCAAGTGCTTCCTTGTCAATTTGGGCATAGTTACGTTCTGCCGATGTCAGTGAACGTGATACGAATCCGACTGGTCTGTCAGTTCCATCTGCCATTGTGTGAGACAAGACTGCGCCAATGCCGTAAGCTGATGCGTCACATTCCAACTTTATTGGCAACTGCGGGTCGTAGTGTGTCAACACTTGATCGGAACTTATCATGTGCTTTGTTTCCAAAAACGCCTTCTCGCACTGTATAGTCCATCGCCATTTCCTGCCTTTCTCCAACATCTGGTTTAGTGGCCATACTACTGTGGACAGATTTGGCAGAAACCGATGATAGTAGTTAAGCAGGCCTAGGTATGCCCTCAGCTGAGATACATTCTCCGGTCTGGGCGCATTGACTACAGCGTCGATCTTCTCAGGCATTTTGTGGAGTCCCTCTTTGTCGATTCTGTGTCCGCAGTATGTGATTTCGTCCTTGAAGAATTCACATTTCGTTATTTCAGCCGTGAGATTGTAATCGGTAAGACGTTCGAGGACTCGGCGCACATTCGCTAGGTGCTCCTGGTCAGTCTTCCCAGTAATGATGATGTCATCCAGAATAACTTGTGTTCCTGGAATGTCCTGTAGTATCTGGTCAATTGTTCTTTGCCAGATTGCAGGTGCAGATGCGACGCCAAATAACAGTCGGTTGTACCGAAACAGTCCTTTGTGCGTGTTGATAGTCAGGTACTTCTTTGACTCTTCCTCCATTTCGAGTTGCAGGTAAGCTTGACGGAGATCAATCTTTGTGAATTTCTCACCTGCACTGAGATTTGCGAAGACATCTTCAATCCGGGGTAACGGATAGTGATCCACTTTCAGTTCCGGATTTATGGTGACCTTGAAATCACCGCATATTCTTACCGATCCGTTTTACTTAGGTACAGGCACGATTGGAGTTGCCCATTCACTCCAATCAACTTTTGTGATGATTCCTTCTTTCTCTAGTTTCTCAAGTTCTGCTTCAACTTTCGGGCGTAGTGAATAGGGTACTTGTCTGGCCTTGTGAAATTTTGAAGTTGCCCCCTCCTTGAGATGGAGTTTCGCCTTGGGTCCTTGGATGGCTCCAAGTCCGGCTTGAAAGACTTCCTTAAACTCCAACTTAAGTGCATCCAGTTGTTCTTGCATACTCCCTGTATGCTTCGTTGCAGTGATGTGTTTGATGGACTTCCAGTCTAGCTTAATCCTGTTAAGTCACTGGCGCCCAAACAATGCTGGTCCTCCCTTTCTGAGCACATATAATGGCAAGCCTCTTTTTGGCTTGACATGGACTTTGTGTACAGCCGTACCATTTCTGTTATGCCCCCTTGTAGCTGTTTCCATGGCCACTGAAATCTCCCAGATTTTCTCCAAATTCACAATGTTCTGACAGTTTTCAAATTTTTGCAACATATTGCGCAACACTTTCTCCCTCTTGTTGGTCCCTCTTGTGGAAACGAAACCTTTCTGCAATCACGAGAGGCTTAGGTGACAGATGTTGACCAAGTGTCGCCGCGGCGTTAACTGAGCGAATGTTTTCGTGGCAGGTTTATCCGGCGCACACAAATCTCTCAGCAGACTGTACGTCTTACTCCCTATAAGACTTAGCAAAGCCGGCACTTGTTTCACATCTGGAACGTCATTCGCCAGAAAATATTGTTCTTACCGTTCATAGTAAGCTGGCCACGACTCTACCGAGCTGTCAAAAGTTTCAATTTTGCCAATGGGGGTGGCCATTGCAGCGGGTACTGTAACACGTTTTTACCGGAGTTCCGAGTTCGACACAAGTCAACGCACACTTGTACCAGCGTGACAGTTCATCACTTTTCTTCTACCGACCTGTGCAAGTGGATTGACGAGTTCTTTGAGTCATCCTCGTCGCCAGTGTAGCGTATTTCGTCTAAATACACTATATATTTACAAAACACAACATAACCATAAGATGGCGGAACAGGAACTACTTTTTATAGTATCCAATTATGGATCATTACGCCGATACAAAACAATAGTAATTACGCATCAACATGTAGTTCTAAATACACAACAGTTCTTAAAATTACCTTTCGACAAATTACAAAAGTGGTCGGTTAGACGTTAAATAAATAACGTTATGAAAACATTGTATTCATGTTCCATCGTTCAATATATTAATAAAATAATAAGAATGATTGAGAAACACATATATGGAAACACTCACAGGAATGGTTTTATATTTGCACTCGGGTATGTACGTTGACAAAGTTTAAGTAAAAAGTGGTCAAATAATAAATTACTCTATTCTACGTCTCCGACAGTTTCTTAGCCAACACCTCAATATGTGTGCAAAGTATATGAAGTAACATCAGCGCTTGGTATCTGTAACCTTTGTACAACCAATTTAAATACTTACATCGCGACCTTTTAACAGTTAATACACAATACACAATACGCATTATAAGAGGAGGTACATGAAACCGTACGTCTCCGGCGTTTTCTTAATTAGAATAATAAGAATAGGACAGAATCACCTACATATCACTAACATAATCAATTTAGACTGTCGTATATATACCAAAACGTTCTTAAAACAAGTTAGAGTTGTCCAATGGTCTCGCCAGTAATTTATTCCATTGTACTGAAAAGTATATTATATGAAACCGTACACCTGCAAATTCTAAACTGTCTACAGTGTCAATAAGGTATACCCTGTTGAAAAGCTCAATGTGTATACCTTGCCATGAATGTATTTTTAAAATAAAACATGCATTTCCCTTGTAGTGATAATGTGTAACAGATAGTCACCTTTATAAAACATCAAGTCTGAGAGAGCACAAAATACTTCAAAGCTCCGAACCATATTTCTTACTTAATTTAAAACACACATGTTGTGGTGTCTACTGTTATAGACCGCTCCCCTCCTCATGTAATTAAGGCCTGATCCCTGGGCGGGAGCGAGGAGTAGAAATACAGAGTTAAAATAGGAAAGCACTTGTTTGTGTCAGTCTCTGTATTAATCAATCTTTAGATGCGATACATTTGAATATACTACATTGGCGACGAGTAAAACTACAAATGAACACTCAGTTGAACGATAAAACGAAACGAGAATGCCAGTAGTGCTGGAAATCGCAAGTATTCCGATGTTTGATACAAAAAGCGATCCGACCTAACTCGGAATAAAATGGACGCAGTGGCGTCGCAGTTTTGAACTGTACGTGACAGCGAAAGGGGTAACAGATATGAAACAGAAGCGGGCGATGCTGTTACATCATGCAGAACCAGAAGTCCAAGACATTTTCATCACGATGGAAGAGGTTGGTGGTGACGATGACTACGAACACGCAATAACAACATTGACAACGTATTTAACGCCAAAAGTCAACATTCCTTTCGAAAGACACGTGTTCCGTCAAGCCAGACAGATAGACAATGAAACGACAGACCAGTTCGTAACAAGGCTAAAACAACAGACGAAAACATGTGAATTCGGATCCGAGGGAGACAACATGATACGAGATCAACTTATCGAATCGTGCAAATCGCATCGTTTGCGTCACAAACTATTGCGAGAGAGAGACCTGATATTACAAAAGGCTCAATATATTGCCAGAGCAGAGGAAGCAGCAGATATGCATGCCAGAAAAATGGAGAAGGGAAATTTGCAGATGCCGCAAGAAGTAAACAAAGTGTCATGCAGTGGTGGTTGCCATGGCCGCAGCAGCAACAGCAACGGTACGAAGAAAGGGACCAGATAAAAATATCAAAGCAGGTCAAAATGTGGATATTAACATTCTACGTCATGCTACAGATGTGGGAAGCCTGATCATTTTGCCAGAGATCCTCACTACCCGGCAAAGAATGAAATATGTCGAAAATCCAATATGAAAGGACATTTTGCTGTGATGTGCAAAACGAAACAAAAGTGTGGAAGACACAGGGACAAGAATATAGCGGTAAACAAAGTTGCACAAAACACCGACAGTGACGACGAGTACATATTCAGCGTGAATAGAAGAAGAAGTACATGAAACAACCGGAAACTGTTGTAAAGATGAATGAGAGAGCAGTTCATTGCATGATCGATACAGGTGCGAGTGTAAATATCATAGACGAAAACACGTACCAAGAACTTGGTTGTCCAAAGCTATCCAGAAAGAAGACAAATGTGTTTGCATATGGAAGCAAACAAGCATTAGATGTAAGAGGAAAGTATATCGCCGAAATTGAAGTGGGACACAAACACACAGCTGCACCAGTGTTAGTTGTGCGTGGCGATTCAGGTAACATTCTGAGCTACCAGACAGCAACGGAACTAGATCTAGTGAAGATCCAGACAGTGAATCAAGTAGATGGTCACACCGAAACAAGTTCCGAGGAAATATTCCGTAACTATCCAAAGCTGTTTGATGGAGTCGGGAAACTGAAAGACTATCAGTTGAATTTGCACATAAACGAGAATGTACAACCGATTGTACAGCCAACGCGTAGAATCCCGTTTGCGTTGAGGAAGAAAGTGGAAAGCAAACTCCGAGAGCTGGAGGAAATGGACGAAAGAACGACTGGACCAACCCGTTGGGTGTCTCCCATAGTTGTTGTTCCAAAACCGTCGGGAGAGATCAGACTATGTGTCGATACGAGACAAGCAAATTCGGCAGTACAACGAGAGCGACGTCCAATTCCAACAGTGGATGAAATAGCACGGTATTCAGCAAGATCGACTTGAAAATGAGATACCACCAGATAGAACTAAACGAGAAATCCCGTGAGATCACGACGTTCATAAGTTACGTGGGACTGTGGCGATACAAACGATTAATGTTTGGGATATCGTCAGCACCAGAGATGTACCAACATGTCATACAGGATGTGTTGCAAGGATGTGAAGGAGTCAACGATATCTCTGATGATCTGATCATCCATGGGAGGGACGAAGCCGAACACCGATGAAGACTCGAAGCGGTGCTCAAACGTCTAAGCGAGAGAGGTCTCACACTGAACAAAGAAAAATCAAAGTTCTACATGTCCAAGTTAACGTTCATGGGACATGTGCTGTCGAGACATGGAATTGCACCAGACGATTCCAAAGTGGAAGCCATCACGAAGGCAAAGCGAACGGAAAATGCATCAGAAGTCCGTAGCTTCATGGGACTGGTCACATACTGTTCGAAGTTCATTCCAGACTTGGCAACAGTGGCTGAACCATTACGACGGTTAACTAAACACAATGTGGCATTCGAGTGGAAACGCGAACAACATGAAGCGTTTGAAAGTGTGAAAAGGAGCATGGCGAATGCAGCGACTCTTGCGTACTTCGACAGGAGCAAGGATGCAAAGACTCAAGTCATTGCAGATGCATCACCGGTATGACTCGGCGCTGTGTTGATACAGGAACAAAATGGCGAATTTCGTCCTGTGTACTATGCAAGCAGAACACTCACAGACGTCGAACGTCGATATTCTCAAACGGAGAAAGAAGCACTGGCCTTGGTGTGGGCGTGCGAACGATTCCACATGTACCTTTATGGTATTAATTTTGAACTGATCACAGACCATAAGCCGTTGGAGACAATCTATTCTGCGAGATCGCGTCCGTCAGCGCGAATTGAACGATGGGTTCTGCGTTTGCAACCGTATAATTTCACGGTGAAATACGTACACGGACCCATGAACATCGCGGATGCTTTGTCTAGACTGACACAAGTGAACAAATTATCTACCGAAGTGAAACATGAACCATGCAAAGTGTCAAAGGTTGCAGATGAGTACATCTACTTCGTTGCAACTAACGCGGTACCTCAAGCTTTGACAGCGCGAGAAATTGAACGGGAATCAGCAGCTGATTCAGAACTGAAATCAGTGAGACAATTCCTGAAAAGTGGTGACCCACGAACGTGCCCCCAGGATTACAAGTGGGTGAAAAATCAACTTTCTGTCGTAGGGAAAATGGTCCTACGTCAAACACGAATAGTGATACCCAAATCACTGAGGAAACGTGTCATGGAGTTGGCGCATGAGGGACATCAGGGAGTAGTAAATTGGTTGCTCAAATTCAGCCATTTATCTAAAACATAGTTTGCTCATATTCATTCAATTGCCTAAGAAGTGTTTTCCTTATATATACTGATAATAGCCGAACAATTTTTTTTTACTTATACTCATAATCACTCAACTGCCTAAGAAGTCAACACACCTAAGGTACAAGAGTCTTCAGATTTAGCCCAATAGGTCGGCCACAGTACGAACCTGCAAAGGGAATAATCAAAAGGCCTTATAACTTACTGTTTCCATTCTGACTGTTTGTCTCTATTCGTTGACTTGACTTTAGTTGCTCAAATTCCTGTTACAGTGATCAGTGGTAACCAACTAGTGATATAATATATCACTATTACAAATTAATATGAGTTACTACAAGTTGCAAAATTATAATGCAAGATACATTTTGACTGTGAGCTACATATTTAGACTGACGGGTACCGGCTAATAAATTAATTTACACCTATATTGATACTATATATACATACATATATATATATATGTATCTACATCTAATGTATTGTGAACATTTGTTTACAATACTCATCTGTCTAAGTCACTACTGTGCATACTTAATGTACTAAATAATGTCTAAGACAGTACAAATAATATAAAACTGGGTCTGTGTAATCTAAAGCTAAAGCGGCATTCAAATTATCTAAAACTGTATCGGAATTATAGAAAATTGTATCTGAGTTATATATATATATATATATGTATATATTTGTCCAAGTTAAATATGACCGAGTTATTGAATAAGTTGCGAACCAATTGTAGGAATGTGTCTGAGCAAATGTGTCAACTAGTGATACACGTTGGTGAAAGAAAAGGTGCTAAGCAATACACACAGAGTAGTGGAAGCACGCAGAGTAGGCTAGTTTATAGCTGATCAGGGGCAAAAGCACAAGTAGTGTACACAAGTAGAGTATACAAGTATACTGTAAATAAGCAGTGTATACAGGCAAGGAACAAAAGCAGGTACATATAGATCAATGGTTTTGACCATTAAAGGAGCTGTGTGTGGAAATAAAAGATTCTTGCAAATAAACAGACAAATAGGTAGAAAACGCATATAAAGGCCTATGCTGTGAAGTTGCCTAGTAAGCATGTTGTTCACTACAGCAGTACACCAGGAATAAGGGTGATCAACCACATGTGCTAACAAATACAAAAAAACATGGGTAGATTTTATTTAGAGCAAATCTGGCATTTCAACAAGGATTTATTCTAATCATTTCAAAGAGAAAAATACTTACCGTATTTCATGTCCACAATGTAAGATAAAATAGGTTACAATATTTATAAACGTTACAACCAACCAACAGCTGTTAGTCATGTAGGATTAACTGATTTATGGTACATGTATAAGATTCATGGCTTTATGGTATAAGTTTCAAGGACAAATTCTGAATGCTGAGAAATCGCATACATTTTCCCTACCTTCTTCTCCTCTACTTCCCCATACACAACAAGTCTCATATTACTTGAAAACATCAACTAAAACATTAGCTGCCCTGGCAATCGTAACTAGTGATATTTCAATCGTTGCATAGGAAATTTCTTAGTTTACGTTAGTGTCGGTGTTGGGTCCAGTATTGTCGTGAGAGAAATTGTCTGCATCAAAAATGATGACAGTTCCATAAAAAAACACTGGTATACAAGACGTTACCCCATATTGAAGAAGCTATATGGGGTAAATAGTGCTAAATACTAAGAAACCATATGTATAGAAACTATATAATTTGTTCACACAATATATCAGGTCTTCTCCGGAACATAGTTAAACAGGTAGGTCAAGGTCAAACCGGATATGCTGATGCATTGTTTGAACATGTCGAGACCGCGTTACCGGTAGAAGGCAAACTGTTTGGTGATGGCCTCCAAGAACGGTACGACATCCCTGTTGTAGTACCAGACGAGAAAGTCCCGCAACGTCTTCATGTCGTTGTCTCGCCACACCTCTTGACACGGGGTGTAGTCGTCGTCGGACATACCTTCGTTCTTCAGTCGACTGAAGAAGGCCTCCTTGGGAGGCAGAGCGGTGTCGTCGAGTCTCTCCAAGCTGTCCATGTATTCGTACGGGAAATGACCTTTCGTGACCTCGCAACCGTACGCTTTCAAGTACTTATCGTACGAGAATCCCGGTGCGATGTAATAAGTCATATCGAGGAATGTCATGTCATCCGTCGATAGACATATAAAAGTGTTTTTACCTTTAATCACAAAAATCGCGCCGAAACCCTCGTTGCCATTTTCTTCTTCCTCCTCTTCCTCCTCTTTTTCTTTCGTGGACAGGAAGTAGGGCACCAGGAACTGTTTGACGACGTTGAAATCGTACCTGTCCGAGTTGAATCCGATGACAGGCAACTGATGAAGCTAACCGTACATTTGACCCATGAGCGATTTGTAAGGATTGGTCGGTTGCCGCTGTGACTCTTTATCCCCTTGTGCATGAGCCTCCCGTTCGTCCCAGCTCGCCTTCTCTTCCGCGAGTTGGTGAAACACGCCCTCGTAATCGTCTTTGATGTCTTCGTAGGCGGCATGGCTCATGGATTGAAGGATAGACATCATGTCGGATACCAACTTGTTGCTATCACAATCTGTGATGAGACATTGCACTTGTTCGAATCCGGGTACGTTACTCGCCAGAGACACACTCAACGGCACGTGACAAGCAACCCAGTGGACCTTGGCACTGTCCGATGGAAGCTGGGACGTATCGAACCAGGACTCGAAGTCGAAGGTGGCACGATAGGGGTAGTAGAACAACCACTCGGGAACACGAATGTTTTCGTCATCCAAACGCTGGAACACTGTCAGAGACGCATGGTAGACGCCGCCGAGAAAGATCTTCCGTACACCTCCCGTACGCGTGCGCACCTGTCTCTCTAGTGATCATTCACCTTTCCTTAACGAGTCGTCACACTTCCTACATCGATAAGAGTGACAGTACATGTTCACGTCTTGTATGCATGAAAAGTGTGTCTCGTGGAGATTGACGTACAACGTGTCGGGACAGTGACACAACGAACGACGGACGAGTTCGGCAGTCATCTTTCCACCTTCTTCCTCCAGTTACACGAGTGTGTAGACGAACACGTTGGTCTCAAAGGTGGTCTCTACGCGATAGAGGTCGTCCGTCGTCACCCCGCCAGTCTTTCATAGCCACTCCGTCTTGATCGTACTTCTCGTAGAGTACCTCCACAGTGGGTTCCAGGTGGTGTAGGTCACATCCACGATGCAGGGCCAGACAGCGGAAGAGACACAGATTGTCAGTGTACCTCTTGGATTTGTTGGCTTCTCATTCCAGTCCGATCACGGCTTTGTTCTTTTTGATGTACCTCGGAAGTGTGACGTCCACACGTCCTATCGGATGATCTACGATGCGGTTGACGATGAATGTGACATTCGTGACGATCTCGCATACCCATTGACTCTCCGGACGTTGATTGATCACCCACTGCAACACGTCTGTTTCTCGGATACGCTCCAGAAATGCGTCAGTCTTCGGTGTTGGTAATAAGCCACGGTTCACCAAGGTAACGACCACAACAGTTGCAGAATGATAGCATCTGTATCGATCCGTGACCTTGTTCCTCAGTACGAAACCGTAACTAAGGTTACTCTTGAACGCGTGCGTCTGTTCGTGGAACATGGTTTTCGGCGAAGGGGAGTCGTGGTGGAGGACGAATGGGGTCGTCGTCGTTGTTGCTAACACGTGGCCGCTATTCACGTCTCACTCGCTTGGTAACGGTGGGTCGGTGGCCTCTTCACGTCTGCTACCGTCTTGATATGACGTAACAAGTCTCATGAATTATCGTGCACATCTCTCACATCGGTGTGTATCGCTTTTCTGTGATGGTGTCCTGCCGCATACCATCCGCATGTGATGTAACACGTTATATCGTGTCGTGAATTGTCTTGTACATACCTGACAGCGATGCGTATTGCTTTTCGATGTTCCGACAGATGGTGCCACTCGTGCTGGTGGCTTGCTGCAGGCATGTTCGTCAATGTAGGGTGTTGCGTTTGAAGTTGTTACTTGTGGTGACTGGATGGACGGTGTTGAATGTGTCAGCTGTATATGTCGTTGAAAGTTGTCGGTATCGAGGACGATGCCGCAGTGGCGACAGTGTGGATGTATCTACAACTGAAGGTGAGGCATCTTTGCACGTTTATATATATAGCACAGTGACTCCACTATCGGATGTGTTGGTGGAGAGGGGTGTGGCTAGGTGATACCTAACTGTACACGGTTGCGTGTGCGTGTGCGTGTGCGTGTGCGTGTGCGTGTGCGTGGCACGTCGGTAGACTCGTGACAAGGATATGTGTAAGCGTGTGGACGGAAGCAACAAGGACTGTGACTAAGGTTGAACCAATGATTATACACGGTTAGGTAACATACTCAGGTAGGCGTATGAACTCAGAGATACGTATATTGCTTGCGTGCACGTGTGTCTGAAGTACCTGCGTGTGAACTTGGATAGAGGTATAGTGCATGCGTGTGTGTGCGTGAATACACCGTAAAGTCATTCTTCGATGGGAAAGGTCAACACACAATTAAGAACACAATAGTTTTATTCTCTGACAATGACAACTTGCAATGTCTCATCATCGGCACCTGTATCATAACGCAGCAGCTAGTATACAGGAATATATGATAATAATCAAATAAAATCAAGTTGCAATGTCACATGTATCATACGCAGCAGTGGGTAGTATAGGACGATAATCAATCAACTTGCGATGTCTCATCACTTGCATATATACTAATAATACATTTATACCAATCAACTAATTAATTGTAGGTTCTCCTACTGCTTACTACCTGTGCGTCAGTTCGGGGCGCCTCTAAGTCCAACTGACGTAAGACCGCGTTTCCCCTTTCTGTCACCAGGTTTTGGCTTACATCCGACGGAGTTCATTTACTACATGTCTCTGCGGAGTGTGTTGACTATATAGTTTATATGGTTATCATGAATAATATGCCTAACTACTTCGTGACAGGCGTGATGCACGGCTTCCTCGAGCGTAGCCGGTATGGAAACGTATATGACATTGGATAATAGTCCCATCACTCAATCTATGTCCCTCATACATTCAAAGGACGCAGCATTTCCCAAAGCCTTCACATCCAGGAAACTGGCCCAGATGATATGTCCGTCGAGACTTAGAGCGAGTGACGGCCTATTGGCGTGGCAGGGCGCATAGTATGGGGATGTGTGACGAGGTGTCATCGTCACACGTCATCATGAACGGTGTGTCAGACGATGGAGGTGTGCTGATCTTCAGACGACATGCAGTGTCGGAGCGGCGGCGGTGGTGCGAACACGTGATGGTGGTGATGACGTATGGCGTTCTTCGTGTAATCGTTTCAAGAAGGTTCGTCGCCGCTCTCCTTCGGGGTATGCGCGGCACTTTTTTCATCGGCGCCCACAACTCTTTGTAAGCATGACGTATTCGCACTAACCCACTACCACCAGCACCACCAGCACCACCAGCACCACCAGCACCACCAGCACCACCAGCACCACCAGCACCACCAGCACCACCAGCACCACCAGCACCACCAGCACCACCAGCACCACCAGCACCACGAGCACCACGAGCACCACCAGCACCACCAGCACCACCAGCACCACCACTCTGTTGAACACACAACAATACACTGTGAGTACAAGTGACACTTTGTTAGTTACTGTCATTTTCTTCGAGAACCGATATACCGCGACTGCGCAGGATCTCTTTCACTCGGGTATTGTCTCACGCATCTAAGTCGGCGCCAGTATTTTGTGAGTGAAACTGGACATTGCCCAATTCAAGTTATCGAAAATATTATGGCGCGAAACCCTATACATCTGTCTTCGGGTTCATCTTCAAACTAGCGGCACAGTTCATTCGTCATGTAGCGACCAGGCATTGGTCATGCTTGTGAAAAATATGTCTCGATCCATCATATATTCCGATCGCTTTGAATTTCGTCCACCTTCATCACACTCGCCTGTAATTCGCTACAGGTTTTGCTAGGACTCGACCACATACATGTCCTACAAACAATCGCACGATATATCAGAGTAGCTCAGTTGCATTTTGACACCTTTGCCCGCTAGGGGAGATCGATCGGACGATATAGTACTCGTCTCCGCCGCCGCCGCCGCCGCCGTTTCCTCCAGATCGGCTACCCAAGTGAACACACGTTCGGTCGACGACGACTACAAACAGACTAACAGAATTACGATTCGATCACTTCCAGTGACGATACAAAGTAATTGTCGTAAACCTCTTTCGTTGTCTTTGTTATGGTCACTTTGACCTGTTGGTCGCGTAGGACATTCAACGCCTGGTAGCGTTCTTCATCCGTTTTCAACGACATGTAATCGCAGCCTGAAAACCCACCTAACACCTGCTGGACTATACGGTCGAACCCCATGATCCAAAGCTCGGTGCCTTCGCGATCGGCCAGAAGCATGCCCATAGCGTATTTGTATAGAACCACCCCCTTCTGTCGCCCATGGATCGGAGAAGTACTGACACTGTGGTGACCTTTCACATCAACGAAGACTTTGCGGTTGCAGACACGAAAGGCTGGGTAACATACGTACTTTGCAGGCAGAGCGCACGTCACGAGGGTTAATGGACGATAAAATACATAGTTGCCAGCACTTACTTCAACAAGGCGTTTCAGATTCATGTTGTCCTCGTGACATGCCTTGTCGTAACCGTTCGCCATGTTGTCGCTAGTCTAGGAGTCGATGTGAAGTTGTTCGAAGTTGCTAGAGAGTGAGTGATATGCTTCACTAGATGTTTGGTAGGTTTATATACATGCAAACGATACGGGTGTCAATCGCGAGACACAACAGGACAATGGAGTCACGTGTTGGACTCCGCTCGCGGTGCCTGGTCGATAGCGATAAGGCATGTGACTCCTCAGACGACGCTTATCTCCTGCACTCGGCCATCTGTTTTTAATAACCACCTGACGACAACCGTTAGTCCAAGAGCGTTTCGTACACTTTCTAATAAAGTTCCTCAACTGCATAAGAACAACGGAGAGTATATTCTTACCTGCTTTGCCACGCCTCGAACTCTTTCCCCAATATCCTTTCGCACTAGGAACATTTTCAACCAGACGTGCGTTCCCTGTATTCATCAAACGTTTGTGCAGTTGAGAGTCACGGAACTTCACAGCTAAAATGGCGTACATTATCTGTCGCCGTTGACCTAGCCATGCGGATGTTAATTCCGCTTTCCATGTTATACGCTTACCGAGATATTTCGCCTGTAATCCACTACGTACTGTCTGGATCTTTCTCGCTGTGATTACATCGTCAAAATACTTGGACTTTTTGTATTGGTACGCAGCTTCCGCGCAACAGAAGTGTTCGCCCCATATGTAGATATCACACGGAAAGTAGTTTGACAGGTAATTTCCAGCTCCCCTAAATTCTACGTCCATATTCACCATATGTTGCAACTGTTTAAAGTTAGCACTAGCTACTCGTAAAGTTGGTATCTTCTCGATATCTGGACGTCATAGCACGTGACGGGTTCTGTCCTCACTAATTGGAGGCTGTTTCTGATACGGCACGCTCACACAAATGTTATCTTCTCGCTGCTTGGGCGACGCAGCATGTGACGGGGTTCTGTACTCGGTAATTGTTGTCTGGTTTCTGATAAGGCACATCTCCCACGTGTCACAAGACTCCTTGTCGATATGACTTGTACTTTACAACTTCCCTGTATGTAAATCGTTCGTTGTTAACGTTCAAATCATTCGACACACACTGCAAAGATAACTTCTCCGATTCCTTGGGACGAACTCCGAGAACAATGGTGAGGCATCTGGTGAAGCAATGATGGGAGTAATACATTTTCAACAGAAATATACATTTCTCTACATGTTTCGTATTGCTGGTGATAGCTTATGTATGTTGCGCATACTACATCTTGTTTCTCATCGCTTCATGTCATGCGTTTTATACGGTCAGGTACTTAGTTAATGTGGGTATTTACAGATTCTTAGGTACTTCGTTAAACTACATGCTTGTGATACGGTTATTACCATGGATTTTTCAATCGGTGCTTGTTTATTTACATGCGTGATGTTGCGGTGTCTAGCTATTCAGTTATCTTTTCTCTTTGTTAGAGATGAAGACAACGATGACTACGATACCTACAGCACCACCAGCAGCGGCTCTGTCTCGGACTGGACGTACGTTACCTCAATCGTTTGTTGATAATTTATATTATGATACTATAATAATAATATTAACAATAATACATGACCTACTTCGAAGCATGCTAATTCTCAACTTCTCGACACATAATTTTACATACCGTTCCATAGTCTTTCCTTATCTGTCCCCGTATTACCCTAGCTTAACCCCTTATCGCGTCGCCTAGCTACGTTGTGTCTGGTTACATCCCTACTGTGTTCCAACTCATTGTACCTCATCCAGACGAAGTGTGTGAATGTCTGTGTTTTCAATAGCCCTCCTGTATATATGCTTTAACGTTTCATTCATACAGTCCGTTTTCAAACTTTCGATATATGTTTCTGGGAGGCCGAACTGCGCAACGAACACGACTTCCTTTTCCAATCTGTGATGAAGGAGATACACAGCACCGTCAAATTCATTGACTCTCCTTCACGGTGGAATGGCCCCACACCAATCGACATCGGCGATAAAGAAGCGTCCTGGGGTTGGGACTGTGACTCCGAAGATGACGGTTTCTGTAATGATATATAAATTTAAAAGTTTTTTTTAAACTTTGAAATATGTTGTTTTGTTGGGTCTTATTGATACACGATAGCACATAGGAATCACCCTTACACACATCCAACATACATACGCTACGTCACTTACCCCTTGATTACACCAAATTACTCATGCATTACCCTTAATTGACCATAATGACCCAACTTCCAACAGGTTTTAAACTTTTATATATGCTCTTTCGTTCATTCCTCGTTATACACGATATGATATAGAAATTATTCTTAAACACGTTCAGCACACATACGCTACGTCCATTACCCTGTGTTTACACCTCTCATTACTCCTTCTTCATCCTTCATTACCTCTAATGACCCTACTTTCAACAGGTTTCATACTTTGATATATGCTGTTTCGTTCGTTCTTACTTATACACGTTAGCACCTATGAATTATTCTTACACATGTCCAACACACATACGCTACGTCCATTACCCCTTGTTCACACCCCTCATTATTACTTAATTACCGTTCATTAGGCTTCATGTCCCATCTTCACGCACGAGGTACTACCTCCACTACATTCCGCCAGGGGGTACTCACTCCGCTCCCTTCCACCAGGAGGTACACTACACACGGTCACGTGCCTACACCCACAAACAGATACATCTGAGACAGACGCCATCTTAGAATTTCACCATGGGTGCTCCTGCTCCCTCCGATGGCTCATTTAAAAATTCTATGATACTACTGATTGTCTACACCCGCGGCTGTGTATGCATCGCAGTCATACAAAACTATTAGGCTTACCCGCGTTCTTTACAACAAATGGATTCTCACCCCGGACTTTTTAAGAGAAAGAAAGAAAGAACAAGAACGTTTATTTGATCCCATTTATATAATATCATTCTTAGTTGTATACACGTGATATGCATTGATAAACATAGATACACATACATCACATCATGTGTATGCAAATAAATAGTTTATCAATAATAAGTAAATAAATCATAATTTTTCCAGATGGGTTCGGTGACTCCTATTAAGACAAAATATCGTAGGCCCTTTTAACAACAGTAATGTCTATCTCATGTGTGTACGCGTGCCTGTATGTGAACGTGTGTATGCGTGTGTGTGTGTGTGGGTGTGCGTGCGTGCGTGCGTGTGTGTTAGCTGTTGTTTTGTTGCCAGTACATGTGTGTATGTTGTTGTTGTATTCTAATGGTTTGTCCATTTCAGATCATGATCATGATTGTGATGATGATAATAGAAGGAAAACAACAAAGAGAGAAAGCAACAAAGCAGTCATTTACACAAAAATCCCGCCTTAAAATCATCTTCTTCCTCCACCGTGAACGTGCTGGTTCCCGTGTAGAACGCCCTGCCGGCGACCTCCACAACTACAGCAGACACTTGTCCACAAGTCGTTTCCTTCACCGCCATTCCCGTAAACCTACTGTCATTGACGCCACTGGCAAACACACGTAACTGATTTAATCCAATCAGGCCACGTTTGTACTGAACAGCGATCCTGGCGGTGACTCCAGATCCCGTTGGACTTCTGTCTACCTGAAATAGAAAGAATATTAAATAAAGAGTAGGGGAGAGCGGGGTTGTCACAATGCCTCTAGTGTTTCTCCTAGATGACGCAAACATTCGTAATTGTCACTGCAGTCACCGTTTAATAGACATGAACCCCCATTTGTATGTTTTGTTCCGCGACTGAATGTGATGCGTTGGCGACGTGTTTTCGTTTTATTTTCATGTCTTAAGTAAAAATATGAGGTGTTTCTATGTATGTCAAGTTGTGCTTGAATATATTGTCTTGTCAAATAAGACAACTTATGAGCTCTCAAATGTATAACAATAAACCCATTCGGACCAAACGTGTCACTTCTAGAACTAGATGTTTGTGTTAAGTCATGATGAAGGGGGAGGTTATCACAACACATTCTGTGGGTGGTTGTCACACTGCTCACACGCGATAACTAGTTGAAAAATGTAAAAAGTTTGAAAATCTTTTCAACAAATTACATGCTTTGGGTGTCTATCATAAAATTATACATGACTAAACAATAGTATTAGTTACATCATCGCGCGCAGTAACAATGGGGCGGCCACCGATTGTTACGTGCGTGGCGCCGTCTGGCGTCGATGAGCTAACCGCGTTGTGGCGCCCATGTAAACAGATAGGAAAACGGTCAATACGTTACGTATTTGAGGCAACAGTCACCACTCAGACGCATGTTTCACTGTCCCAATGAATCAGCGAGGTGAAGTGATGTGCCAGTGTCAGACTAATGGAGTTTAATAGCAACAACGATCAATGGAATTATCAACAACGCCGAAAAAATTTCAGGCGACGGGACACTGCCAATGAATCAAATCAGATGGTTGTTGTTGATACTGTCAGTCGATGTTGTTCTGGTGAGTATATGGTAAGTACACGTATCTAAGTAATGTCGGCAGGCACCGTGTACATTATATATATATATATTGATTTGTTTATAATTTGGTGTAATCTTCGCTATTACACCACATATTTTCTATTACATGTTATAGTTGGGTAGGTACATGTAGTAAACAAACTTAGTCACCGTTGTTTGGCATACGTTATTGTGACGCTGACATCGGTTTCGCTGCCATTAAAGCACGTTAGTTTCGCTGCCGTGGATGGACCCAAAGCAATTAGATCCCAAGCACAGTCACATGGCGATACGCCATTTACAATTGGATGGGGGCGCCATCTACTGGATCGAGTCTACAGCACAGCAAATATGACCGCAGAGCCAGGACGGCGTTCTTGTGGTGGCTCATGTTGTGCCGTGTTTGGGTGCAACAACCGTTCGTTGAAAACACCAGAAAAACATTTCTTTTCATTTCCGAAAGAACCATCAAGGTAAACAAAATAGGAATAATTATTGTAGTTGTCCCTTTGTTTGGGCCGCCAACTAAATTGACACTGGTGTCGTGAAATCATAATATTACCGAGTACCCATCAACATACTGAATTGAATAAGTTGTTTAAATAAAAATCAGAACCAGTATTTGTTTAAAAGTGTCAGTATTCTAATTCAGTAACATTTATTTGATCGACTGAATGCAAACAAACGGTTAGAGACGTTGTTTTAGACAATGAAATGTCGTTGACACTAATTTACGCACCACGGGCACGGACGCCGCCGGATTTTGTATGTGTTCAAAAACCTTCACTATGTCTATGCGGCTAGAATACTAGATGGAGCACACTGCATGTATAAATATCACCAGACAGTTAGATATAACTTTCCTGTGGCGATGACAATGATATAGTTACGTACAATTTAGTCCAACAAATAATACATTTGTGCATTCTGCTGCCACGTGTCGTATTAGTTAATAAACCATTTCTGAGAGGTCTGTGAGGCTATTTGTTTATAAATTAGTAAAACAAGTAGTCGTTGTCTGACATGTATCATGTTCTATTGAAGTAATAGCATATTTAATATAAAGCATGTTGTAAATGTAATATAAACCATAAATGCCTTGATCAATTGTAGCGTCATTCGTTTCATTGTGTGACAACACGCAACACATTAAACACCACAGTTATACCTCTCAAGTATCACAATTATTATGAATTTATGTGTGACATAATGCATTATAGAATGTCACACTGCTCTCTTGAGTAACAGAGGCAGGGATGTGAAAATTATTTCACAGTATCTGCATGTAGAATCAAAACAGTTATCATTGATGGCCTTTTTATTTCAGATATCGTTCGCAATTATATGCAGTGACACTGATCTTACGCTGATCTGTGTCTGACAGTTAACTGTAAAGGTACCAAGCCACAGAGTCGTCTGGATATGACACCCATCACCTGCCTACATACGTAAACATTTAATCTGGCTGATTATATATCTGATATCTACATTAAACACTGTCCACTCAATATGACACGAACATTACTTACATACATCATGTTGAAGAATATACTGAAATGTGAACCTTGCTGCACAGATGTTGCAGCCTACTGGCATTAAATTATGAGAAAATCAGCTTCCAATATTACAAAAAGACTATTATGAGCAGAGTAGACTTCTTCATGGCTTGACTCCCATGAGCCATGGGGAGTAAGCGACGGAATACTGTGAACAATTTATAAACATTACTTCATCAAGTTCATGTTAAAGTGCAGAACATTACATTATGAAGCAGTGACAATTGATTACTGATCTGTACAGAGCCTGCAGCAGTCATCCAACCTGCCATGACACAGTCACACATAGTCACAGTGAACATGTATCGATCTGTTGAGTTTGTGTGCTATTTACTCATTAATTACTTATTAATAAAGTTATTGTTAATATGAAATAGCTGGTTAATGTATATTTATTATAATGTTTAATGTGGTTGTAAACATTGCATACATTATATAACTGTCTTCATAATTATGGACATTCCAGTCTTTTATCGAAATGTAGAAGTCAATCGTTAGCGTGCTAATATTAGCCATTAGTAACTTATTAATTAAGTTACTGTTAATATGAAATGACTGGTTAATGTATATTTATTTCCATCATTAATGTGGTTTACTGCTTTCATAAATTATACAAATATCTTCATAATCATGGATATTATGGCCTTTTACTTAAATGTGTGTGTCTGTCGAGGATGCGCACTAATTAGCCAATATTGACTAATTAATTAAATTATTGAATTATTTCTTAATGCATGTTTATTACTATTATTAATGTGGTTATACACATTCCATAATATGTAGAAATATGTTCATAATCACGGGCATTGTGGCCTTTAATTGGAACGTGTTGATCTGTTGAGTTTGCATGCTACATTACTAAAATTTACTAATTAATTACATTAATTTTGTTATAATTAGTACTAAAAATATTAAATATTGTAAATGTATTACTTTAGTCAATGTGTTTGAAAATCCTGAAAACAGTATTTAAATATCTATATAAAAAAAGTTATTACATTTTAAAGCAAATATTTATCCACAGAAAACACAAAAATCAGTACATTTTGCCACTGTAAGAGATACACAAACATTACGCTGTTTTGCCGTCTTAAAATCGCAATAGCTTTTTATCTATTAAAGGTATCTTAACAAAATAAACAGTCATGTGACTCGTAAGCTATTACCGTAATGTAAGCCCATCCCAATGTTCTAGCATGATATTTAGTTTTTTGTTGAAGTGCCTACTAAGGATCAACTTTTTTGCGATGGTTGGTTGGTTGATATACGTGATTGTGACATCACGCCGACTGCGAATGTGTCAGTTTCGCCGCTGTTTAACAAAGTGGGTGGAGTTTATTATATGAAATCGGAAAGTGGTGCCTCAGTCGGTAGATTGGTGAACTGTGTCGACGAACCACTAACGTTCGCAGTGTCTAAGACAGCACGGTGGTAGGCCCTTCATAGTTTATTTTGTGAATGACTATCTGGAAACCATTTTGTATGTTTAAATAGATCGTTTGGATCGGACGAGCCATAATGGTGCTAGCAGCCTTTAAATTCCGTATTTTGGGACGTGTTTTTTTTTTTTTATATTAGCCACTTACAATACGCCACCAGGCATCTTTCAGAACGTGTCTTTTATTGCATAATTGTTTTTGTATGAACACATTACTTTATTTTCTATTGTCGCAGACATTCTGTGACAACCAATCCGGGCATGGGGCAGGTTGTCACAGGAGAGAGAGAGCCTTTTTTATTAAGCCAAATATGAAATTTCGAATAAAGCTACGTCGACATTATTAATAGTCATACATACATAATATATTACAGTCAATCTTAGCAACAACAAAACTTCAGGAACTGTTATTACAAAGAGGTAATGGCGCGCCACTAATATGTTGACCATTCACCGGAATGAAGAAAGGATTCTTGAGAGAACGGAGATAAAACAACTGAGAACATTGCGGGGATATCTTTGATAGCGAGAAGGCGAAAAGAAATCATGACAAACTAAACATGTACCAATACATCGAACTATCGATGCTCTAGATAGTCGACATGTTGTTGTAGCAATATTTATAGAAACAGCAATTGACCTATAGTTACTGTCGATAGTAGGCCTACATTGAACTGTCGATACGTAAGTTACTATTAATGAACATGCTTATGTTTTTTCTTCTTTGTTATCAACCTAACATCAACACATTACCGAACATAACACGACGTCATTGGCGGATTCACACTTGTTTAATTAATGAACGTCTCCAAGGCCGTGTGGTGTCATGAATTAGCCAGTACCCTGGAAAAGCAGTGCATTGTTGACCATATCGATAATGACATTTACTACCTTAATAGGGTATACACCAGCGGTCCTTAAACTTCTTGGGCTGCGACCCAAATGCTAGTCGCAAAACATGTTTAACGACCAACGCCTTGAATCAGTTGTGATTAATGATAAAATAACGATCAAATAATTAATAAATATAGTGTAATGGGGACAATAAGGGACAATTATGATAGAGATTGGATATTATTGGCGACCCACTCAAGATAGCTTGGCGACATTACTTTGGGTCACGACCCAGGGGTTGAGGATATCTCGACTATTCAGATGGATCGATAGTTCGGTGAGTTGTTACACCCCTAGTTCACCACCCGTGGGGAATAACGGTTGAAAGAAGGAGATGGCCTTACGACCCACACACTTTACCTCTCTGTCGGCAAACACACACACGTTGGCCGTGGGCTTCTCTGAGAACTTGTCGTTACCGTCCGTGACGATGGTACCGTAGAGAAAAGCCAACTCCGGACTATCTGGATGATGTAAAGTCACTTGACTTTTGACGGCCGCTGTAACACAGGATGGGGACATTCGTCGAATACAAATGACGCCAGTAGATCAGTATTCATTTGGTTGTTTTACTTGTAATTTACATAATTATTATCCGTTTTTATATTACATTTTCATAATAAGAAATGACAGGGGCCTATATATCAGAAACCTTATCAAATAGCACCTTTATAAGTTACATGCCGCTGTAATCGTACGAGTCCGTGGCGTAGTAACAAGTAATCGGCCACGGTCAATTGTCAAATTATTTATGCTATTACGCCACCGGCAAATACGATTACTATTGCATCGAAATGCAGATCGCAAAGGTACTATTTATTTGAAATTTATTTCACACTCCTATTCGTAATGGATTTAGCAATTCAAAGTTGTGACCTATGTTCTGTGTCGTCGGAGACGATTTCATTCGATTTTAAAACGAATGTTAATCTGTCATTATATACGCGATGACGCAAACAATAGTTTCCTCGTCATCGAACTCGTAATTGTGAACGTGATGATCGCGTCATGACGTAAATAAATGGTACCATCACAACTGACGGATCCAGAAATTGATGTCACAATGAAAATAATGCGCCTGACCAATATCAAGCGTTGTCTTATCAACAATGTTTACCTAATTATCATATGCATTACTGTATTATGGCGACATGACATCTGCCAGATTAATCTGTCCCGCATACAATTTTGCTCTGTTTTGTAGCAAAGAAACACGTGAGAATTTCAACAAAATACATGATGGATTGTCAGCCATTATGTAAGCATGACGAAACTCTAGTTGCTAGGCAACAGGTCACGGTGTGGATCCGTCAATTCAACGTGTATGCAGTGATTATGAGATCAGAACTACGAATAAGCACAAAGATGACCATATATGGAGCTGCATAGGAACTACCAAGTTATCCCTTCTGGAGGATAGATAAATTTGCTAGTATCAACAATATTATTACTGCACCAGTAACGAGCGTGGCGGCGTCTGTCAGATCACGTGTACGAGATTTCCTCACGTCCAGCCCCAGGGCGTGCGCTGGGACTAGGGCGTAGAATGCTCCACCGTATCCAATGTCCACTTTCAGCAATCCATGGCCGGGAACATCGACTTCAACGTCTGTAAAGGTAGCAAGTATGCTTAGGAGAAACGTTGGCTGTTGGCAGAAGAAAGGTAACTTCTTTGAGACTCGAATCCGTTATGACAAGTTGTAAGCGATAATTGGGTTTTAACATAATACTATTAACGACCAATCCTTAGCACCAGCACACATTATCCTCTTGAAAGAGATGTTCCCACTGTTCCTACATTCAAGACAAACAATGCACCGAATTGCCTGCTAATAACTACCACTCTTGCTGGCTATTGATCAACTCCCTCCAGGTGGCGCCACTGTGGCCAAATTAAAAACAAATACTGCAGTGGTGATAACTGATGCCCTTGCTCTACGGGCCAGTGTAAGCTAATGAACAATGAATGCTTGCGTACTCAGAGCAAACGCAAATGCTGGCACACTGTGGAATCGGACCTTCCCGGTTCTGTCTCCCGCGCATTCGACGTAAGCGGAAACCAGACCACAAGGACACTGGATGTTGACGCGAGTGTCATCATCTGCTGCCTTCTTCACAAGACCGTTATCAACGGCGTATCGTCCCAGCGCAATGATGGCATGACCGCACATGGTGCTGTAGCCTAAGTGACAAGGACATTTTATTTATGTATTGATGATGTACTTAAAAAGTAACTTATTCGATCTATTTATTTAAACACCTTATTAATTTTAACCGTTAACTCATTTAATTTATTCTTGTTTTTTACATATATTAAGCTGATATGTTATTTGCTTGGGTTTACATTACTTATACTTTATATTATTTATTATAAGGTGTAAGACCACATTTAAATTTTACATAGGCGGCCATTATAACGTTTCCTTCATTTCCTGCAAAAGTTGTCTTAGGATTTTCTTGAAAATTTCACAGCATATTTAACCTCCATTGACACAAGTGCTGTGGAAAACTCGTGAAATTCTCATACCTCATTTTTCAGAAAAATCCACCCAAACCTGACACCCCTCAATTTCGCCCCAATCTGGTGACGGATTTTGAAATGTTGGTGCGTGCTGCAAAATAGCCACTGTGCGAATACGCGAACGACTAGCGTATATTTATTGCTACCTCGTGAAAGAGCTAATGCAGTAGTACATTCAATATTCATTGGACTAACATGTGCCATGTAAAAGTGCTCGAAAAAAAAAGTATCACACATCTCACCAAAACGGTATTGTCAAGGGCACTCTTTCGCGTACGCTGCCAACAGCAAATGTTTTGGGCGAGCAGCCAATCAGCGTCGTTATCGAGATTCTTAATCCAAAAATAAATTAGGATTTAACTTGTCTGTTTATCACTTGTGTTTCCAATGCGTAGCATAAACTTATATAAGTTGACTCTTATTTCAATTTTAGTTTTATTGTTAGTCTGAGAGCCAATCATCGTCTCCACCCGGATTCAGGGTAAACCGGGATCAGTGTCTTACAGTGAAAACCAGTGCTCCCATCTCGCGGCCCCTGGATAATCGAGGCTGCATGCGTATGCGTTGGTGTGGTGAATGCGTGCGTGGGTGCGTATGTGTGCTGAGCAGCAGAGCAGGACTGGTATTTCGTTCGGACACATGGCGTTATACAAACGTATAACGGTAATAAATACTAATAATTATAATAAACCTTCATTGTGTAGAAACAGCACGCCGAAGTCGGCCTGCGGATGGTCTGCTTCAACCAGGACGGCGCCGTACATGTCGTAGTGTCCCCGGGGCTCGTGCATGATCAGCCGCCTCACGTCGTCGACGCATCGTTTCGCGTAGGCGCGCTTCTCCAACACGGTGTCGCCGAGAATCTCCGGGTATCCTGACTCGACAATCCTCAATGGCTCTCCGCCCGTGTGCATGTCTGTGCATGTGATCGTATTGTCTGTCTGCATCGTCTCGATGATTCGCGGTACCTACGGCATTCGACACGACGCAATAATGTTCCTGTCTGCCAACGACTAGTTGCACAATCGCTTGTGTCAATATGCCCTAGACGGACCGTTGCTCAACAGTATGCCCTTTGCACCCAGGCGCCCAGGTCGTATGTCTGACAGCAAAGGTGTGGAGTAATCACGACTAAACTGCAGTCCCGTAACTGAGGGGGAATTCGGGAGGGAGTATGTGAACCCCCCTTACGACCCCCACGGAATGTGCACCTGGGACACGGTCGGTTTTCAATAAGTGCTTGATGGTCAAATTATGTGATTATTTCCGTGCCTTCATCAACTTAAATTGTAAAACCAAAATCACATAATTATAACGAAATTATACAATTGATTCAATTCTCGGCTACAATGATAACAAGCCTTATTAGTTTGACATAGGCTTATAAAACAGTTAGGCGATATTACTCATAGGCGTCGGGACGGCGGGAAGGTTGGGCGACTCAATTTAGGTAGGGGACTGGAAATAGGATTAGCCCCCCAATATTTAGGGAAAGTTGGTGGATGTTGGGATGTAATACGAGGTTGTTTAAATAGCCTCAAAGGGGATGCAAATTTATGTTTCTGGAGAGCCTGGAGGTGGGTATTTTTGACGAGTAATAGACGTGGTACAAATCGAGGTTTTTGTAGAGCCTCAGCCCCGCCCCAATATCCATCTCGTTCGTACGCCAGCGTTACTGATTTACAAATACATACGCACCTGCGTGCGTGCGTGCGTGCGTGCGTGCGTGCGTGCGTGCGTGTGTGTGAATGGTGCCCTACTTCTGAGCATCGTACTCCGCATTTTGCTTCAATTAAAACAACTTATTTTCAGTGTTCTTTATATGTTTTAGAAAGTATATATTAACCAACTACATAGATTACTGAGAGGTTTAGGGCACAGTATTCCATTTTATGAAATCGATATATTTGTGGCAACTGGAGAAATGTGAGAAAACAATACGTGCGCGGTGCACACGACTACTTGTTTTACAAACATTTTCTGAATTGATCGGACACGCGGTTGACTGTTAAGCTACCCACCAGAGGCGCCACTGGTTAGTTCGTCTCTGACTATTCTCAATAGGTGGCGGGCCTGTTTGAATAGCCTCTCACTTTCTCACTTACGTAAATTATATTTAAGGGCGTCTTAATATTTTAATAATAAATTATGTTCCTTAAATGTAATCGTTATGATATAAGTTCTGAGTTCGTGGGTAATGGCGGCATGCTTCGACGACGACGACGACGGCGACGACGGCGACGACGACGACGACGACAGCAACAGCAGGAGTGACGGAGACGACGACAGTGGAGCGCAGTGGTGC